>VWZS01010874.1:844107-989008 GCA_013397075.1 Rhabdornis inornatus | reverse complement strand
GAGAGAGAGAGGGTGAGAAAGAGGGAGAGAGAGAGAGGGAGGGAGAGAGGGAGGGAGGGAAGGAAGGAGGGAGAGAGAGAGAGAGATAGCCCGTGAAAAATCTCAACTGCGTGATCCACTAAAGGAGAAAAAAGTTTTACTCTAGCTATTTCATTGTCTCTGCTACAATATCTTTGAGAACTGCAACAGCCAGTAATCCAATAAGACCATTGATTAGGCTACAATGATTCAATTCAAGCAAATGGCCTTGTGCAAAGAGCATGCTCCAGTCCTTCTTGTCACCTTGCAGGGCAGAAGCCCTCTTCATGCTTCTCTCCTTATTCATTCCTTTATGGGAAATGTAGAGCAAAAGGAGTGAAAGATGGCAATTATCTAATTGGACTATTAACAAACAATTCTCTGAGTGTGGCTGTCTGGCAGTGGTTCTTGGGCGAGGTGAAAGGCCACATGTTGCACTGGCCCCATTCACAAAGAGTTTAGGGGCCTGAGAGGGAAAGAAAGAATTTTCCCTGAGAATTTTTCGCACAAATGGCGGTGTCTCCACCAGGCTGGCTGTTCCCTGCCTCGTCCTCTGCCACTGCCTGGGAATTCCACCCACCTGAAGCAGGCAGGGCCAGCCCTGGGTCTCCCTGCAGATGATACCAGAAGCAGAAGCAGAACACGGCGCCTTTGCCAGGGTTTCTCAGCTCCATGGGCCTCATCCTGCCTCTGCTGGTGGAACAACCACCCACCCTCATCCCATGGGATCCAGTCTTTGGTGTAACAGAGGGAGGGATCCAGTGCTGGGGCCTAATCACCACAAACAGGGAATTAATTCATGGGAGGCAAAAAAAGAATGGGGGGTGGGAGTGTAAAGAAGAGAGGAAAGGAAAGGAAAGGAAAGGAAAGGAAAGGAAAGGAAAGGAAAGGAAAGGAAAGGAAAGGAAAGGAAAGGAAAGGAAAGGAAAGGAAAGGAAAGGAAAGGAAAGGAAGAAATAAAAAAAGAAAAGAAAAAAAAAGAAATATAAGATGGTAGTTCATAGGTACATTTCAGTGAGTTGTCTTTAGTGGAAATCTCAAATCTTTTTCATTTTTCCACAAATCACAGCATAATTTATTTATATTGCCGTTGTCTGAAGAGTCAGATTGGGATTGGTGAGGTACCTAAGCTCTTCATCAAACCCTCTCATTTCAGTTATATTTATACATACAACCAGACATGGAACATCCTCATTATGGGCCAGGTTTCATTTTCCCTTATAGCCAATGCATGTCAGTGCTCTGTGGTGCTCTGTTTTTTTTTAGTTCCTACTCATATGGCAGTCCTATCCAGGGGCCCCAAATAAACCCCAGCCCCACTGTGCAAGGCTTCATGGAGCTACAGAGAGAGGATGGAACAAGTTCATTCCATCCGTGGGTTTGCAGAGTTGTTCAAAGGCCTTTGGGTGACAGGATGCTCAGGAAACAGTGCATTTCAGAGTGATTTGGTCTTTCAAAGAGAGATGCAACAAGTGGATGTTGATTAGGGAAATTTTTCATGTTGCTGAAGTATAGGCTGGGCTTAGCAGGCCAGCTTTGTTGTGTGATATAGATAAACATACACATGTGTGTGCACAGGCACAGCACCATCAACAGTCCCAGCTGGACATGTCTGTTTAATGCTAAACAAAACAAAGTTCTACTACAAACATTTTTACCTAACAGATTTTATTTTAGACAGAATAGGCATAGTGATTCCCATAAATGGTTTACTGTGAAATACAGAGGCAATTATAATTATATTTGCACAGGTGTGTGGGTGGATGTATGACATTTCCCTCCATAGTTTTCTTTATGCTAATCTCTATGCATAGGCCATAATAATAAACATGGAGCTATTGAACTCAATTACACTGTTTGAAGCAGAATATCTGGAGATTAAATATTGTGTTTGTGTGATAATCTGGCCTTTTTTTTTTCTTTCTTTCTTTTTTTTTTTTTTTTTTAAAAGACCCTGATCCAAAGCTCAGTAAAGACCAGGGGAATTTTGTTCTACTTGTGCCATATTATGATAAATACATTTCAAGGCACTTTTTGTCCATAGAATTCAGTAGTATAAAGAGGATTTTCCCAATTGAATCAGTTAAATTTCCTTTCACGTGTTATAAACTGTTGAAGATCTGGAAATTCAAATAATGAGTCTAATACTGCAGGAAACTTGTAGTGAGCAGACAAGCCTGTCCAAACACAGCTCAGTTACTTTAATTGAGGTCCGCTCATCTGCAACAAATAGCAACATCCAGAAGAGCACTGGGAAAACCAGAATTTTAACATTTACAAAAGCCATGTTTTCTTTAGTCCAGCAGTCACTAAATTTCTTGACTGTAATGTTCTTTCAGAACATAATATGTCCTTCTCTTACTGTCTGCCATAACTTCAGGGATATCTGGAACTTCAGCACTCTCACATCCACACTCATGTGTCACTGGATAAGCAGATTAAAGGTTACTTCTTTTCCCTTCAAATAATGCTTAAAATGCCTTAGCAGATTACACAGGTACTCCCTGGCTGTGCTTTGCTGTGTAGACCTTTCTACTTTTCAAATACGGTTTTATTAGTTTGCATTAACATGTAGAAGACTGAAAAATCTGTTTCTCATAGACTGCCACTATTTATATTATTTTTATTTAATGTACAGGAGAGATGTACACTCTAGCTACTACTTCTTATTCTCTTCTTTGGTGATGAAAGTAGAAGTTTCAAGCTAAAAAAGCATAGTTCAGAGATCTTCTGACTCAAAGATTTGTCTCAGGTTTTAATAGCCCTTAGATTTTTATTCCATTAATTTTCCTGATTATTTTGGTTCAGATTATTTGCTTTTGAATTTACAGATGCCTTTGGCAAGGAGCTGCTAGACCTTTCTGGATACTTGTTTAGCACAGGGGATGTGAACTGGTGCCTTAGGGCTGAACAACTTCCTGGTTATTTCCAATTAACAGAGAGTATGGTGGTTACTCATTATCATACATGTGGTAATGTCAAGGAATCACTATGAAGAGACAAGAAAAACCTGATTATGATGTGCACCAATGTTACATTTCTCTTGGACAGGGCGTTCCTGTCCAGTGTGAGTGACAGTGTCAGTGCAGAAGAAGAAGATCTTCATCAAGATGAAGGTTCATCAGAAGGTTCTTCTTTCCCACCAGTCTCAGTGATGATGTGTTGACCAACAGGAACACTGAGCACCTTCTCAAAACAGAGTGCACAGCACAATTAACTACTCTTTTGCTTTTGTAGTTGCTGCTGGTGAGGATATTTCCTTACAGAAGAAGATGAACTCTGGAAATTTCAAAATGTACGTGCTACTGTGTATTTAGGGGACATTTAGAAGTCATGTGCTAAGCCCTCTGCTGCAGACAGTGATTTGTTCTAGTATGAATTGCCTTCATCTCCTGCAAGTGAGCCTGTAAAATGGACTCTTCCCACACAGGGGGAACAGTATCCTTGAAAAACAGAAATGTGTTTCTATCTGGAAACTTTACACTGCCTTTGAAGGAAAGGATTGAAGTCTTTCACTCAGTTCAGCTCTCTGTGTGTGAAGTGGAAGGTAAGGTTGCCATGTGGTAGTCTGCATGTAGTCTAGAAACAGCTCTAATTCCACTTTCCCAGACTTTCCAAGGACTGATGCTCAGATACATTTGTGTTTTTCAATGAGGTGTGGGTCCCTGGGTCATGACATAAGAGATGTACATGGTGTATTTTATGTGAAATTATGTCACAGGCTCACAATAAATCTAATGGGTACAACAGCAAGAAAAAGAAATTTCTCTCTACCTTATGACAACATCAAATATTGGTATGAAATTGGGATGTAGCTCTTTCCAAATAGGCTCCATCACCTCCCCTGCAGGTGTTGTGTTCTTCATGCCAGCGCCCCATGTATTCCTTCTGTTCTGCAAGACAACTGTTTAAAATAAATGGGCACATCCAGAGGTCTATTTAAAATAAAGCATCAGATCCAGATAATCTAAGTTAGTCCTTGTAGCTGCTACCTTCCCATGCTTTGCTCCTGATGGCCAGCCTGGTCCAGAATCCTGAATTCACTGCTTCTAAATTTTCCTGCATACTTTGGCAGTAATTGCAGCATTGTCTCTTCCAGATACTAAGCTGAGCACATTGGCAGGACTCAGCAGTGCTGTTCTGGAGGCCAGTAATAATGAGCATGGGTATCACACATGTATCATGACTAATCATGTTGTGGTCATTATGAGATGCTCCTTACCGTTATCAATGTGGACAGTAGCTTATTACAAAGCTTTATTGCCTGTATCACACCCATGGCATATGCAAGCCATCTGAACAGGGCTGAGACAGGATTCTTTCCATGAGGGAAAACTGTGATTTAAGAGGAAATACTGTTTGTTCTCTGATAGCAGGTTGAGAGCCTTTGGTTTGAGCCTCACCCATGTCACTGATTCCCTCTGTAATCACCAGTACCTGAGCACTCAGACTCCCTCTGCCTTCATTTCACCCTCTCCTGAGAGTGAGCTTTACCAGCTTGCCTCAAGCACTCATGAGTATTTACCACCTCAAAAGCTGTTAGACCATGAGCCTTTACTATTGGTGCTAAAACTCTCACAATCATATTTTTTCACAGAGCCAATAAAAGCAAGCTTGAAGGTTTAAACAAGACGAAGTGTTTGCAAAGGTGACGTGCCCAGAGTAGTAGATGTGAACTGTATTCTTTCCAATACTTGGAGTTTTTACACTGAAGCCNGAGCTTAAGTCAGATCAGATTGAACACGAAGAGTGTCTCAAAACCTCATAAAAGCTGCAGAGGACAATCATTTTGGAATTATGTGAGAAACTGGAAACTGCCCCTTCACTTTGGGGTGAGATAAATTCTGACATCATCCTAAGGCTCACTCTGAAGGCATCCAGTAGTCTTGGTTAAAATCTTCCTGGAATGGTTTAAGTTTGTCTTTTTTTAAATTGCTGTTTTTATTTTATTATCATGTGAACATTTTATTCCCCATATGGAAATGGAAAATGTCAGCAGCAATCACAAGTACAAACCACAAACAAAAGCAAATCTCTTCTAGAAAGGTTTGTCTACCTGGATCTTTCAGTTACATCAAAAAAATAAGAGCCTAAACAGAAAATTATTGAACTATGGGTCTTGAAGGTTCACTCATAACATAAAGGGAAACACAGTCACATTTATAGGAAATTTTTGGACTGAATATGTAGCTTGAATGAATATGTAGCTGGCAGGATTTTGTTACCCAAAAGATAGCAGTATTTCAGAGGGACTCCTGAAAATAATGATTCAGTATACTTCCTAACATTTTGCCATGGAAAATGATGGAAAAGAGACAAAAAAAATCAGTGCACTCCAGTTTGTTAAAACCCACTGGAGATTGTGGGTCATCTTGGGATGAGTTCACTTCATGGTGAATACTTTACCTGATTGATTTAAACATTCTGGGAGGGTGAGCAGCACGATGGCAGACAGCTCTGAGCATGGCTAAATGAAAAGTAATGTAAATCATCAGTGATTAACTGTATAGCTCAAATAATCCGAAAAACCCTGAATTTCCTGCAATCTCTGAGGGGAAAGAACCTGTACCAGAAGTCATCAGTGGCTGATTTACCTCAATCTGTAGCAGCAGCTTGAAAAAAAAAAAACAACCAGAAAAAGAGAGACTATCTGGTTTTATTTTATAAAGATAGAGCAGAATGTGGGAAAAAAAGAAAAGGATAGGTGGTTTATGCCATATAGCAGGATTATGCCATAATTACACATTAAATCTGCATTCATTCTTTTTATCCTCTTCTTTCTTGAGGTACATAGTAGAGTCAAAAAAATGTTCAAGAAATTCAAGTAAAGAATAGTTACGGAGCTGCTATGATTAATACACAAGACATGGCAAAGACTGGAATTATTTTGATGAGAAGATTGAAATGGAGCTGATTGTGGAAGTCAAAAAGTCTCAAGCACTGAACATTGGACTCTTTATTTTATCACATGAGAATAAGCATCAGGTTAAATTTAAAACCATCAAATTTAGAACGAAAAATAAATGCTCAGATATGTCTCATCACCTGTGGGAGCTGCTGTTGCAGGGGGTTACTGAGGCAAACAGCTTGGCCTGATTTTAAAGTGCATTGGACATTAGGATTAACTCATTACACAAGGTTGAAAGCAATGATCAGCCTGATCGAATCTTACACCCAGGGCTGGGCACTGCTCACACTGGGGAGTGAGGCACGAGTACACCAGTTTGGGATTTAGTTTATTCTTCCCTGAAGTACCAGGAGTAGGATGCCCTGTAAGGTATCTGAAAGACTGGTGGAGTTGGGTAGGAAAAAGTTAGAGTGGCAAATTTGGGATAGCAGTTGACATTAGTCCTAAATGTGGAGGACAGCTCAGAAGTGAGGTTCTGTAAAGCCAAGCTTGTTGAAGTTTGGTGTGCTTTAAGTTTCTGCAGAGCACAGGCAAGGACAAGGAGGAGAAGAGCAATAATAAGAAGAGATCTTTTGCACTGGTGCACTCCCACAGATTCCTCTGACAAAGGGATATGCAAAATTTGGAAACCAAACTCCTTGGGCATCTCTGTGGCAGAAGGTGCATTTCCCCTCTGGGTGCACAATAAGGATGATTTATTACATTTTCCCGTTCCTAGAAGGAAATAATCTGGCTAAGATGATTCCATCATCTCTGGAAGTGTTTGAAAAATGTGGATGTGGCACTTGAGGACTTGGTTTAAAGATGAACATTGTGCTGGTGCTGGGTTGATGGTTGGAGATCTTAAAGGTCTTCCACAGTTCCATGATTTTAAGACACCCTGGAGTCATGATCTTGCTGCCTGAATTCCAAGATGCACTTATGTGTGAAAGGAGCAGTAGTGGGCACACAGAAGTTTCATTGTTAGGAAGAAACACTTTGGTCAGAAATATGGCAATTTTTACCCTGTCTCCCAGTTTCCTATTTATGAATATAAAGGAGTTTAGATGTAGTTATAATTTTGCTTATGCATTTAAATAATGGAGTGATCCAAATCTCAAATAATAATATGTTTCTAAAGGCTTGAGTATTAATAGTATATTGATTGTCTATTTTTATTGCTAGGATGTTTCGACCATGGAATAGCACGAGAAGTGATATCACATTAAAAACATCAGGAATCCCTATATCTTTCATGCTCTTGATGAATTAGATGCCATGCAAAAAAAATGAGTATTTAAGTTTTTAACAACCTGAAGCAGACTAATTAGTTAAGAGAATAAATATGTTTTCTTTTATTTTTATAGATAGCAGAAATTTTAATTTTTATTTTATTTTATTGTATAGAGGGGAAAAAAAGAAGCCCAGAGAATGCTATGCTTTCCAGTTATGCCAGAGAGATGGAGTGAGATCCTCAGGGAAGTGCTTCAAGACCACCCACCAAGAAAAGAAAAAATATTCTGGAAACAGAGGTGTTAAACAGCAGGGAAGCTGAATAACTGCCAAGCCCCCGTTGTTGAGGTCTCAGGTGTAGAAATGATGCCACCCACTCTCTGCCCTTTATTATGGCACAGACAACATCCATGTGATGTCTGGCTGTGAAGGACAAACATTTGGCAAGGTTTTAAAATGTTCTTGAAGCACTTAGATCCCCACATGCCAGGTGAGAGGAGGCAGGTAAGGGTCCTGCTGTACCAACCTTTCCCAGTTCAGAAGGCACAGCTCTGAAGAATGATTCCAGGCTTTCCACAGAGACGAGATGTTACTGATGTTATTAAATTGCTCTTGACTCACACTCCTGCCATATTAGGGTCAGTTCCAATGACTTCTCAGTTAGCAACCTACTGCCTGATTAGTATGAAGCTGTTTCATGCAATTTTGTGTCTTGGTTTTATCTTTTTTTGTCTGTTCTACCTTCATTTCCTCCTAATGAAGAGCAGAATTGTGCCTTTTGGTGTCTGCATCTTTTTATCATGGGAACTAATTCACCATTGTATTGGCAGTGTTCCCACTGCTGTCAATGGGAATTATGTACTTTGAAGGAGAATGAGGCCATAACTGTTTAACCATTAGGCTATTAAGACAGGACAAGGTTTTTTATTTTTGTATAGTGCATTACATATGAAAAATCAAAACTGCTTTGTGGAGAAAAGGAATAATAGACTGTACTTCACAGGGTTGTTTGGAGTGGTGCTCTGATTCAGAAGGAAAAGGACAAATGACTGTACAGATGTAAAAAGAATAGCAGAAGAGCTGGACATTCAAGGCAATAAAGCAGCCAGCAAGTTTCCTGGCAGAATAGACATGGCAAAGGGGAAATGGAAAGCTTAGCTACTGAGAGGAGCTAAAATAAAAAAAATAAAAAGACGTTGTAGAACCTCAGTCTAGAGTAACCAGTCAGTCCCTCTCCTGCCAAACACGTGCCAGTGCCTAGCCTTGAATTAAGCAGCACAGGTCACTGGACATTTACACAGAATCAGTTTTCTCTCTGTTATCCTACCAGTCCATGCTTCTGTCACCTCAAACATGAGATGTGTGTGGGAGGTGCTGTGTGGCACACGGGGCCATGTTGACACGTTTGTTCCTGTAAAGTCTTTTCAGCTGGGGAAAAGGCCATCACCCACTTGGCCAAGTTTGTTGAGAGTGCCAGGTTGGCAGGTGGCTGTTGAGTTCTGCTGCAAACCTGGATGTCACGGGCAGCCCTGGGCTGTGTCGTGGGAAGGCTGCTCCCTGTGAATAGCTGCTTCCTCAGCAGATGGAGTGGCAATTGTTGCACTGCGTGGGAAGGCCCAGGCAACAGTCCTTTCAGCCAAATTAACACCACATCTGGATTTCTTTTCATTTCATTATGTTCCCACTCTTTGAGTACCTCCCTCCCATTCCCTTCCTTTTAAATGGGATCCATCCGGTTGCCCGCAATTTGACAGGAATAAAAGGCTGCTTGCCTTGCAGCCCTTTCCACACTCACAGCTTGTGCAGCAGGATGTTTCCATGCAGCTCTGGCCCTGCCAGGAGCAGGGCAGACACAGCACCCTGCCCATCCTGCGCTCAGGAGTGGTGGGAGCTGCAGGAAAAACCAGAGCAATGCTGCTGTGTCTGACCACCAGCCATGACTCTGCACAAGCTGCAGCCACTGGAGTAGCTGAAATATAGATGAGCCCAAAGGCTGTGTCTTCCTCCAGGAGGAATCTCAGGAGAATCTGGAGACACGGCATGTGATGCAGCTCCCTGACTGCCTTCCACCCTGCTGCCTCCCAGGCACATCCCTGCAGCTCTGCACGGCTGGGTGCTGACACTTCTGCTGGGGTGGGGCTTTCCAGCTGGGTTTGAAACCCTGCCTGCAGCAGGGCAGGTGGGCCAGGCAGAGCAGGCAGCACAGACCCTGCCAAAGGAGTCCTTGGAGCAGATGGAATGTCCAAACAAAGCCATCCAACTCAAATGCATTTCACAGAAAAGGCCGTAGAGATGATCATCCCTTACAATGCACTGGGCAATAAAGCTCAGCTTCCTCAGTTTAATTCACTAGGATGATTTTGCTGCTGCACTTTCATCTGGAGCTCAGTCATCCAGAATAGCAGAGCTCATTCTCTGAAATGTTAAGAAACAGTCACATAAAATTGCTCTTTGATTAGTTTGATTGCTAGAGCATGTGGAAAACTCAAAGAAATATTTTTTTGCCCAAGCAGGCTTGCAGTCAATATTTTTTTCCAGTTTTATTTTTTCAATAGATGCAGCTTTCAGTATTTTCTATTGTCCTTGTCCAAGCATTTACTAGGCAACTGAAGTGAGATAAAGGAAATGTTAATAGTCTTCATTTTTGCAGAGGTGAGATGAAGCTTGAGCAGGTAAAGCAACTTCCCTAAAGTGGGATATTGAACTTGTGGCACTGGAGTGGAGCCTTGCAGGGCTTTGTTCCTCAATTCCATGTTTGCAGTGTTTCTGTCCTGAAGCTTCAAGTAAAACAAGTCAAACAATATAGACTCATAACAATTGAAATAAACGATCTGAATAATTAAAAATTGTTTATATGATGTTGGGATTTCCTCATTCAACCTCTTTGAAAATAATATTCTAATGTACCATCCAGCAAGAATCCTCTGCCCCTATGTACAAAATTTAAGGTCTACCATTGAAATGAAATGGAAATAAAACAGTCAAGGAGTTCCAATACAGCAAGGCACTCAAGTATGTGTTTATCTTTAAACACATCTGGAGCCCCATTGACTTTGACAGGGCTACTCATATGCTTAAAGATAAGCCTGCTTTTGTTGGATTATGGCCCTGAGGATCTAAGTGCTGGGGGAATCATTTTCATGCTCTCCAGAAAGGGCTTTAAATCACTCTTGTTTAAGGAGACCTAACTGGTTGGATGTAAACACACCTAACAAACCAATAGATCAAGATTAACTTCTATGCTGAGCCACTTAACATCTCTAGAAATTACTTACTGTTGAAGTTTGGTCCTTATAGAAAATAACGATCCAATTATTTTTTAAGTGAAATAGAGTTGTAGGAAAACCTTGATACCTCCACTTGGGAATTTTGTTTAAAAAAGAAAAGAAGAAGAAGGAGAAATGAGACACAGCAATATTAAAGGGAATGCAGTGTGCATGACTGAGGGACAGGAGAGTTAGGGAGATTATTAGATTTCAGCTCTTGAAAGGAGAAGCAGTGTGGCACATACTAGGACTTTGCTGTTGGTTTTGCTGTTTTGCTGGTGATGCTCTGAGATCAACAAAACAGACGGGCAGTAGGGCAATGTGGCCCTAAAAATAGGTTGTCTTGAGTACAATATCTTTCATTTGTAGATGTTCAAGAGCACAATACAAAGTCCTTGAAATCAGTGGAAATGCTTCCACTGACTCTGCAAAGATTTGCTTCAGGCTTGGCGCTGCTCATCTCACCATCCTACACTCTGCTCTACTCAAACGTGTGGATCTGGACAGGTCAGCCCTATCCATCCCCTTGGAGGGTGCACAGGCACCAGCGTTGAGATCTTACCCCTGCCCTTGAGCACAAAACCCTCCACTTGAGAAAAAAATGTGAAAACGGCGCTTGTGCCCCAGGGTCTTTGCCTTTTTTCATTTCCTCACAGTCCATTTCAGGTTGTGGAGCTCTGCCATGTTGGTGTGGTCTCCACAAGCGGGACAGCAGAGACCTGCTTGGTCCTTAGGGTCTCAGGACTGAAGTGTAGGTGCAACCCACGCACTTCAACTCAGTCCTTCTCAATTGGCCTTGAAAACATAATAATAAACAGCAATAGTCAGTGGAGGTTTTGTTGTTGAGATTTTTTAAAGCAAAAACCAGAATTGCTAGTACTCCATGAAAACATTGCTTTTTAAGTGTTACCACCTCTGCTCTGTGCCTCACTGGAAGCCTGGATTGGAGAAGCAATGGGAAATTCAGGATAAGAAAGCACCACCATCTAGGCCAAGCACAGCAATATAACATCGCTGCAGCAGTAATGACAATGGAGAAGGAACAGAATACTGTCAGGGAATAATGGTGTCCTGCTGGCAGCTAAATATGAAAGCCAAAGCAGAGACATTTATAAAATAAACAAGCATCAGGGAAGATGAGATTTTTATTACAGAGCAGGAAATAGTGATCTTTAACAATGGTCCATTTCAGCTTCTCTCATTGTTACAGAAATAAAGTGGTGTAAATGAAAGCTTTGTCTCATGTATGATTTATTGTTCCTCAGGCAATTACTGGACTGCATTCAGTCTAGTCTAGGGGAGGGAATTGCACATCATCTGACCAGAGGGCAGCTTGTGGGGGCAAACAGGCCAGGAGGGGACATGGTTTGTGTCTAAGCCTCTGACCACCACCAAAAGCAGCAGGCCAGGTCGATGGTTCACATCAACATACGCCAGAAGAGGTTTCACATGATGACAGAAAGTTGTACTGCAGCACTGTGACATCATTTTGGTGACAGACCCTGGTTAAGCACTTTCTGCACCTCTTCCCTGCAGATCATCCTGCTGGGGCTGCTTCTCCCAGTGGCGCCAGCTAAGTAACTGCATGAGGAAGCAGATGGAATAAAACAACACCCGGAAAGCGGCTGTGTCCCCCCCAGCTGGAGTCCTCAATGCCACTGCTGAATCAGCTGCACACATGGGGGGTGTGCTGGAGAGACAAGCACAGTGAAGATGGAGAAGGGGCCAGGAGATTCCTGTGTAAGGAGTAATTTTGCCAGGGAGAGGGTGAGGCAGACCATACTCTTAGTAAGAAGGTAAAATTATATTGAGGCTGTGACATAAAATCTACTACTGTGATACAGAAAGCTCCCACATGCTGCCGTACCATACACTTATTCTCTGTGGGGTACCAGCTCTATGTAAATGTTTCATAGAGGAAACAGCAGAGAAAGCAGCTTGGGGCAAAAGCAAACAAATTTCCAACTTCTCCTATCATTTCAGAGGAAAAAATAAATCTACAAGAAAGATTATGCTGTTTGCCATCAAGGTGTCAAATAAGGAAAAGAAAAAGAGCAAGAATTTGGGCATAAATGGGTAGTCAAGGTGCCGCCTGGAATGAAGCCTGAGCTAAACCCACACTCTTTTATTAACCTTCTGTAGGGAAAAATATCCCAACAAACCCTGAAATTCCCACATTAAAAACACAGTAGGGTCATGGTGACAGGAGTACAGATGAAGAAGAGAGAACACATATTTAGGCTGTCACAGGGATGTGTGACTTATAGTAATTGGATAATATGAAACGTAAAGAAAGAAAATAAAACTGACCATCAGAAAACATTTCTTAGCATCCTCTTTTCAGTGTATTTTCACGCTTTTCTGAACTATCTGTTGGTATAACAACCTCTGGAGACAGCCAAATAATTCCTACAAGCTATTTTTAAATTTAAGGCAGGGCTAAAAACTGTAAGAAAATGCTACTGAGTGAGGAGAGATTAAATAGCCTAATAGACCATTTTCCTTTCTAATTTCCATTAAGGTGATTAGCTGGAACGTTGCTTGCAGCATATTAGTGAAAAAAACACTGGAAACACGGTCATATAGTGGATCCAGTATCCTAAACTAATGTTTGTAGTAATAACTGATATAAAAATACATCTCAGGTATTTTATTACTCTAGTTAATGCCTGAGAGAATCACAATCTTCAGCATATGCATCTTGCAACACTCCCCAGGAGAAGGGATTTGTATCAACTCCTTAAAAAGAAAAGGAGCAAATATACACAGGGATTTGGTTGTCTGGTGTGCTAGGGCAATCAGGAAAATTAATCTGAATTAACTGAAGCATGAATTTAATTTGGATCCTTCTGCCAAGTTGCATTTTGCACATAATCCTCATGCAGAAGGGAAGTGTCTTCCATTGAGTGCAGAGTATCAAGCTCTCGCCGCGTACCTGTTGACATCGATACCCATTAGCAGTTTACAGTGGATTAGCTACACTGTCCAGCGACTATTAAACACAGAGTTTGTTTGCATTTTTCTATTGCTTATGGTTTGACGGGCAAGCTGCCAAGCATTTTAGAATTAACTACATAAAACCATCACCACCTCGACGGTGGGGAAAACAGAATCGAGAGGGCTCCGTTGGGTTCCCCGGTCCTGGGGAACCGTAACTTTCACAGTACCGTGTGGATGGCCAGGGGCCAGCTAGCTCGAAAAACGGTGTCAGATTCGCGTGTTAAATAGATTACGTGTGTAAATTAAAATGACTAACAGCCTTGGGATGATGGGCAGAGTTAGTGCTTTCAAATAACTTCTCTCGTTAAGGTAATACTCTCAAGTACCTGCCGCAGGAGCCCCGCCAGTTTACCTGCCCCCTCATTTCGGTGCTCCCTGCCCTGTGCGGCAGGAACGGCTCTTCCTCTCCCTGAATCCCGCTGCATCGGCGCCAGCCGAAGGAAGGGGATGCTTTAAGGAAGTTGTTCATTGGGAAAGTGGCGTTCGGTGCTTGGTGTTTATAGCTTTGTTTTAAACTACGGTGAATTGGCACTACGGAAGAAAGAAAAAGGAAATGGAAAGAAAAAGGGAAAGAAAAAGGAAATGGGAAAGAAAAAGGGATAGAAAAATAAAATGGAAAAGAGAAAGCAAACGAAAAAAAAAATGGAAAAAATTGGAAAAGTAAAAGAAACAATAAGACAAAAAAAAGAGGAAAATAAAAAGGAAATTAGGTAAAGAGAAAAAAAAGAGAAAGAAAAAAAAGGAAAAGAAAACGAAAAAGAAAAAAGAAAGGAAAAAGAAAAAGGAAAAATTGCTGTGTGGGAAAAAAAAGAAGGGGGCTTGACAAACAAAAACCTATTCTGCAGTGTCGGCGATGCCGCCGGCCGGCCTGACGCCGCTGCAGCCCCGCTGTACTCGGGACAGGGAAAGCCCCCGGTCCCGGAGCGGGGCAGAGGCGGAGTATCCTCCGGGCCGCTCCGGGCCGGCAGCAGCTCCGGTCTGCCCCGACCCGCTGCGGGCTCCGCGGGGCGGCCGGGCCGGGAGGGCAGCCCCGGCCGAGGGAGAGCGGCGGGGCCGGGGCCGGCCGCGCTCGGCAGGGGCTGCACCGGATCCGCGGCTCCGGGGAGGCGAGAGCGAGCGGAGCCCGGCTCCAGCCACAGCCGCCTCGCTCGCCCAGCCCCGGGCTGGTGCGTGGGGGATGCGAGACCGCCCGCACCGATGCCCACCCCGGGGCCGCCCTGCCCTCGCTCCCACGCGGAGCCCTGGGGAAGGCCCGTTCGGGGAGCTGTCCGGGCACAGCCGGGCACAGCCGGGCACAGCCGTGCCGTCCGTCCCCACGGGGCAGCCCCGCGGGCCCGGCACCGCCCACGCGCGCTCCTCCCACCCCGCGCTTCCCCCGCTCCCACGCGTGTCCCGCCCTTCCCGGAGCATCCCCGCGGGCCCGGGGCCACCGACCCGACCCCCGCGTGTCCTGTCCTTCCTGCCCGCCCCGCCGTGCTCTGGCCCCTCGGGAAGGCACCGGCGGATCCTGCCCCAGCTCGGGCAGAGGCAGCCACAGCCACCGCCGGGATTTTGCAGCCCCGCTCCCTGGGGGTAGCTGGGGGTACCAGGGCGAGCTCCCCCCGCCAGCCTCCCCCGGCCCAGCCGCTCCCGGGCGGGCGGAAGCCGCAGAGGTTTCTATTCAGGACATAGGCACAATGGGGAAACAAAACCCTTTTTTCGCCCCTTTTTTTTCGTGCGTGCCACCTCCCAAAATGGAGAGGGATTAGGGCTGCGAGTCCCCTGCACACACGGGGATGGGTTCCCTGCCTCTCCCCGGCCCGGCTCCCCTGCAGCCCCGGCCAGGAGCGACCGAGCACAGTGAGGAGCCCATCTCACAGCACCTTGGGAAAACCGTGGGCTTTTTCCTTTATCTCGTTGTAGAGTAAGAGTATAAATCATGTTTTTCATGACAGGAGAAGAAGGAAAAGAAAAGAGAAAGAAAAAGAAAGCAAGGGCAGAAAGGGAAAAAGAAAAAGAGAGAAAAGAGAGGAAGAAAGAGAGAAATAAAGAGAGAAATAAAGAGAGAAAAGAGAGAGAAAGAGAGAAATAAAGAGAGAAATGAGAGAGAAAGAAAGAGAGAAAGAGAGAAAGAGAGAAAGAGAGAAAGAGAGAAAGAAAGAGAGAAAGAAAGAGAGAAAGAGAGAAAGAGAGAAAGAGAGAAAGAGAGAAAGAGAGAAAGAAAGAAAGAAAGAAAGAAAGAAAGAAAGAAAGAAAGAAAGAAAGAAAGAAAGAAAGAAAGAAAGAAAGAAAGAAAGAAAGAAAGTGCAGGAAAGGGGTTAAATGTAGAAAACGAGGAACGATGTTTTAACGTGCTCTTTGACAATTGAAGTGAATTAATTTATCTTGATCAAATATAATTTTAAGGAGATTTGCGAACCTCCGTGGCACATTTTATTCTCTCGATGATGTGCCATGCAGGCGGAAGCACAACTAAAATCCGGTTAGGTGGTGGTGGTCTGTTATTTGGAAGTGTTACCTCGCATCTAAAAACCCACTTTGATTTTACACAGTTTAGAATCTCTGAAAAATTAAACGGATTTTTATTTATTTTAACAAACTTTTGACAGTTTGCCGGTTGCTTTAAAATCTTTCCCTGTAATGATTGGTCGAATTTTACCTCAAATGAGAGACGATCTTGAAAGATTTGCGTTTGCTTTGGTTTTTTTTCTTTTTGTTTTTTTTCTTTTTGTTTTTTCTTCTTTGTATAGCCGGTGTCAGGGCTGGTTTCTGAAAAGCAAAAAATACAGATTTTTTTTTTCCTCACATTTTCTCGGTAAAATTGTTTTCTTCTCTGTCGTCGACGGTCTTTGGGTACCACAGCAGCGCAGGGAGCGTGGCGGAAGATAATCGAACGGAATAACCGAATAACTTTACTGTAAAGGAGGGAAAACTTATATGGAACAAGCCGAATCGAGCCATTAGATGCTGCTGATAATTTATTTGTGCCAATTCGAGAGTTCGATGGTGCCGTCCTCGGAGCCGAGGAGAGCGCAGACACAGAGCGCGGGCGCTCCCCGGCACCTGGGCCGGCCGGTCCCAGCCCCTCCTGACGCCTGGAAATCTTTTGTTTCCAGGATTTTACACTGGAGCTTCGCCCTCCTTTTTTGTTATTTTACAGGTGGTTTGGAAACTCAGAATAAACAGAGTTCCGCTCCCCACAGGCGCTTAACCACAGGCTCTCCCTAAATGCAGTTTCGTGACTCCTCGCACGGGCAGGCAGCGGTTACACGGAGAGAACCTGCGAGCCGCCAGCAGCCACAGCCCGGCCGCGCATCCCTGCCCCGGCTCCATCCCTCCCGCTCCCCTCGCTGCCGGCGGCGGAGCCGCTGCTGCCCCGCCAGCGACTGGGTGAGCGCGGTCCAGCGGGGTGTTTTCCATCCATTTTCTTTATTTTCTGCCTAGGCTCGGGCGGACAGCCACCCCTCGCATCGGGCATACATCGGGGCCGGGCCGCGGGTGCATCCCCTGGAGCCGGAGTGTCCGGAGCTGCCCGCGGTCCGCGCCTCTCCTCGGACACTCCCCGGTACAACCAGCAGCAAACCCACCCTTGCGCCCTCTCCCAATCCTCAGAGCTGGAAAACTCGAAGTGGGGGACCCAAAGCGGAGAGCCTCGGCCCTTGCGGGGGCAGGTGCGGCTCGGAGCCGCAGCACGGCCGGCACAGCGGGCAGGCGCCCGGGCACGGAGCACCCGAAGGGTGAGGACCCTCTTCCACTCAGGCAGCACCGATCCCAGCTCGGAGGGTGCTCAGACCGGGCAGCGGCCCCGTCCAGGGCGCCCAGGCTGCGCGGGGGTGCCGGACGGGAGCTGCGGAGTCGGCGCTTTCCTCCTCTCCCGTCCCCACGTCGCCGTGCCCCCGCCAGGCACGGGTGACACTCTGCTTGCTGCTCCCTGCTCTCACCCTCTCTGCCTTCCCCGACGTCCCCCCGAGCCCGGCTCGCCCGCGGCGTTCGGCGCTCCCGGCGGCGGATGCTGCGGGCAGGGGAAGGCACAGCACCTTCACTCCACAGCTGCAGCAGCGGGCAGAGCGGGGGACGAGACATCCCAGGGGTTACATCCTTTCCCTCTGACTTTCAGGGATCCTTAGAAACTCCTAAGCAGTGAATTTTTACCGGAGCTGCACAAAGTGCCTCTCCTTTGGGCAGAGCAAAGTTCCTTTCCTCAACTCCCAGGTCAGCTTCTGCAGGTCTCTGGCTGCTGGGAACGTCTAAATGCAGAAAAAGCCTCTTTCTTCCCATTACATGCACACTAAGTGTAGGGAAAGAGGCTGTTCCAGAAGGGATGAAGCCAAGGGATCCAGCAGAAGATCAAAAAGAGCCTTTTGTCCCAGCCAGCCCTCACTCCCAGCAACGAGGGTACCATGCTTCACTCTGCTTGACTAAGAAGTGGATTTGCTGCCTTATTCCTTGTAGTCGAAGCAGCACCCTTGCTCTCCTCCAGCCCAACCTGTCTTTTCCCTGGCAGAGCTCCTAGGCTCAATAATTTTGTTTCCATTGGTCACAGCCGTCTGAGAAGTGATAAGTTTCTTCACACCTTCGTGGGGGCTCTGTCAAGGTTCAGTGACAGCTTGGAGGAAACGGAACTCTCATGTCTCCACCCAGGAGGGCATAGAGATGCAAGCAGAGACACAGGCAGGCTTTTCCCATGGCTTGAAGACTGTGCCCTCTTATCTGACCCACTGGGCTTTGCAAGGAAACAGCACTTTTCCTCCCAGCAGGGAGCACCACCCTGCCTTGCTCATCTCAGCATGGAAATGTGTGTGTGTGTGAGCATTCAGCTCTCCAGCTACTTACCCCCCTGTCCCCCATTCCATCCCCATTCCAGTTGTTGGAATGTTGTAGTATCTTTCAATCCTTTTACTCCTTGCTCCTCACTTGCCCAGGCCAAGACTAAGCTCAGATGCTGTTTCATGGGGAGGAAGCAGGCTTTACCTTCCACCACCACCACCTGTACCCTAGTGACTTTCCCTGTGGGACCCATGGGAAAGGATCAACAGGAAGAGTGGTACCTGCTGGAGCTGTCCATTGTTTGGTAGTTTGTGTCCCGAATTCCTGTCAAAATGCTCATGGGAAGAGACCTCAGCAGAAAATCTCTAGGATACCTTCCTTTTCTATCAAGAAGGGGCAGCTCCCTCCTTTGCTTCCCCAGGGGATTCTGAGTGACAAGGATGAAGGGAGAAATTGGGTTAATTCCCCACCACCACCTGTCAAATCTTCCACAACCCTTCCTAGCCCATCCCACTATTGTGCCATGGCAATACTTCACTGCCTGGAGATGTGCCTGGCTCACGGAGGAGCTCTCCAAGACTTAGAGGTAATCCTGAGTGTGCACCTGGTGATTTCCATGCCCAGAAGTCAAGCCACAGCTGGGCCCCTCAACAGGTCAGTCAGAAGCCTGGGTAAAGCCTGTGCTGGGTGCTTGTGAGCACACAAGGGGGCTGGAGCTTAAAAGAAGACTTGGAAGAAAAAATAAGTTTGTGATTGAAGTGTGGTTTATGGACTCAGGCGATCATCCATCGTGGTAGTTTCTTACCCAAAACTTCTCTGCTCTTACAGATGAGGGAGGATGCTGCAGGTACACTCCCAGCTCAGAGCTGTGGAAACTTTTCAGCCACAGGAAATGCAGCAGTTCCTGGGAACCATTGCTGCTCACACCACTTGGCTTGGGATTCTCTGCTTTCCTTGCATTTAACATTCATGAAGACAGAGGAAAGGGAAGGGATTGGAAGGGCAGAAAACATTGTATGAAAAGAAGAGAAGGAACTAGAAGAATTGTCTGTGTAAGAGAAGGGTTGAGGTGCCATTCCCAGAAGATCTTGTGTAACTGCCCAAAGAGCAGAGAAACCAAATTGCCTTTCTCCTCCTCCCAAAAAACCTGGGAATCCTCACTAATGTTATTTAATGGAAAATTTCTTCCTGACCCCAGCTCTGCTGAATCCACAGGTACTAAGGCATTATGTGAAGTGCTTTGATCATGGCTCTTTCTGATGTTAAGCACTCATTCCTAAACATATCCAGAGGAATACAGATGAGGAAAAAAGAGCTCGATCACAAGCAAGCTAAACTCCACCTGCTCTATTAGGCACACCGGTGTTTTTTGCTAAGCATCAACAGGTTAAGGAATAAAATGCTGGCTTTAGAGAACTGTATTTAGATTTACAAACAACATTGTAACTGGATCAACAGGCTATAATTAGAATTTAATAATCCAAATGGAGGAGTAATATGCCTGCTGCTTGAAAAATTGGAGCCTTTCTTTTGCAGTTCTGAATATTCAGCTCTGCAGATTGGACTCCAACTTGCTTGACACAATTACTGTCCTAGTGAGGTGAACACGTTACAAATAAGAACAATAAGATCAACAATAATTTACGTCTAATACCATAAACAAAGGAAATAATCAGAACACCTCTTGCCCCAGTGCAATCTGCACAACTGGGACGGCAAATTAGTATGGTTATTGGAAAAAATACACAAGGAAATGCTATATTTTATGGACTTTTGAAAAGGCTTTAAGGCTGAAAAATATGTTCGAGGCAATCCCATCAGGTGCACTGATGACTTTTAGACCCAGTTTTTACCACAATGATGGATATATTTTCCCATTTGATTTAGATTAGGTTGAGAATCCTGTCTTAAATCTCATGCCAAAATCCCAAGAGTAGTTCATGAAATATTACATCTGTGTGAAAATAAACCATACATTCATGGTTTCATTTCCATAGGACAGGAATAATCAGAAAACAGATTTGGCCCAGCCAGAAGGTGATTGGAAGGATACCCTAAGACAAGAATTCAGTTGAGAGGATGAGATCAGATAATCTCTAATGAAACCCTTGTCAGAAAGGACATATATTCTCTAGTCTATTTTAAAATTGTTACTTGATTTCTTTACATGCCCTGACTAATACTTGTCTTCTTGTAAGGGCTTGAAATTTGCCCAGAAAGTCATGACACTGTGGAGTACTTAAAGGGACTTCAATGTGAAAGATTATGCATATCCAGTGAGCTAGAGGTGACTAAACCAGACATAGTATGAGGATGAATGTCACTCATTGGTAGGGCTCTGAGCCCTTCAGGTGTGTCAGGAACATCCAAATTATCCCTGGGTGCTGGTATGAGCCTTCAGTCTGCTGGGCTGGCTTGAAGATGTGTCAAAAGCAACTGATGGGAAGAGACACAGCATGAGTGGAGAGGTTCTCCATCACTGGCACCAGTGCAGGGCCTGCACAGCTCTGTGTGACAGGGAGGCAGCCTGGGGGAACATCCTGTGTGACAGTGGGGAGATCTGGCAAGGAGCATGTGAAAGGAAATGCTCTCATGATGTCTCTGTTCCCCTTTCATCTCACACTAGTTTAGAGATCAGACAGGAGTGAGTGAGATCCAAATGAGACTCAGGGGAGGGTTAATGTTATAACAAACTCCAGGTTTTTATGGTTAAAATGACACTCCTCAAAATGCCTGGATAGCTGTAGGCTATTCACCATAGCTAAAATTGGAAAACTCTGGAGATTTCCTTTCCTGGTCTCCCCTTGTTGCCTGCAAAACCAGGGACTGCTCTTTGGTGTGCTGCAAACAAGAACTCAAAGAAAAAGAGCCAGGGTGCCCAGGAGAGCAATGGTGGCACACAAGTGGCACAGTGTCTCCAGAGTACTTCACAACTATTCCAGGCTGCTGCCTGTCTTCTTACTACAGTTTACATCAGCTGGATGTTGACTCCCTCAGAACACCCATCTGGTCAACTGACCCAACACTGATAGATCTTTAAGGGGTAATCCATAAAACAATATGTAAGGGAGGTCACCAGGGATTATGTTTATGTTTGTGTGTATTTGGTGTCAAGAATTCACCAGCATATTTGCAGGAGCTCACAGAATCTTAGAATGCTCACAGAATCATAAAATGGCCTGGAGTTGGAAGGCACCTAAAAGACCAGCAAGTTTCAAAACCCTGCCATGGACATGGACACCTTTCACCACACCAGGCTGCTCAGAGTTTTATCCAGCCTGGCCTTGAACTCTTAGGGGATGAGGCATCCATCCTGGAAAACCTGTTTTGGTGCATCACAACCCTCACAGTAACGATTTTTTCCCAAGTAACCTATCTAAACCTTCTCTCTTTCAGTTTGAAGCCATTCTGCCTTGTCCCGTAACTCCACGCTCTCGCAAAAAATCCCATTCCATCCCTCTTGCATTTCCTGACTCGCTTTCCAGGAGCTTGGACCACGGCGATGACATGCTAGAGAGGCTGAGTGGGCTGCCAGAGGTGCTGGATGTCCCTCGGCCCTCCTGGCCGCTGTCCCAGCCGTTTGGAGCTGCCCGAGCTCCCGCTGGGATGCGGGATGGGGATGCGGGATGCAGGATGGGGATGCGGGATGGGGATATGGGATGCGGGATGCGGGATGCGGGATGCAGGATGCAGGATGCGGGATGCGGGATGCGGGATGGGGGATGGGGATGTGGGATATGGATGCGGATACGGGATGCGGGATGCGGGATGGGGATACGGGATGCGGGATGCGGGATGGGGATATGGGATGCGGAATGCGGGATGTGGATGCGGAATGCGGGACGCAGGATGCGAAATGCGGGATGCGGCATGGGGATACGAGATGCGGGACGCGGGATGAGGGATGCGGGATGTGCTCGGCACTGCTCGGCCCGTGGGCTTCGAGCTCTCTCTGGCGGCAGCACGGTGGAACTGAAGCCGGGCTGGAGCAGGAGCATCCATCCCTCCTCCCTCCTCCTCCTGCTCCCTCGGCAAATTCCAGCCGTCTCTCCTGGGAAACAGTACTGAAGGTGGATAGTGGGCACGCCGAGCCGGCCCAGCCTCCGGACAGGTTTCCCGGCAGCTGCCATCCCTCGACGAACCCCTGTTTCTTTCAAGGGCTTGGTAATTATTTCCTTGCCACAGAAATACCGTGTTCTGCTCAGGAAGTCCATGAACTGCAAATTCCTTGAGGGTAAGAGACTATTCTGTGAAAATATCACTGAGCAGCTGCTGATGGAGGCAGAGGTGAGGGGCAGGAGTAGGACTGGGTGGATCCTGCTCCCGTTCCTGCTCCTGCTCCTGCTCCTGCTCCTGCTCCTGCTCCTGCTCCTGCTCCTGCTCCTGCTCCTGCTCCTGCTCCTGCTCCTGCCCTGGTGTGGCTGTTCCATGCCCCTGTGGCAGGGCAGAGGGCACTGGCAGACGTTTTCCCTGGGAATCACTTTGCAACGGGGTTCTGCAAAAAGAGATGTTTTTTGCCAAAGTGCATCTCTTCACAGAATCACAGAACGATTTCGGTTGAAAAGGACCTTAAAGACCATCTGTCTGCAACTTCCCTGCCCTGGGGAGGGTACCTTCCACTAGACCAAGTTGCTAAAAGCCACATCCAGCCTGGTCTTGAATACTTCCATGGATATGGCATCCACAGCTCTCCTGGGCAGCATGTTTCAGTGCCTAAGTGTGCTCACAGTGATAAAATTCACCCTATTATATGACCTAAACTTACCCTCCTTCAGCTTAAAGTCTTTCTCCCTTATCCTATCTTCACACTGGGTTTTTTGGGCTGCTCACCCTTCCCTCTGGCTATGCCACAATTCACCCCCTTTTGGGATCCAGAAAAACTGTGTGCAGATATCTGTTGTAGCCCAAGAAAGCTAGAATATCTGCAATGGCTTATTAGGAAAAGAAAAAGCTAATTCTGCTTTCATATCCATTAAACTGTGTTGCATGAGTGTCAAAGAAAGCAGAATCTGACCAAATTCTGCTACAATTCAGCTATATAAAGGCATTAAGTTGAATGCTTAATTGGTGTAAATGGCACATTTCTGCTATTAGGCTGCAGACAATAGTCTCAAATTAATGAACAAAAATTCTGGTCATTTCAGAAGGGAAAGATCCAAATCTACAAAGATTCCCAAGATACTTTTGTTCATGTAAACATCTGACTGCAAGGTAGAAGAGAGGTTCTATATATGGTTGGAACAAAATTTCAGCAAGGAGGGCTTCTCTGTCCTTTGGCAACCCTCTTGTGCATTTGGAAACAAACCTCAGTTATGTCCAGAGCTCCTGGATTGGAGATGCCTCATCCAGCCTGCAGGAATTTGACCAGCAATACTGAAGCCAATCTGTTGGCTTGGTGAGCTCTAGAGTAGTGATTTTGGTAATGAAGGGCAGGAGATTTGGGCTGGGTACATCTTCCTAATGCGGTTATGGCATCAATATTTTGTTGAGGGGACCCTGGTCTGACAGGGTTTACTGAAACAGTTACTGTGTGTTTCCAGCTGGGACCCACAACATGAAAGGAGATGATGGGGTTTGTGCCCTTGCTCTGTGCTGTGCCTCTGATGTGGTTCATCAGCCAGAGAATGCAAATGTGTAATGTGATGTGGGTCTGTCTAGGGGCAAGTATTTCCCACAGCTGTTAAGGATGGCCTTCTAACAAATTACTCAGCATTGTGCTTAGATATTTCCTCTGGAAAGAAAGAAAGAGAAAGTCATGGCATACAGGCTAAGACATCCTGGCAGGTTTGGTGTGATGCCCAACAGCTGAAGTGAGCTGATGCCATGGGATTGTTGGGTAGAGATAAGAGCTGAGCAACAGCTCTCGAAGAATGTGCAAGAGGACAGTACAGAGTGGCTGCCACTGCAGTTCTCCTTCCACCAGCAGTTAGGCTGGAAGAATGAGGAAATGCAGCAGTGCCCATAAGGAATCTTGTCAAGAGTCCTCATCTTGCTCCACGCTGAGGGCTGCTGGCAGCTCCATTGTTTGGGGGCCCTTGTTTTCCAGCCAGATCCCTGGATGTGGACACACCCTTTGGTTGAGACCTGGCTGCTGTGCTCCATCCCCCCTTCCCTCTTGTTGCATTAAGAGGGTAGTGATGGAGCAAAGCTTCTTGGTGCTGTAGGATTCAGGAGGCTGTGCTTCTCCTCACAACCAGCACTACCAGCACTCATTGCTTCATGGGGACATGCAGCCACCTCCTGCCCTGCCTGCTTCCTCCTCTGTGTGTGCACGACTGCCAGGGCTCATCTAAAATCTCCTGTGTCTCTCAGCTGCTCAACATTTCATTTCTGATGTGTTTCTGATGTCCTTTTGCAAATAATAAATCCCTAAAAGCTGCAACCTAAAGCCCCATCTCTGAATACGATGCAACCAGCTGGCTTTGTCTGCCTGGCAGGATTCAAACACTAACCCTCGCTGAATTTACCCTGCAGCTGAGCTGCCCCCCACACACATCTCAAATTCCCAAGTGAGCCTGGAGAAGGCCAGTGCCACTTAGATGGCTTTTTCTTGCAGTCTGAGAGCCAGGCAGCAGCAGTGGACAGTCTGGGTGCCAGGCAGTCTCGGGAAGAGCCCACAGTCCCTGGGTAAACCCACGGGGTTCATTGCACTGGGGGCCTGTGCAGACGGCTCGTTTAGAAGTGCTAAAGGATTTTTCCTTGTGGAGAAAAGTGTAAGAAGAGACTTCATTCCACATGCAATTTTTGTAAGACATTCCTCAGAAAAGATGGGCAATTCTGCATGCAATTTTTCCCAACCCAAAATATTTTGCAGAAGGTGCTTTCGTAGTGTGGCCTTACTCATCAACCCAGGCAGGATCACATCAGTGAGGAATTATGTCTCAAACTAATTAAATAGGTGAAGCTACATGGGCCCAGAACCTGAAAGTGTCCTCCACTAAGGTGGCAAAATGTTGTTTAGTGATTCACTAAAAAGCATCTAAGTGCCGTTCCCATGACAGCTAAAGCATTTAAAGGACCAGCATTACAAAGGGTGAGCAATTAATGGTTTATTAGCTGGAATGGGTAGGACAGGATTTGAAAAGTTCATGTATTCCTGCTCAGAGCTAAAGGAAATCAGCAGAATTGAAAGAAATTTGAAGACAAGTGTCCACTCACTGTTGCACCAAGGCACACCCATCTGTGAAAGTGTCTTCCACCCCCCAAATCCACAGTGACTAATGAGTGGTAGGATAATGGAGTTAAAACTCTTCTAAGATTACTTCACACAAAAGGAGAAGAGAAATTGCTTAGTGTCATTAGGAAAATTGGGATGAAAACAAGTGATGGAAAATTTAGCCTGACACTCAAGAAACCCTGAGCCACTGACATGAAATCATGCCCAGTCTGATTGCCAGGGAGAGGAGGCAGAAAAAAGAGGTGTCTGGCTGTGGGCATCTTACAGACTCCTGCCTGTGGTCTACAAAGTGTCGTGGATGACTGAGGGTAGAAAATACTGTAAGCAGGATACTTTGGGGATTTACAGTCCTTAATGACCTCGGAGCTCTTCCAGATTTGACACATTTGACCTCAATGTTATCTGTGATACTTGGCCAACACTGCAGCCTGCAAAAGAAGACCTTTTATTCATGTTCTCTTTGACTGAACTTGTATGTGACATTGGAAATAAGATCGACAGATTTTTTTCATTAGTGTTTTGCATGCTGAGAGTTGAGAGGGTCTGTGCCAGTCACAGACAGTCTCACATTAATGCTGGTGGATATTTATGGCTAAAAGTTTGTTCTCATATTTGGGGTTTAAGATTCACCTCCTTCAAACTGCTTATATACGTATGATGCCACATGAATACTAATAAAGAATAAGCATTTTTTAAGAGCAAAGTGGACTTGTCATCGTGAATCTATGTGGATTTTTTGCCAGTTCAAATAAGTGCAGAATTGCAAATAAATGCAGCGTTGACATGAATCATGATGCTTAGCTTTCATACAGCATATAATCTCACATACTCTAATGTTAATTAAATTCCTAAGAAGCAGCTTTCTGATCTCTCTACAGGGAGCTTGTTTGCCTTAAAATGAACTACTGTGCTGAGATAGTCTCCACTATACCAGCATTACGTTCACTACATTAACTCAGTAAAGACTTGGCATAAGACTTGTAGCTGAACCTCAGTAATCCCCTTTGCTTATCTGGGAACCCAGAGCTCCTGTGCTGTGGGGTCTGATGCTGGGGACTCGTGGTGATTCCAGCCTTTCTGCTTCTTACAATACCCTGAAACGGTGCCACAGCATTCAGAGGAGTCACAAAAAAAGAAATGGGCAGTGAGGTGGCTTTGTTTGCAAAGCCGTCCCCACCCTGATTGAGAATTGTTGCCCTCTATCCACCAGAGTTTGGTTTTGCTCGTGGCCCTTTAGAAAGGCTCTGGAAGAGTGTTGTCTGTCTAGAGCAGCTTCCCCTCCCAGCCCCGAGTGTATTCTGACTTACCGCATGTTTCAGAGAGCAGCAGGAGCAGAAGTGTCTGACACAGAGCTTTGCTGTGCTGGAAACCTCAGCCTTGCAGCAGCCAAACCCTCCAGACGAGCTGCACCCCTGCCTACTGGGTGAAGTTCTGGGATAGAGATGTCATCAGTTCCCAAGGGAGGAAGGGGAATATTTCCTCCTTTTGGGGAGCAGTTCTGCTCCTTCCAGGCTGTTGTGCTTGCTCAGGTTTGGGGAATAGGAAGACAAAATGAATTCTTTCTACCCAAGCAATGATTTGGGGGTGGGGAGTGGGGATCAAGTGGCTGGTTAGCTCATGAGTGAACAAAGACTGGTCCTGTGTTTAGTTACCAGGTGAAAAGACTCCCATCAAAGGGATTTTCTGACTATGTGACTTCATTCCTCTTGAAAAGAAAGAGGAGGAACAGAAACTAATACCCAAGCCTTGGTTGGTCCTGGGGCATACTGAGAGTGTTTTTCTCTCGTAAGTGAAATGATGGGACCACTTGCTTGGCTTTGGTGTGAACAAAGAATGGAATAGGAAATTCTACTCAGGGTGAGAGCCCTGGACATCTTTGAATCCACTTAGCATTCTATGTAGTGTCAGGATGTTAGTCCTGAGTGCTCTTGAATATTCCCAGAGGTTACAAGCTCAAGCACTTGACTCAAGCAAAAGCTGAGACATTTAAAGATGGATACAAAGAAAGCTAAACCTTCCATGGGGTATCCAACACACCCTACACCACCAGTTGGTGCATTTCTCTCTCTATCCCAGCAGTGTGAGGTGTAAGGGCACAGTGGTAAGAACAGGAGATGTCAGGGGAATTCATATTCCAGGGGAATATGGAATGTGGGGTTGTGAGGAGAAAAATATTTGCAGAGTGCCTTAAAAGCTTGTGTGGCTCATCTGGCTGGGTATCTTTGCTCTGCACAAATGTCATGTATCTATGCTGGGGCTGGGCTTGAGCCAGCACTGCTCCTGGACCTACTGAGGGCTGAAATCCCACAGGGACAGCCTCCAAGAGCCCCAGAGCTGGGATTGGGACAACCATTGTGGGTGGGAGCTGGGAGGAGTCCTCCTAAAGTGCTGAGGATGCTAGAAGTGAAACTTTGCTGACACTGATCACCCAGCTGACCCCAGGTGCTGTGTCCTTATCCTTTGTCTTGGGATCAAATCTAATGCTTACACAGACCTGAGATTGCTTTCTTAAGGCAACTACTGCTGCCACTTGTTTTCTGCTGTTTTGGGGTGCTTGGGGATGATATCACCGAAACATTCATTTTCTTGGGGATCTTAGGCATATTAATGCATTCTGGAAACACTTTCCAGAGGCCTATAGTAGTGCAATGGATCAAATCTTCCATGATCCTTGTTAACATTCAACCTCAAATGGAATGTTTTTAATTCTCATTGTTATGAAGTGTTGCCAGCCTGAGGTCTCAGTCCTCTATCAAACAATATTCCCATCAGAACCAATGCCAGGTGTAAATAAAAGCAAACCATTTAGTCAGTTGCCATTTATTTTTAAAAAGCACTGTCATCCTTCAAGTCACTGGTTTTCTGTAAAAAAGGATGACATTACACTCATTGTCAGGACAGAATGGTGAATCCAGCGGTGTTTCATTGAGGCGGTAACACAGCAGGTCTTTGGCAATGTAGCAGATGACTTAATGCAGGGAGAGCTTTACTGATTATTGAAAAACATTTCTCTCTGCCCAAACAATGACCTTCTAGGTTTAACCTATGTAATCCAGAAATATCAGATAAAATAGCAATTTCATTTTAAGTATATTTTTACTGGAATTATTTAACCTTGCAGCTGTGGTCAAAACTTCTCTTTCAAGCAGCACCTTACAGAGCACTCACTTTTGCCCTAATCAAAGAAATGGAAGTTGGGACAAGTGCAGGTTTGCTGTCCATTAATGTGAATAGGAAATGTGTATTGCAAAAATCTCTCTCAATACAAGTACCAGTAACTCAATTTGGAATAACTTGTGGTTAGTGGGATTTGCTTTTAAGCAACTAAGTTCAAATATGTAATGCAGCAAGAGTGGGAAATGGTTTAGATTAAGCAAATAATGTAAAAATCATTTCTGGTTTTATTTTTATTAAATTTTCTTGTTGTCACAAGCTCAGAGCCTGATGCTGCAAATGGCTGAGAAGCCCCTGGGAATTGCTAAATACTTTGCAGTACCATGTGTAGGAGGAGGCTGAGAAGATTTTAAAGCACTTTGTAGGAAAGATGTTTGTATCTGAGTTGTAGATGAAAAACTGTGCAAGACAAATTGTACCAGAATTACCACATTGGTCACTGAAAACTTTTTTAGAACACCAGTGTGAATATGTTGCCTCAGACAGGGAACCATTTGGCCCAGTACCCCATCTTATTTTTACAGCTGCAAGCTATTTTCAGTTCAGGGGGGTTATTGAGCCCTGTGTGGTTTGTAGTCAGTATTAATGACTGTTCTGAACATCTCTCCATTCTCTTTCATGTATGGAAACCCAACAACCTTTGGCAAAGACTTTTCTAGCTATGTGAGAAACAATCCTGTTTTGTTTTGAAGCAGATTTCAACTCACTTCTTTTGATGGTCCTCAATTCTGCTTCCAGAAGAGGCTACAGAAATCCCTCACCTGCTCTCTCCAGAACACCTGGGAGACTGAAGACTGCTGTTATAGTGTTCCTCAGTCACAATTTCCCCCCTGACCAATGACTACTCAGTCATATTTTGTCTAAAAGCTGTCCACACCTTCAGCCATCCTCGTTGCTTTTGAAATTTTCCCAGTTTTTAACTGTGCTACTTGAGAGCAGGGTAGCAGAACCCCTTTGGCTCCTCCAGGTGTGTGCAACCCATGCGTTTGGACAGCAGAAAACAGCTGTCCAATGTTTTAGTCTCTATTGTAACAATTCCCAGCATAAAGGACACCAAACCTATGTACATTATCTCCAAGTACGACCTCTCAGGAAGTTCTGTTGCTTTTGACTTATTATGAACATTAGCACTTTTCAACCCTGTGTTTCAGGTCAGTGGGGAAAAAATAAAAATGAGATTGACTGCAATAAGAGGATTGATAAATCCATTGCCAAAAAAGCAAAACTGAGCCAACAAGGCAGATAACATGAAAAATAGCAAGCACACAGGCTTATTTTTGTCTCAGCCCTAAAAGTATCGTTTTTATAGTGGAGATTTGCATGCTGATGAAAAACTATCATCTGATGGAATTTGCTGAGAATTTGACCTAGAAGAAATCATTGTAAGCATGTAGGATTTCTGTGTGGACGTGTGGACATGTTCCATATATACAGCTCAGTAGGTCTTGGCTGCACAAGACTGTTTCGATTTTCAATGAAAGATGCCTGGACATGAAATATTTAACACCTCTTTCTGTAAAGTCCAACTCCCCTTACTACCCCTACAAAAATTGCAAAGGCCAGAGATATTGCTTGTTGCTCCAAGCATTTTAGAGTAAAGGATGAAAAGAAAGGCTTGATTTTTAAAGCTGGATATAGTTTGCAAAGATCACTAACCCTGAACTCAGTCTTGCAGTTCTGACTTACTAAGGTCAGTGGGAATTTCATAATTTAAACTTCTATTTATATAGGAAGATTTTATTCAAGTGAGAACTAGGAAAAACCTTCTTGACTAATTTTATTTTTTCCTGGGAGAAAAAGAATTTGAAATTCAAAAGACCTTCCCTGAAAAGATTGAGTGCTATAGAGAGATTTTGTAAGCTCTCTGAAAGAGAAATCAGCTGTTCTACAGTCTGCCCGGGGGTTACAATTAGTGCCATCCTCTTCTTTTGATTAATTTTAATTTTTCCTGTTTGTTTCTGGGAGAAACCTTTAAAGAACTACATCCCTTACAGTGTGCATTTTCCCTCCTTGGGAGATGGAAGTGTTTCTGCTCTATTGATGGGAAGCTGATCAGGAGAAGAAATTGTAAGCAGGAGTTGGCTGCAGTGGAAGCTGATAGGAGCTGGTAATCCATGTGCATTACAGTGCTGATCTATAATAATTCAGGGATAGAGTGGCGTGGCGTCAACTGAGAAATATTGCAGGGTTTGATCAGCTCCTTTTCCGTGGGGACTGTAGTGCAATCTTCACTTATAAAGACATGTGATCTGAAAGCCTGAGGCAGAACAATCCTTGTTTTCACAGGAGAAGCTTTTCTTGGCTGCAAAAGCTTTTACATCCTCATCTTTCTTTCTAAAAGCTGTGTCTTCTCCGCAAAATTATATATTATTAAAAAAAAAGAAAAAAAGGCAAGCTTAGGATGGCAACAACATCACAGCCTCCGCGAGGTAAAACAACATGTAAAAAAATATTTTGGGCAGTGTTTCCTCATGCCTGCTTCATTCTGTCTCTTGTCATCTATGCTTTTCTTGGGGCTCTCATGTTTTCCCACATTGAAGGTACCCGGGAGGTTACTATAAGTGAAGAATATAGAACATTTCTGCAGAATCTGACGTACCTCGCCAGAAATTTATCAGGTATGTACTGGAATTTCAAAATGACTTAACTGTACAGGGAGCTACTCATTCTCTTGCCTTTTGAATGAGTTTTTTTTTGCTTTTAAGGCATTCTTCAAAATACTAACAGCTGATCCTGCAAGCAGGATTTTCCCTCTGCCTAGCTAATGACTGCTGCTTTCTTCCTTATCTGTGATTTTTGACTGCAAACTTCCCGAGTCCTTGTGTTCCTGTCTGGAAAGACTTTTCCTGAGATGCCTGTGTTCCCCCTTTGCCCAGGTTACTTTCTACCCAGGTTCTTAACGAGCAGCTGAGATTCCTGTGGTATTTCCTTCAGTTTGCTGGGGGCTGAATCCTCTCTCTCAGAAAGTTTCTCCAGCTCCCTCTTCCCTGCTCTGAGCCTCCCTACCAGCCCTGTGGTGATGGGATGCTCAGAGGGAGACAGGTGCAGCTCTACAGCCCAGACCCAGTGATGCTGACTGGAGGGGTAGAGGAGAGAAGAAGGGTTAGAAATCCTCCTGGATTTGTGATGGGGCTTGTGCATGGGCTTGGAGTTTCACTCAGGTGGCTGTGCTGACACAATGGTCAGTTTTGGGCAATTAAATAATGTAAATAATATCCTTTCAAGCAAGGCTCAGCCACGGGGAGGAGGAAGAAGGGTTGCAGGCTCTGGGATTCACAGCAGGGCACTGGGCAGTGACATCCAAGTGGTTAATATGTGTTCCCTACTGTTGTTCCCCCATACTCTTAGTGTCTTTGGGTCAAAAGAAGACTAATCTCCTGGGAAGTCCAAAATTAAACAGGACATTCAGGGTGGAAGATGATTATTTAAACATCTTGCCTTGCTTCTTTGTGTTTATTTGTTCCTTGTATTTTTATTCACCAAAGCCACTGAACCCACCTCATTTTCTCAGAAGTGGGGGTGCAGGGCTTCAAAGGGGAGGGTGAGAAGGTGAATTTTTTATCTTTTAAGAGAATCTGAGCAAATCCTTAGCTGGAGTACATTTCACTGGAGTAACAGGCGGGCTGCTCCCTGAGCGGGGGTCTGCAAACACTCACTGTGCCTCCTGCTGTGACTGTGACAGATAATGTGACAGAAAATGAGAAGATGTTTAAGAACGACATCCGTGAGCTTTTCAACAGAGCTGACCCAGTCTGGTTTATCAATCCAGAAGAGAGATGGAGTTTCTTTGGGTCTCTCTTTTTTTGCTGCACAGTATTCACAACTGTGGGTAAGTACAGAGGCAAAGCAACACCCTTCGGAATCAATTCCTGTTGCTGCTTTCCGTAATGCATTTCTTCCAGAGACTTAAAACCACAACAAACAAACAAACAAGCAAACAAACAAACAAACAAACAAAATCACCCCTTCTAAACCCAAAGCCCAAATCCCCTTGAATTTTTCCCCTGAGTATTGATGAGTCTGCAAGTAGTTCTGCAAACACAGACTGCAGAGACATAGCTGAGTCACAGAAACAAGTCAGAATTTAGTAACTAGTGATGGTACACACTAATTAACTGCATCATTATATATATACTAGAATATGTATTCATGTATGATGTGCACAGAACTATTGAACTAAAAAGAAATCTCCATTTTTTCAGTCAAACCTTTTCCTTCCCACTGTTGTGTGTCCTCTTGGGTAATGTTTTCTTCTCTGGAAAAGGTAATTCATAATGCATATATTGTTTTTCAATTGCTTCTCAGTTACTTTTGTCTAATTCAGCTTTGTTAATTGTGGTTCCGTAATTAACCATGGTGTTCACGTTTCTCTGGGTTAACAGCACATGATAGTGTTTAAGTCACACCTTTGAAATCTTTGCCTGACTTCACATTTCAAAGGAGGACCTAGATCAAATAGAAACATCTGCTCTGATTTTGGCTCCCTCTGCATTGCTAAATACAACTCCTCATGCTCATTCCCAAAGCTACTTTTATCCCTTTGTTAATCTTTCTCAAATGCTGGCAAGTACGGGCGCTGTCTATCCAAATTTGTCATAATCAAAGCTGGATGGGAAATATTCCCGCAGCATTGTATCAAATTGCAAAGACATTTCTCCACTGTAGTAGGATATGCTCAAAACCCCAGCATGGGTAAGCATCTTACTGTAAAATAAAACGGGAACCTTAAAAAAGAGCTTAAAAAACCAAGGAACAGTGTGAGAGCTGATGTGCTCACTCAGAGCTCCTGTGTGCTGTGTCACAGCTCAAACCTCAGACTCTCATCTCTTAGGTGAGTGACTGTTCAAACTCAGCTTGTTGCAGTTTGAAGGCAGAAGTCTGGGTGGTCCGAGACACACTGAGGATGCAACCAAAATCCTCAGCCCTGTGAATATTTCCTCAAACAAACGCAGCAGGCAAGAACTTTTCAAAGGGGATGTTTTATCAGAAAGCTTTGACTTCAGCAAACTGATGAAAAAGCATATTGTTGGAAATGTCCTCCCTGAGTATATTTAACATTAACATGGGACTTGACAAATGCCCCCATACACACCAACACAACATATTTAATTCTAAACTGCCAGTACTTTTTTGCCTTCATAGCACTGAGTATTAATGCATCTTCCTCAGTTTTGACCTGAGTTTTGGGGTCAGTAGAAAGCCCAGAATATTTGCTGCTAATGGATGGAATAGGTGGCTATTTCCATTGCAGTGGGTTTGTTATTTGCATTATTAGGAACTGATAAATCATCTCGGGATAGAATCAAATTATCTACCTTGAATTTTCTGGGAGAATTGAGGCATCTAGTCTGAAGTTTGATGGTCTGAACTGCCTGGGGAGGCTGCCTAGTGGATCAGCTAGGATAGATTTCTGGATATCTAAATTTAGGCTCAGGATAATTTTTAAGCCTGGAAACTACACAAGGTATTTTTAATGCACAGATATCAACTAAAAAAAAGAATAAATAAGATCACTCTGTGCAATAACGACACTAATCTCCCCCAAGTGCTTCAACAGTAAAGTTTAGCATTCCCAGTTAGCCTATGGGGAAGAGAGTGACCAAGAATAAATGGTATTTCAGTGCCCCACAGCAAAGCAGGGACTGAGGCTGAGTTCAGACCAAAGGCTGTGGCAGCCACAAGTGAAAACATGAATGGATGAAGAAAATGAAGGAAACCATTCCTCAGCAAATGAGCTAATAATCTTACAGGCTAAGTACTCGACCTAGAAGTTCATCTAGGAAAGAGGAGGATTTCTGAAGGGAGAGAAGAAATACTCAATGTCTTCTGAAGGATGAGGAGAAAAATGGTTGTTAACATTTAATACAGTTACTATAATACCATGTTTTTTTCCCACTATAATGGAAAAGCACTGACTTACAATTTGAGTTTCATATCCGATATGTTAGAGGAAGGAAATATAAATACCCAAACTGGGTTTAGGGAAAGGGCATATCTTCTGCTACCATTTTAAGTATCACATCTCTCTCTTTCTCTTCCCCTTCTTGTTCTTGTTCAAGGTTATGGTAATACCTATCCTGTGACACGGATTGGGAAGTATCTCTGTATGTTGTATGCTTTATTTGGGATCCCTCTGATGTTCTTGGTCCTGACAGACATGGGAGACATCCTTGCAACTGTCTTATCCAAGTGTTACAACAAGTTCGGGGAACTACAGTCAAAAATCCTTGCCTCTAAACTCTGTTCTGGATCCACATGTAGCAAAAGGAATGAACTGAAATCCAGGGCACAATCTAAAATAGTCAACAATGAGCCCCTGACGATTATGGAATTGCTGAAAAGTCAGTCAGGTATGAAATGGGGACCAGCCAAATACCGCAATGTGGAACTTTTTGAGATGTTAATTGCCAGGGAGAATGAAAACACACAACCAGCAAGAAATAAAAGCATGGAGAGATGGAGTTCATGTCCTGAACTAGCCAGGGAAAAGACAGTGTCCAGAGTAATCGAGAATTTTGACAAAATAGGAAAAGAGGTAGAAAAATTAGATGTGCCCATTGTATTGATGGTGCTCGTTATCTTCCTGTACATCTCCTGTGCAGCTGGTATTCTTCCAAGGTGGGAAAAAAAAATGGATTTTCAGGAAGCCTTTTATTTCTGCTTTATTACTTTGACCACGATTGGATTTGGAGATACAAAACTAGAACATCCCAAGTTTTTCTTGTTTTTTTCCCTCTACATTATGATTGGCATGGAAATTGTCTTCATTGCTTTTAAGCTGGGCCAAAACCGCTTAATTGTTCTGTATAAAAAGGTGATTTCATTTTGTGCAGAGAAAAATGTGCCATCAAAGATATATCCAAAATAAGAGCAGTCATTTCTCCTTCACTTGTCAGGATTGGCCACTGCAACAAGATGAAATTGTTTCTGTGCATTCCTGCCTTGGGCTGGCAGGTGCCATATTTTAATCTGATTTCCTCTGAGAAATGACTGTGAAATGGCTGAATACCTCTGGAGGCACTTGGTGAAGGCATCTCCAGGGAGCATTTCCAAAGGGGTCCCTTGTCCTAAGTAATCAAAGATGCTGCATGATGAAGAAGCTGAAGGCTCTCCCTGCCAGCTCTCCTGACATATTTTGCAAAGCTCTGACTTTTTGCAGCCTTTCTGCTCCCCCTCCCACTGCAAGCCAATTCAGGAATTTTGTTTTCAGTACTTGTCCAAGCAAGGCCCAGATCTCCTGGAAGGTCCTGTCCTGCCACCTTCTCTGCAGCCTTGGCTGTGGCTGTCTGTCCTGGGCTGTGACACCCTGCTGCTGCCATCTGCTCATCATCAGAGAGAGCTGGGGAGGAGGGGTACAGACGCAGCTGCTGTCTATGGCCAGCATCACACCCTGCACAAGCCAGGGAAATGCTCCATGAGAAGGAAGGACACCACATTTTCCCATCTCTGTCACCTGCCCAGAAACCAGTCAGAGAATTGCTCGTCTGTTCAGGGCTCAATCCGCTCCTGCTCCATCGTGATTCATGGTGTCTGTACTCAGCCTGGAGTCAATACCTGCCCATGGTGTCCAGCTGCCAAGGTGCTCACGGCAAGTTCTGCTCCTGGGGGTGGCTGGGGAAGGCACACACCCAACCTGGAGTGGTTACAGCCCTGGAGTGCTGCTCCATGTCTTTGCTGCTGAAGGAGCATGTGTTCAACACTGACCCCAGAAGTTCCCAGTCCTCATCCACATTTCACTCTGCACAGACTGCTCGACTTCTGGGAGCTCCTAGACCCACCTGTAGAAGGAAAAGCCCACTTGTTTCACTGGCATGTGGGGAAGATCCTGTAACTATATAACTGTGGAGCACATTAAGATGAGAATATCATTGTTTCTTCAAGATTTTTCTTGTATTATTAATTTGAATTGTCAATCATAACTTTCAATTAAAACAAATAATTTAGAATAAAAATATATAATTCATATAAAAGAAACCACTAACTTTAATTAACCACCTTTTAACTTGTAGATGATATGCATGCCCACTGAATGTGAACATCTCTAGATAATAAAAAATGCGTGATTATGACAGAATGTACAATATTCTCCATTAGCAAATTTATCAACTGGAGCTGAGGTTTTCAGAATATTTACATGCCATCTTATGTCTGTTTTACTCCATGTATATGGCAATATGCATTCAGTCCTTATTAATAATTAGATGCAATTAAGCACTGATGATATGCAAGATATCTAATGACTCTTAGTAAACAGAAACGTGTTTTATAAGAGTAAAAATAAAAACTACAGAAGCTGAAAGAAACTTCAGTTAACTCCATCATGTTTGCTGTGATTTTAGCCTTAAGTAGCAAGTCCCTCTGTTCATATCACTACTCTCATATTACTTAATTTTGTGTCTTCAGATTAAAATCAGTGTAGAACTTTGGTACCATGTCAAAGTTCTCAGAAATCAGTGAAACGACTTGCATGATATCATGGGCTTTGGATCAGATAACTGCACTTCCTGCCCCTCAAGGTTTTCCTAAACCAGTCAGCATTTTTAATAACTGGTCTTTATGTAATTTAATTTGTTTCTGTCACATCACTGGGTTCTCATTTATGGAGAGCAGTTAATCCTGAATTTATACCCTATATATTTCTCATTGGCACGGTACCTTAATACCTTCCCATTTACTTTATGGATTTAGGGAATTTTGGCTGGGTTTAAAATAGGGATTCTGCAGCAAATCATTCTAGTTATGATCAAGGGATGGCAGTAAACAGCTTTCTTTCCTATTGAACCTGTCATTGAAGGGGGATAAAAATCGATTTTGTAGAAGGAGAGGGGACAAATCACATAACCCTTACCCTCCATAAATCAATAACGCACCTTACTGTTGAATATTGTGCACAGCTCTGGTCCTTCACCCCCCAAAGGATATGCAAATTTGGAAAAAAGTTTATAGCCCAGGATAAAGGATGAACAAAGATAAGGAACAACTTCCATACAGGACACATACAGTAGCTCTCTGGTGTGGAAAGAGGTGAGAGACTGATGGAGAGATGTGTAACATTACAAGGGCTCAGAGAAGGGAAACAAGGAATGATGGAATGATTTTCAAACACCTCTCATTATGAGAGCTTGGGCTGACAAATGAATCCCACATGTGACAGGCTTAAGAAAAGAAACAGAAAGAAGAGAAAATGGTGCTTCACACAACATATAATTAAGCTGTAGATACTCCTTGCCATGAGAGAATGTGGCAATTAAAAGTTCCCATTAGATCAATGAGAGATGGGGCAAAACCATGAAAGAAAAACTTTGAAAACAATTAAATCAAAAGATAACAATTCTGGCTCAGTAATCTCTGAGTTCTAAATCGGGAGATGAGGAGAAATCTCTCTACAGATTTTGCTGTCTTTGTTTTCTTCCTTTGAAACCTGCTATCTCAGAAAGTATTCTGCCCATCCTGTTCTGATTTCCATGCCTGTAATGCATAGAAACATATTGCTATAGAGCTAAGAAAACCACTCAGCAAATCTAATGCCTGAATAGATATTTAGTTTCGTATTTGTGTGACAGGTGGACAAACCAGTCCAGTCTGACTGTGCAAAACATATCACCAAAAATTGTGATTCAGGCAACACAACACAAAGCAACCAGTCTGCAGTAAAAGTAATGTGGTCATTTGGCTTGTGCTATGAACCTAAAGGAGGGTGGAGAGTTGGACACACAGTGCATTGTCAGGTATAAAAAGGTATTTATGCCTTCTATTCAGGTGCACTGCAACAGTGATCCCACACAAACAGGAATATCTGGGCCTGATTCTCTTACTCTCAAGCTGGGAGCCAGTTTCCAGATGGCAGAGCAGTGTGCAGCAGCCTTGAGCTGGCAGTGACAGCAGAAGCTCACACTGCAGAGCGGGATCCGAATGTAAATGCAGTAAATACAGTCACAGAGTTAAAGAAAATGAAAAAAAATAGTGAGTAATGGCTCATTTAGTGCATAAATATTTATGATTTGACTGTACTTATCATGGACTGAATCCTGGAAGAATTCACAGTCTCTGCCCACAGAAGTTTTTATTCAACAAAATTGACATGGAGATCAGCTTTGTTTGCTTCAAAGCAGTACAAAATATTGCTTTTCATAAATTCCCCCCATCACGATCTGCATGAGATGGTGGATTAGATGTGAAGGGGCTTCACTGAAGAGCTCTTCTATCAGGAAAGACGTGACTGATGGGGAAAGAGTTGCTTGATGTGTAACCCACAGCGGATATGAGTTATTACAGCCCCAGCTGGAGAGCTTTACAGATCAAATGCACTTGACGCTGAAGGATGCTGGATCAATCACCCTTGATTGGGCCAAGATGGCAGCTGTCACGAGCACTTAGGAGCAGAGGGCAGGGTATTCCTGGTGTGGGAATCACAGGGGAACCACGGAGGAATGAGTGGAAGGAACAGAAAATAATCTTTGGGCAGAAGGGTTAGAAGGAGAGAATGACAGCAGCGGCAAAGGGAAAAGTCATTTTCTGTGTAGACATAAATATGGTGAAGAGATGCTTGAGACTGAAAATACAGAGGGGGCTGGTTCCTCTGGCTTGGGGAGGTTTGTGCGGCCAGCTTGGTTGGAGAGCCCTTCTTGAACCAGCACAGTGGTTTTGGATGATGGGCTCTGGCAAAGGTCTCACCACCAGCAACCACAGCAGGGCAAAAGTCTGTGCAAGGAATCCTCCTGAGAGGTAAAACTGTCAGAAAGAAGATACAGGGTCTGGACTGAAAAGCCATTAATGAAACCATCAGAAACATTCCTCTTGTCCTCTGCTTTGTCATTCAAAGAATGACATTTTGTTCAGAAGGATCTTTTGCATGAGCAGTATGTCTGAGGACTCAGGAAATTCTTAATGGGATGTAGGACTTGTCATCTGTGTGCCAGTAGTTCAGATGTGGTCCAGATTTTAGTGGGCTCAACGTTAATAATGTCTGATAACACTTTGATGGTTTTTATGCTTTTTCAACTTGTTCCAGGTGGAGATGCACCCACATCATAAAAACACTGCCATATAATGAATGCTAATTGCATGTGTGGTGGCAGGCTCAGCAGAGGCAAAGGCTGGGACTCCAGCTGGGAGCAGTCCTTGGAGTCCTCTTTGCTTCCAGGTTCCCAGCATACCTTGTGATCCTAATTTCCAGACCACAGGGAGCACCAAATGTAGCACGTGTGGCTGTTGCATGCAATGTAAATGTTTTGTGAACTCAGAAGGATGTGTCTTATCATTTAACTTGGCTTTCATAAATGAAACACTTTTTGAAAATTTATTATTCTAAGTAACAACAATATTTTTAAAAATTGTTACTATTACTATTACTAAGCAACTTCACAGGCTGTATTCAGCATGTTCTGAGTGGATATGCTACATTCTAAGACCAACTTTAAGTATTTACCTGGGCTATCTCTCCACTTCTTCCTCACCTTATGCACCACTTATAAGGTAGAATAAATATTTTTCAAGCAATCTGACATGGCAGTCTGCATTTACACACAGAGCAAGGGAGATCAGGTTGCTCAGGATAAATTTCAGTTCTCTTTGTTAAAGTACGCAGGCACAGATAGTGGCAGAAGTACGAGGAATTTTCTCCATCACTCATACAGCAAATCACAGCTACGTGAAGACAGCAGATCTCTCATATATGAAGCCAATATTTTTAGGATAGCAGTCTGAGGTCTAAGTGCAAACCTTCATGAGCAATGAAGTCCATGAGTGTGTTGCTTGTACGTGCCAATAACTGATTGTCTGCACGTGGTTTCCGTTAGAGAGTTTTGGGAAGTGCTTGAACAAATGTTAGTTGGCTTGTGTGCTTGTGGGTTTGCATGTGAATCTGAGCTTTTTTCTTCTTTTCTTCTTTGAGTTAAAAATTCAGTTTCTGAGTAGATAAAATGTAGTTCTTTTGAGGTTAGCTCAGGCTTTTTCAAACTGATGAAGCTCTCAGTGTCTGGCTGGAGACAGAATCCTTCCAACACTGGTATTCTGCATGAAACTTTATGTCTGTGCATTTTCAGGATGCACCAAAGTCCAGAGGAAATAGAAAGCAATGGGCAAGAAGGGAAATGAAAGCAAAGCAAGAATAAAAGAGTAGAAATTTGACAGTGAAAAATGAATTTCTGTGTTAAGCATCTACTGATGAGAAATCAGGGTAACGATGCTGTCTAACAACATTGATTCATTACATTATCTGCTTCCACAAATTCCTGTGTGAACAGGAAAACTGAGTGAGAGAACACCACAAAATCAGCATATAAAATTGCCAATGTACTTGATGTGCTGCTGGAAGAAAGTTCCTTGGTGTGCTGTGCACTGCAGACTGTCATCATGCTCTCTGATCTGTGCCCTGTGGGGGAGAGCCGCCCCTTTGCTTTTGTCGCACGTGGCAAAAAGATTTGAGAAACAGTACCAGAGCTGGAGGCTGGGGTTCTGACTCTGGGCACAAGACACTCACTTTCCAATATTTTCTCTACTTTATACTTTTATTGTGGAAAGTAATAGATGTTGCTGCTAAAGGAATTTGGGAGTTTGGGGAATTCAGTTGTATTAAACCTTCTGCTCACTAGCTTGATAATGCACATGATTTTAGGCTGTTTATCTCTCACACAACCATCCAAACTCTCAAGAGAGCATTGACTGCTTAATGGATGGTGTTCCAAACACTCTTGCCAGCCAAAAGTTGCAAATGTTTTCAAAGCAAATCTGAGTGTGGAGTGGTATTTTTGGCTGAGCCACAAAATGTTGATGGTGAAGAGAGGGCTTTTGGAAAGGCTTTAACAATTCCACCTTTTAATGACTCTGTGAGATGAACCATTTATGTCCTTAAGAAGGGGAGGACCTGGAAGATAAAGTTCTTTGTGATCCTCCCATGCTGTCACTGTAACTGCTGCTTCTCACACAGAGACAAGTCAGGTCACACTGCTGATCAAAGAGGACTAGCTTTCTCCAAGGCTCATTCCATGCCTTTCCATATCTCCCAGGAGAACACCAAACAATGCTATGATCTACTTCAGACGAAGCAATATGCAGCATTCTTGATAAAAAAAATTGTTTCTCAAACAGTTTAAATAACCTTATGATAAGACAGCCTTGTACTTCCTGGGGAGAGGAAATAAAAGAGTAAATGAAGGCTCGTGAATTTTCCTGGAGTTCAAGAGCAGGACATAATTTGCTGTGCTAAGAAGTCTGATTTTCTGAATGGATCTGTAAATAGTGAATGCTTGGACTAACATTTGACAGCCAACAGCACCTCTTTTCTGTTTCCCCTGCAAGAAAAGTTCTGCTGCCAAATGGTTTTTACAGCAATTTTCTCTGCCAAGAAAATGAACACATTTTGCGGTCAAAGAGATTAAGGACTGGCATGGGTACATGTGTTTGCCTTCTAAAAAAGCCACTTATAAATGCTATTTAAGAAGAAGTGGTCTGAATTCTGATCTTCATGATATTCATGGCAAAGCTCACAGAGCTTTAGAAAAATAATGTTTGGAGAGAAGTGACAATTAGAATATGTTTTGCCATTAATCACTTTGATCCTGGTTTAAGAAGAGCCGTTTCATGCCTAAACTCTTCTTGCTGGGAAGGTTTTTTCCCACAAAAATCTGCCTAAATTACTGGTTACTTGTCTTTTTTTTCCCTCTTGAAAGGACTAGATATTTTTCCAGGTCAGCAGCACTCACCTGAAATCAGGACATAGTTACAGACTTGGGAGAAAAGGAAATTACTCAATAAATCCAAGTTCTTCTTGGTCAAAGCCAGACAAACATTAAGATGTGTCTTATACCTATATTAAGCAGTCATGTGGTTATTAATTTTCTTTTCTGTGGCTATATTTGCCATGGTTATTGGCTTTGAACAGCGTTCCCTGTCTCAGAGTTCCCATCAAAGGCCCAGCATGTCCCTGGATCCTCAGGCAGGGCCTGAGAAGTGTGACATTCCCTGGGACAGCAAGGCTCACACTGCCATGGGTCAGAGATTGACTTCTTCCATGGAGAAGCGTGGATATATTCCCTCTCTTGGCTTTGTTTTCCATTAAAAGGGAAGCAGCAGCATCAATAATAACAACACTATAAACACAGCAACTAAGGTAGTCATTAAATCCAACCCCCAGGTGACTTTAAAATAGATTTGAGGGATGGTGTTCCAGTAAACACTTTGACTTGAACTTAATTGAAGTCCAGTGTTTTGAGAGTCAGGTATTTTATTTGTTCAATTATAAGCTTTTACTAATGGGAACGGGAAACCATGCTAGAAACTATTCTCAGAGTTTCTAATGTTTGGAAAAAGGTGTCATAAAAAACCATTCGGGAGTCTGTTCCTGTAAAATTCTCCAGCCTACCACTTCACACAGAAGGATTTGAAGTGTCTGACTTTGGCAAATGCTGCTTTGATCTGAAGATCTCACCTACTTTTTAGCCTGGATAGCATCACTATGGGGCTATACAATCTTTCAGAGCAGCTCAATTATAAATAAGGACGCCAAAAGATTTGGTCCCTGACTCTGATCATACTCCCAGCAGTTTCAGAGGGAAGCAGCTCTGTTGAAATCAGAAAAAAATAATGAAATTATAAACACAACATGGGATTGGGGTCAGGCTCCTTGAATTCTGTTAATAATTATTATTTCTGGAGTTCGTTATTTTTATTACAGTGGTTCCTTGGAGCGTCTTAGATAAGGACTTTAAATCCCCATTTATCTGAGAGCTTCTAGCTGCATGCCTGCTGCAGAGTGCATCTCTGTAACTAAAGCAGCCCTTATCACTTCCTGCCTGCCCTGGCTGAGCAAGAAAGAGAAACTCCTTATGGCACGGGCACAAATATGTGTCACTGGGTGATTGAGTAGATCTGTGAAGCAGCTGGGGTGTATTTTAAAAAAGAAGAAGCTCAGTGAAATAGGAGCTGTGAATGCAGAAGCCTCCTGCACACCATGAAATTTCATGACACGGGAAGTGTCTGCATTGCCCCTCTGTCCTGCTCCAGCTGTGCCACTTCACCCCACCAGCTGTGCTCCAGCTCGTGGACAATTGGCCTGGCCAATCAATCAGTGAATGCCCGACCAATGCATTGGCTTTGGGTGTTAGTACTTATAAATATCTTTACTGATCTCTACGTTAACCTCTTGGATAACTCTGGATACTGAGGAAAGCATGAGTTTGTCAGCCTTCAGACATTAATTTAGTTTTCATCATGATGGGCAGCTCTTGTTCAAGGTGCTTGAAGCTGCCGGGAAAACTGGAAGAGTGATGTAATCCAGCACAGCAAAAATTTGACAAGCACAGATCAAGGAAATAATTTTTCCCCTCTCTAGAGTGAAAAATGTGATAAACTTGCAAAATTCCAAATCATCATCACATTTTATGAGCTTGGACTAGAAGGCATGCGTGTCAGAGAAGTGCTTACATAGGGGTGTTTATAGTGATATTATTATACTGCCCAGATTAAGTGATTTATAGTAAAAGAATCTGTACTCAGGGATCCACAAGCATCACTTGTTCACAGGCAAGAATTGCCTTAGAACTAAGCTGAAACAGGTGCAGAAAAGAGATCAGTCAGAAAAGCAACCACACCTAAATGCTTGTTATCATTGAGAAGAGACTGAGACACTAATAGACCCTTACAGGAGATGCTTCAATTCAGAGCCTTCCTGGCTCACTCTCTGAAATATTTGTCTAAATTGTACAGAAAGATGCTTAGCTGGAAGAGAGCTTCATAGCAAGAAGGGCTTGAAACAACATGATTTAATGAAAAAGAAAGAAAATCAAAGCAAAGCAGATTATAATGTCTGATAGAGAGCTCAGCAATGCACAAATGGTCTGGTGGGTTATAACTCCTCAACCTGGGAGGGAGATGAACTCCTGGACACATAGGACAGCCCTCCCTCCACTTCTGCAGGGCTATATGTGCCTCTGGAGACAGCAAAGCAAGGTGCATCCTTTCATTCCTTTAGCTCTGCAGAGATGTCTCTGGGTCCTTGCAGTCTGGAGAATACACCCCTGCTCCTTCCAGCAAGATTAACATAGGGATAACCTCTCTGGGCTATTTGCCTTTATAAATTGAATTTTAGTTCCAGAGAACACAGTGAGTGAAGGGATGTTAAATTTATGAGAGGAAAGCAATATGCATAAAAAATTGTCTGCTTGAGCTCACATTCTCTTAAAGTCCCAGAGCCTTTTAAGCCAAATAGGCTCCTGGAGGGTCCTAAAAACAAACACTTTATGGCAAGCAGCAAGTGCTTAAATTCCTAGAAAGGCTTTCCAAGTCATGGTGTACTTCTGTTCAAACATAACTCAAAGGCTATTCTGAGTGAAGGATATAATTTACAAAGAATTCTGTCCAGGTGGTTTAGCAGGCTGTGTGTCTCATAGTGGATGTGCTCTACTTTCTATGAGTATTATGCTGTCTTGAGGAATGAATCAGTTGTATTTGAAGAAGTCTTTAGGCATCCATTAAACATAACCTGGAACTTCACAGCCAGGTTCCTTTCTCTTCCTGGAGGCTTTGCACCCTCTGGCATGACCATGGATCTCTCTGGTGAGAGAACAAGGTGCTGTTTGCCTAGCTCAGGTAAATCCCCACACTCAGAGTGACTGACAACGATTGCAAAACTCTTATTTTCCTCAATGGAAACCCAAAGATATTTAATGGGACTCTATCCCTGAATAATGCAGCTCCTGTCATTCCAGCTGTACTTCTGAAGTCTTCGGAGATGCCTTTTTTTCCATTCACTCAATAAGAGTGATGAGACACTCTGCAGCTTTGCTTTCACAGCTTTATTTCTCTCTGGAGGAAAGCAAAACTGGTCTTAAGCAACTGCAAAAGGAAGGATGTGTGATAAGGATCACAGTCTGACCTCCATAATATCGATCCTGGAACTGAGATTGGACAGATGCCTTCTGTTGTATTGTTGTGGAAGAACTGTCTTCCTTATTTTATTTCTTAAGGATTCTGCTTTTCTGGTCTTTGAATGGTGGTAATGGTAAATAAAATTCGTATAGGGTGGAAAGAACTGATTAAGAGAAAATTCTCATTTTATTCCTGGAGGTGAGTTTGCTTTTTGCATTCCTTGTGTTCACTTGGAGTAACCTGAAATTGCAAATGCCTCATCTGTATTTTAATTATTCAGGCTTGTGTGCTGGAAATAGAAAATCCCTTTGGCTGGGTTACCCGAAGCCACTAGATGGTGCAAGCAGACCTCATTCCTTCGGGAGGCTCAGTGCCACCAGATGGCACGGCAGAGTCAAATCCTCCCGTTTGTTCTTCAGCGTTCGTCTGCCCTGGTAACCAGAGAATGCCTTAGAAAATTCTATGCAACATTAGGAACAGTGGGATTGTTAGCTGGGGACTTTAAAAGGAGGAGCATATGAATGAAGTTTAGGAAGGAAAGAATAACAAAATACTTTACAAAGAACAGTCAATCTGTTATTGGTTTTAAAGCAAAAAGGGGCCACAGAGATAATTTGATGTGATGCCCTACATTTATCTGCATAGAGAGGGCACAGATTTGAAGCTGATCCTTGATCGGTTCTTATTTTAACATTCCTTTTAGACAAAAAATATATAGGAAGTATTGCAAAATCTCAGATTTCTTAATCATGGCCATATGAACGGGCAAACGGAGGCACAGAAGATTTAAGAGCCCCACAGGAGCTCAGGGGCAGAGCCAGAACCAGCAGCTGGCTCTGCTGACTCCACAGTGGTGCTGTTCCCTCTCTCCATCCCTCTGTTGGTCCTCAGGAAGTGAAAAGAGTTTCCTGCAGTGGAACCTGGAGACCAGCAGGGACAGAGGAGGTGACAGTGCCAGTTCCTAAGCCAAGCCCGCCCAAACCCATGTGGGAGGCAGCCAGAGAAAACTGAGCCCCCTGCTCACATTTAAGGAGAGCCAAGAAGGGTAAAACCACTGCCCACAGTGCTCTGCATGCAGTGGGGGAAGCACTGGCTAGTGGCAAGAGAAACTGATGTACAACAGGGTATTTTATGCTCTGTTTTATATTTTGCATCAATTTGGGAAAATGACCTAAAGCAAATTACAGCCTCCTTTGGCTTTATTTGCCCTCATCCATTGAAGTGTGGTAATAATACCTTTGAGGACTGTGGCAAAGCCTAATATGCTGTTTGCTCACCATAGGATAAAAGATTTAATTAATACCAGAGGAGGAGCTAGATTCTAATTCTTTGTTCCCATAATTGATCTCTACAGGCCTTTCTAGCATTAGAAAAATGAACATCCCAGACAGAAAGACTTATTTTGAAGTTTATTGTCTTGTACTGACAAAAAAATCACTGGACACATGCAAAAAATTTTGAAAAGTTAAACCAAACCACCATCCATCACACTCTAATTAAAATAATGGTCAAAAGAGACCCTAACACAGCCAGAACAATGATGACTTCAGGGTGTGTTGGAAGACAGGGGGGTCCTTGGAAGTCATATCACCAAGCACACCCCATGTACACCATGTACAACTGGTGGTGTGAAATGGGTAATCCCTTCAGGAACTCAGTGGGAAGGTGTTTGTAAGCATTTCAGAGTTGGGAACAGAGAAAGGAAATGGTTGTGGTTGAAGGATACCCTGAATGCATGAGTTTTCTCTTCAGGTAGATCAATTCCCCCTGCATTTCCCACCATGACCGTGGAAACAACCAGCAAGGAGGATGTTTTCACAACCACCCTTTAAAGCTGGTGTCACCACTGAGCAGTGCCAGGAGTTGGACTTGGTGATCCTTGTGAGTCCTTTCCAACAGAGGATATTCTAATCTATGAATACTAAATGCCACAATGCATCCTGGATGTGAAATTTATGTCTGCACTCAGATTTCACAGTGAAAAAACATCCCTGAGATATCTCCCTCAAAGCACACAGTGCCTTTTCTCCTGCCTTAGAGCCCTGGTCTTTGCTGGAAGCCTTCAAACATAATTTTTGCTTCCTGGGTTATCTCTGAAGCAAATTCTGCCATTTCCATCCTACTGCAAGCAGTGATTTTTCCTATTCTGCAGCCAGTCAATATTTGAATTGGCAGGAAGATGAGATGTTTCAAAGGACAGATAATCTTTTATTTGTTCCCTTCCATCCTTGCTTATACTCAGCCCAGACTTCTGCTTAAATGTCTCCAGTTTCTCTTATTGTTATTTTTAGTGGAATTTCAGTTCCAGTGGTAGAGACCATGGGACTTGAATCATTCCAGCCTGTAGCCCTGGTGGCATGGCTGATCATAACTGCACGAGGCAGATGTGATGTAAACACATAAAATGTCAGCTCCTGCACCACAGCCCCACCCCAGAATGACACCGACCTTACCACCCCTCTAAATGCTGCTCTGGATGCTGAACTTTCCCCGCCCTGAGTGCAGGAGGAAATGTAATGCACAGGGAAAGAGGATGGCTGCCAGCAATGGCCGTCAGTACACGGGGGATCACTGATGGAACTGAAGGAAAGGGAGATGCTAACCAGGGGTGACAGGCTCCTAAGTGTCATTCCTGGGCCATGGAGGGGACTGTGTGACCTTGGGGTACCTTCCTGAGAGAAGGAGGGAGAATGGGTGCAGATCCCTGCTGGTGGCCCTGTGCTGCCCCTTTTGCTGTCCCCTTTTGCTGTACCTTGCCGGGGTTTCTCTGCGTTGGCTTTTGAAGGAGAGGACAGGGCAGGGGCTGAGCATGCAGAGCAAACACAGCAGCCCTTCCCCTGTCCTCCCTGTCTCTCCTCTTCGTGCTCCCCCAGCCTCCTCCAGGGCAATTCTCACATCACTTCAGACAGAAATCCGGGCAGAAACCAGTGTTGCATGCAGCAGCCTGGATTTACAATGAGGATTTCTGAGAGGGACCGGGGCAGCATCAGCACTGAGCCCCTTGGGCAGCTCTGCACATCCTGGGCTGCACAGAGGGGTGAGAACAGACCCAAATCCATCTTCCCAACACAGATTTATTACTCTGGGCTTTGTCAGTGTCCTCATTTACGTTTGTGCAAACCATGGCTGTGACTCTGTGACTTGGGGCTGCTTTCCCAGGCAGTGGTTATTGTCAGATAAGAGCAAGACAAAACAGAAGGGCTGCTCACACACGGAGGGAGAGGGACTGGACACGTACAGAAAATGAGCCCAAGCATTCATTTTGCTATCTGCTCAATGAATGTTGCTTCTCTCATTAGAAAAGACTGGCTGGAAAGATGTAATAAAAGGCTCAAGGGTTGTATCAGAGCAAGCAAATTATTTTGGTGAGAATTAAGTAATATTTATCAATTATTTTTTTGGGGAAAAACAAATTTTGAAAAGACCAAGATCTGTTTCATAGAGTTATCTTTTGAGCACCTATTACAAAAGCAGTGTGCTTTAAAGATCATATATCCGTGGGCAGTTTTTGGCAAGTCTTACAGGACCCAGAAAGGAAATGTTAACATTTAAAAGATGTCTTTGCTGTTGTTTAACCATCTTCACTGTACATTTCAGACCCTGCTCTCTTTCTGAGTCTACAAGTTGTGTATATAAAACTGACAAATAGAAACAGAAGCATGTCATCTGTGCAGTCAAATAGGACTAAATCACACACAAAAGAGTTTCTAATATTATCAGCCTTTTAGACTGAACGGATTATTGTCTCACGAAGAAATTCAGCCGGATTACAATATTTGATAAACACCAAGAAGAAGTGTTCTGCTTGAGCAATATCCACAAGGAGAAGTTCCAGCCACAGGATATTGTTCTGCTTTTGTAAACATTTCAAAGGCAGCACTGCTGAGTGGTTGATGGAAACGCTGTTTGGACTTAGGTGGTCATGCTCAGGCTGCAGTGTCACAAGCTGCTCAGCTCAGTGCTGTCTGATAGAGGGGAGCTGCACAGACTATTGATGAACCCCTGTTGAGGTGTTGGTTCTGCTGTGGAGGGAGCCTGTAGCCCCAGCCCAAGACTGGAAGTCTTTTATGTTATGCACTGCATAACTAAATGATGTAAAGGCAATGCCTGCCCTGAGAATCATCTAATTACTCCAAACAGCAGAGGCAGAGCTGCATGCAGGAGCACAAGGGGGAAGTGGCTCTGCCTAAGGTCAAGCAGGCAGCAATTTCTACATGCCACATGTGCCAGGATTTTTGTACTCACCATGGGCTGGGGGAGCACGACAGAGCTTCTTTAATTCTTCTTTGGAGAACGTTTTTGATGTCAAGAGCAGCAGAAAAGGGAGGACAACATATTTGTTAAAACCATAAGGGAGTCTGAGCATCAGCAGGGGAGCATCCTGAAGCTGGCACAGAGGTGCCCAAGGGCACCTCTTCAGCCAGGCTCTGTCATTTAATGCAGCCTGGTTACTCTGGTATTTGTGGACACTGCACTTTCCAGCAGGTGCAGTAAATGCAATTAGTTGCTATGGATATTGATCCTGCCTTCAGAACCTAACTTTGAAGTTGGTTTGGGTTATCTGAAAAACAAAGATGGAGCACGATGCTTTGCCTTCACTAGGATTGCAAATCATTTCTTTTATCCTCCAATTTTCCTTCTATTGCTTTGCTTTCTCTCTTTTATTTATTCTTGTGAAGAGACAGTCTGTACAAATATTGTGATTTGAAAATAGAGGCAATGGAGACAGCCTATTGAAAGCTCCTTTCATGTAGATGCAGGCTCTAGCAGAGCTAAATCAGAGGTAATTTTTTGCAAATAAGTGGGGGTACCTGATTATTTTTGACAAGGAGAAATCATATGGAAAGAACAACATAGCATTTAATTGCAAGTGAAATTCTAGAGCTGCTCAAGATACAATTGGATTCAAACTGAGACTGTGAAGAGCCCAGAACATAGATGTCCAGCTTATAAAAATAACCAAGGACAATTTAGGAATATCAAGATTTGAATTTTGAATTTCCAGAACTCCTGAAGATTACAGGAGCTTGATTCTCAGATCCTTGGTTTGGGTTGCCTGTATCTTAAAGTTATGAGGGATCTGCTACTATTTACTTACATGACAATCTAAGAAAAACAGGAAAAAGGTTTTACATTTAAAAAATAATTATTTAATTTAGGAAATTAGGATTATTTATTTCAGAAAATTATTCAGTTACAGATATACAATATTGAAAAACTGTGCTCTGTTAATATTTTGACGCTTCATATTTCTTATCAGAAGCTTTTCCTTGTGGTGATTGTTCACGGTGCAAAATTTCAAAAGCATACTTAATTTCCCCTGAAAAAGGATTTTTAATAAGAAATCAGGAAAAGTTATTGAGAAACACATCATTGTACAGAAGTCAACTGGCACCTTCATCACTTCTTCACCTTCTTTACTGCAGGCAATCTAGATAGTCAATTGTAATTATAATTACAATTATAATTACAGTTATGGTTATAATTTACAGCTTTCAGTGGCTATATCTTACCTGGATTCCTCGTGGAAAAGGCACAGAAAGAGAAGGAGAAAATGAATGAAGGCATGCTCTCCTGTTAAAATCCAGAGCCTTTTTCCCACGTCAGGGCTTCAAATAACAAACTAAACCAGAGAAGATATTCATCTTTAGTGCAAGTCAGTGTGATGCTCAGTCCATTTCCCTTTCAATCCACAATATGTGGTCAAAATGGGATTTCTGCCTTAAATCTGCATATAATTCTTGTGTGAAGCATCTGTAGTGCCTGGATTTTGCCCCCTAGCTGCAGTCATTTCTGAAAAAGCAAAACCCTCTTACTTCATGTAAGAATTTCCTTTAATAAAAACAAAAAAAATGTAGCCTGTAGTCCTGGGACTATTTATTATTCATAAAGCTATTCTTGTCCACAACTTCTTACATATGATGGAAGTCATTAGAAGCTAAAAATCATTGTGTTTTATTACTCTCTGCTGTGTGAAAATATTCACCAGCAGAGAGTAATAAAACACAATGAAGGACCTGAAAGTTGAAGGGAAGAGGCTATGAACATGGTTCTCCCTCAATTTAGCTGAATGAAGCAAACAGACCTTTGGAAAATGAAAATGAAGAAATCAGATAATGAATAAGTATAAAGGCTCGTTCGAACTTAGACGTGCACCCCTCAAATATAATTACCTTTAATATGATTTCATCAAATGTCACTGAAGAGCTGGAAACTCATCATGATGAAACACTTTTCACCCTACAGAGAGGAGGTCTCATTGGGCTTTATAAATATTGACAATGACTGTCTCTTCCTGCAGGGAAAATCTGGTGGCTGGAAAATGTGAATGTTTAATTTAATAGAGAGCCCAGGCAGTGTCACAGGGCTGGTGGAGGCTGGGCCCCTCTGGCCCCACTCAGCCCTGGTGTCCCAACACCTGCACCAGGCCACCTCCCCTCAAATCTCACATGTAGGGTGCTAAACATTCATCAGATCTTAATATCTAACCGTGGAACTTCCCTTCCCTAAAATGTTTAAACTTCACAGGGATTAACTAACCTGCCCTGGATCAGAACACCAGTTGTGGTGAGCTGGCATGTAAAGCAGAGGAGCTAGATGGAGTTGTGACTGTGGAAAACCCCAAATATTTTGGGTGTGATTGGCTTTGTTTACACAGGAAAGTAGAAGGAAAAACGGTATAAAACTACATAGGTTTAAAAAAGTTACATAAAGCCAGGATTGTATGACAAAGAAGGTGCTCCATGTCATAGAATCCTGATTTTACATGAGTTCTCTTTCCTTTTCAGAAAGGCAAAAATGTTATATAGTGAAAATTTAATACCTTTGATGTCATGCATAGAGGAATCCCCTCACTCCCTTTGCAGAAATACTCTCCTGCTCAAGGGCTGGTTCCTGGATAAAGATGGATCTACTGAAGTGTTCTAAATACAGTGTTCAGCAAATGACATTTTTCGATTTCACGGCTTCTGTGGTCTTATCCATTGTGTTGAATTCTGCTGTATTACAGAAAAAATCTCTTGTTGCCAAACTAAGCCTTTTTAATGCTTTCAGGGGAAGCTCTGGCTTCAGCTTAGTTCTTACAGTTCATGGCTTCTTGATTCAGCACTGGCTCCGTTATTTGCAGTTTACTTTTCAACACCAAAGGCCCGAATCTCTCCCTCCCTGGGCCCTGTGAGGGAGGTTGGTGCTATCAGTGGCTCTCAGTGACTGAGTGGGGTCTCACCTGAGACTCCCATCTCCAGGAGGGCCCTTTCCACATGCCAGACACAACCAGTCGAGACTCCTTGCCATTGCATCTGTTAATTCCTGGCTTTTTAACCATCTGACACCAGGCCAACTTTGCTCCTCTGTTGTGTTACTTGGATAAAATGGCAAAAATAAAGGCATATGGGAAATTACAGGTGTAAAGAGGTATTCTATATTGAACTGCTTTCCCCTGGAAGATCCGTGGAAATCCTGTAGCCCATGTAGCACTGAGCGCTCATCTAGGACTCCTGTGGCTCTGAGAAGCTGTCACTGTCAGCAGCCCTAACACACCAGGAAAGTTTAGAGCCTTAAAAGTGGAATTTCACACAAAAATATGCAGCAAGTTCACTGACAGCCAGAACTTTCTTCGCTGCTTGGAGCCTTCTGACTCATATTTGCTTCCTCCTTTTCTGAATGCATTTAACACAGCTTCATGCTTTTCGTCGTTGTGTTCCCTTGGAAAGTGTCCATAAAGACACCAGGAAAAGCTCAGTCAAATATGCTGCAATATAAATGTCCAGTTGCAAAGCATACATTATATATTTTTTTAAAGTAGAATTGAAAACAAAACTGCAGAGCTCAGTTTATTAATATATTGTATCCACACCTACATATAAATACATGCGTTTATACATCATGTGATTATGTCTGTGCTCATGGACCCCTGCACATATGCAAAATTATCTATCACATTAAGACTACACAAGACTCACAAAAGCTTGAAACACTATCAGAAAACAGGAGGAAGCACAGCCAGTTTTGATGGCTTCTGACAATAAATAGTAACCTTTATTTTTCACTTGCATAGCACAGGCTATACATCACATCTATGGACAAGACCTGCTATAGCTAATGGAAATATATCCATTAACAATTATTTATTCTCCTTTCATTTCAGGGTTCTACAAAGCAAAATAAAATATGAAATAAAGCAGGCTTTATCTTAAGGGAAATGTAATTTTGAATTTGAATGCATTGATCAGGAAAGAATAATTTGCCCCATGTTTTGGGGTCATTAGTGTGGGAGATAACACAGTGCAGTCCAGCAGAGTCTAAGTTTAGCAGTGATATTTCTCATGGAGCATGAAGCTAATTAGTCCCTCTGAAAATTCCTTCTCAGTTCCTCATGGATTTCTTTCTGAAAAACCTCAAGAAGTCAATACAGAAGTTCCTCTTAATGCTATGCATCTCTAGTTAACTCTTTATTTTTCAGTGTGGGACCGGGACCAGGACAAGTGTGGCAGTCTTGAAGGTTGTTCACAGTTGTTACACTTAGAAATACACACACTTTTCTGGGCTTTAGTATTGCAACCATTAATAAAGGGAAAAAAAAAAAGGCGGGGGGAGGTTTGTCCTGATTTGATTTTCTATTGCTAAAGCCAATGCTGAGGGAAAGAGAGTGTGTAAGAACTCAGGATTTGCACCTTCAGGCCTGGGCTGCAGGCACCACAAGCACATGAGCACTGGTGATAAATACACCATGGACTTCAGGGCATCCTCAGGGAAACCAACAGCTCTACTCACAAAAATGGGAATGGTTGTACACCAGAGTCCTGTTCTCTGCTGTTTCCTTCACTTGTTTGCCTTCCTTTCCTGTCTTCCCTTCCCGTGTTTGCCTTCCTTTCCTGCCCTACTTCCCATGTCCATCACTTACTTCTGCCACCTCAAAGGCTTTGGCAGAACAAATATATTGGAGGCATTTCTGCCAAGGGCAGCCCAGACCAGGACTTACAGCCCTGCTGTAAACTCGGTCCCTCACCATGATTTCCTGAGCACTGACATGTTTTCCCTTCAGTTGAGCAGCTGCAAAAAATTACAGACTCTGAAATCTGTGTATTGTTCCCTCTGAGTGGTAGGGATCTGTTGGAGCCAAGTTCCCTTCCATATGTGTAAACTGTTCTCCCCAGGAATACTCTTGCTAACTCTGCTCTAGCCTGCCACTGCCAGATTATTTCTAGGCATTAAAAAGATTTTCTTCAACCAAACACATTTAGGATTTTCTAATAGCAATTTAAACCTAATCTGAGAATGTCTGGAAGTGGAAAATGACTTCTACATGCTGAGGATAGTGTTCCATTACCAGTAATTTATTGTCTTTAAGAGCATCACTGGAACATTTATTGACACAACAAAACACAGACATTTCTGGTTTATTGTAAAATCTCATTGTGCTCAGCCATTTGTGACTAAGCACAGCAGTACAATTTATACTCCCAGGCAGGGCTTCCTATTTTTCCAAGTGTGTTTAGACTCAATAAAGATTGTATGGTCCAAGGGACAAAAAAAATCTCCTGTTGAAAACCAGTGTAAAACCACAAGCACTATTGGTGGAAGAAAATGAATTAAGATCTTTAGAAATTAATTTGGCTGAAGAAATTTACTGCAATATTTCCGGTTGTGTATGCTGGTATCTGAGGGATTATGACTGGTTTGTTGAAGCAAAGGATCTCAGTCATTTTAGATTGCAAATCATGTTTCTCTGTGTTAAGAATTCAACAATCTCATATAAGATATAAGCTTAGTATTTGTTTCTTCATTGGCTCTAGAACAGATATTTCAGAGAAATATAATTTCTAATTAAAAGTTATACAAAAGAGGCCTGTTCAAAAAGCTTTTTTTTTTTTTTCTTTAATACTTAAATATTTATAATTATTGCTAAGACATTTTAGATCCAGTCCTGCAAAGCCGTATCTTGAAGTCAGGGGTTATACATGTGGTTAACTGTTAGGTATGTTAGAGAACTAGAGTAGAAATCTTCTTTGAAATTCATCCATTAGCAGTGGGTGAGGGACCAAGTCCATGGATGGTTCTGGGTGTCTGAGGAGATCCTGAGTGAGTCACACATGGCTGAAAGGCACAGCTCATGCACCCCACATTTCACTGATGTTCTACTGCGTTATTCAGAACAATCTCAGAACGGACTTTTGCAAGGATTCAGAACTGTTCAATGCCAGTTTTAAACCTTCAGGTATTTTAGAGGCTCTCGTGAATTTTTATTTTGAATATATTTATTTCTTGGTACATGTAACCAATCAACTTGACTCAATCACCAACCAAAAGAAAAACCCATTGACTTCTTAGGTTTGTCTGGGATTGTTCCTACTTGCAGAGGTAGGTAGGTGGCAGAAACTTCTTCTGCCTTCCCATCTTTCCTGGAAGACCAGGATAGTTCATGTAAGCCTTGTCCTGTAAAACTAATGTGATTTTCTCCAGACCAGGCAGTTAACATTTTTCATTGACTGCACTTGAATCTAACATATTGCATAAAGGTCTGAAGAGATTTCATTTATGCCAACAATATAAATAAGGCCATACAAAAGCTTTTTTGTCCCCCAGCTGATCTAGTATCTTTGTTCCTGCATTACAGTTGTTTGTTTTCTTGCAAGCTATGAATGTTTCTTTTGTGCTCTTACCCCATACAATTATTTCATTAGGACCCATGAGGCTGCTGCATCAGCACAGCACATTCAGCCCAGGTGTTGCTAAAATTATAATCTATGGGAAGCAATCACAGTATTCAGCAGCCTGCAGGTCACACCTGCTCGGGGTGGTTGGCTTGTTTTTCATTATGAATTTTCCACAGGGTTTATTCCAGGATAATACATTTAGACGTAGGTCTGGCAGGCAATTCAAGGATTTTAGAGTGGATTCACTTTTCATGATGGATGGGATTTGCACTCAGATGTTAATTAAGTAAGGCAACTTTTTGAAGCCCCTTTCACTGATCATGGTGTATTTGAGGGACTCTACTATGACATCACAATTCTTTAAAATGGAAGATGAACCTTATTTTATTTTATTGACACTTAACTTGCCCTTTAAAAAGACAAAGTTACAGCTTGGTTTAATATTCTTAGTGCCAACTGCACTAAGACTGTGTTACAGACCAAGGAAAGACTCCACAAGAATTCCCAGGGAGAATGGGTTGTGCACCATTACCTGAATAACTGATCTTAGACACACACATCCCTTCATGTACATATGCCTGTAAATACAAACTCCTACTGCATTCTTATTGCTAAACATTTCTCTTAATAAAGGAGTTCACAGTTTGTGCCTGGAGGGGACTGTGTTTTCTTGCAGAGCCGACACCGGTTTTAAGAGACGTGGAAGCAGTCAATATAAACACAATTCACATGCAATGACTGAATTCCTCTGAGCTCCAGGGATAAGAAGGATTTTTTTTTTTCTCAGAGGCTTTTTAGTTTCAGACAGATTTCTGAAGAAAATAATTAGGTTTGTAAAACTGAGACTAGCATTTCTTCCCATTGATCACGGAGCTAAGAGTGGCCTCAGGGCTGTGTTCACTCCAGAAGGAAAACCAGCTTGGAAAGAACAGATACAACAAAGTATTATTTAGCCTAGTTATTTTCCAGAATTTTATGTGCTTGGCAGAGCCTCTTTTATTGTCCAATGAAACATGTCAGAGCCAGATCTCTCCATCACTAACCTGTGGTCAGTAATATCAGAATACTCAGACAAAGTCTGCCATGGAAATGCTAAAAATAGCTTCCCTGGCCATCTTGCAGTGTGATGGTTCTCCTGAACAGCTCATGAGGACAGACACATGAAATCCTCAGCCCCATGCAGCTCTTGGTGGTGTTTGCTCTCAAGAATGAAAAATATTCTGGGTACAAAAAAGCCAGCAGAGAAATGATGATGTTTTGGGGTACAGGAGGGAAGAGCCTCTCCCTCCTTTTCTGTCTCCTGGTTCTTGAGGTTAAATTTTCGAGCAAGTCCAAAAGGCGAGGATATACCTGGCATGCCAGGAAAGTATTGCCACTGATGAACTATTCATGGTGGTTATCTTGTCATTACTTTGGCTACCATGCATATGTAGCCAAATATTTCCCCATCTATACCTAAACACTGTCTTCATGCTGTAACTTGTTTCAGAATCCCAGGTGATGTGTTTTCTGCAGGGGTTTAGACAGGGAGCAGAGTTAAGTGATTAAGTGGTGTTTTTCTACCCAAGCAATTCCCCAAGTCCAGAATTGTCAAATGCTTTTTTTTCTAATGTGGATAGCAAAATAGTTTAAAGAATTAATTTTAAAGACCTTTATCATAGAATACAATTTCCTAAATTTGAAACGCATTGAAAAATTCAGACCTTCATTGAAACCCTCACAATATCGTATTTTTTTATTTGTTTCCAGTGTGAATTGTACAAAGCAAACCTGAAGGAACACCATCTCAGACTGCTACTACTAATTTGGTTCAAGATTATGTGTGAACAGTTTTTTAAAATAAGTGCCCTAACTCGAGAAACTTTACTTTTAAACAGGCTAAATTATTTAGTGCATACACATAGCATATGCCATTGTGTGTAGAATCCAGGATTTTGTCCATGACACATATATACATGTCTGGTCTTCCAAAAGCATCACAACAAAGCATTACCTATTTATATTCATATTTTCATCTACTCTTCCACCACAGCTTTCCCACATCTGTAAGAACCTCCTGTATAGGTTCTTGGCAGTGTCTGCCCCATATTCTGACATTGAAATTAATGTTGTTGTTTCTATTCAAAGGTGAACAAGTGATATTTTACTCCTCTTTTAGCAGAGACACAGGAGCTATTCAATCTCTCTTCTTGTCCCACATCCCCTTTTCTCCACCCTGAGCCTTTCCACTCTAAAAATTACCCCCTCAGAGCATGTCAGACCTGGTTATCACGCACAGCTGTTCAGCCAAATAAATGCTTAGCATTATTGATTAATTGGTCAGTGATTCTCTTTAAAGCAAATTTTCTGCTTTTTTTTCTCTCTCCTCTGAACATTACATGCCATAGCGAGTAGTTGTATATATAGAAATACACATTCACACATATACTTTCTGTAGGTTATAATTTCTTCAGATTAAAATATAATGCACACCCTCTGTGCCTGGAGAAGAGGAGATGCATTATTCAGTGGAACTAACTACCACACAGTCTCACTGCAGAGTAATTAGCAGCATGACTGTCGGGCACGGAGGGGGAAAAAGTCTGGAAAGAGCTGCAAAGGATGAAAAAGCTGACTAAGTGTATTACTTGCTATTAGTAAAACATAAGCTGCCAGGTATGCCTTCCAACTTAAATTGTAAGAATTATTTATAGCATGAATTTTCCCCAGAAGCAATAGCTGCAAATGATTAATTCATACAGAAAGCTAAGTTGATTATGAAGTATTGCAAATTAGAACTCCAAGCACTAAAAATAAATGCAAATCTTAAAAAGAGACAGCTTTAAAAGGGATTACTTTTACCAAAGAAGCCAGCAAGGTAGTGTCTTTCTCAGACTGGACTGTGAGAGCCAGAAGTGTTTTTTTTTCTAAATTTCAACATTTAAGAAACTGTAGGCAAATGAGCAAAATTCCACTTCTCTCTGGTGCTTGCAATGGAGTCATAGAATGCTTTTGGTTGGAATGGGTCTTAAAGATGATCTAATTCCAAAGTCTCTGCCATGGGCAGGGACACCTTCCACTTGACCAAATTCCTTCAAGCCCCGTCCAACCCAGCCTTGAACACTCCCAGGGATGGGAAGTATTTATAAGTCTTGAAAAATTTTATTTCTAAATAAATATTTGCTTTTGGAACTAATTTCAGAATTTATTTTAAAATTTTCTTATTAGAAGCTTATTTCACATTAATTTCTTATTACAATTAATAAAATTATCACATTATCACTGGGTCTAATAAGCATGTGCATATTTAAAGAAGTCAAAGGAAATGAAATTTAGAGACTTAGCAAAAGAGATGGAGCTGACCAGCATTTTTCAAGGCATGAAAGTATTTTTGAGCATTTTTGCTCCACTGTTCTGGTGAAAGCAAAAATAACAATGGGAAGAAAAAACTCCCTGGTTTTTCTCCACTCTTTTTTGACCAATCTTAGTTAAAAATTACAGAATAGTAAAACCTCAAAATCATCAACAGCTGATTTGGCTGTGGTCCTATCCCTTTTCTGCATTTTCTTCAGTAGGCACAGAGATGACTGATTAAAGACAAATGGATATTAGTGAAGGAATCATTATTTTCCTGAATACAGTTCACACCTGCAGAGCAGCAAACCTGGCAGGCTCTGCCCTGCTCCCTGCCTGGGGATAACCACAATTCCATCAGCTGGATTGGAAAAGCAAAAGTATCCATGTACCAACAGGCATCTTCACATGCAAATGGATGTTTTTGAGTGCTTTTCTGTCTATGCTAACAGCACAGTCATGATTCTGCATTTATATTCCAGCATAATTTATCAAACAATCAATTAGCTGAAGGCAAGAGAAGCCAGAACAGTAGGAAAGGGGAGTGATGTAAAACTCCAGAAAAGTGAGCAGATATTGTCAGTGTGTTGCAGCACCACAGCAAGAGAGGGGTGAGGAAGAGAAATATGCCAGAAGAAAAGACTGAGAGAGGGGGCAGGAGGAAGGGAAGGTCCCCCCTGTCATGTCATTGATGCTGAGAGCCAGAAACAAATTGTTTCTACAGTCATGTCCCTCTTCAGGAATGGTTAGAAAAGCATCTTATTTCTCTCCACATCTGCTTTTTGACAGGTGACAAAAGAACAGCATTGCTGTTGATTCACTCTCCTGTGAACGGTTGGGAATGAAATATACCCAGGCCCACATTTTCCTGGTAAAATATTGCTATTGACATTCCATTGACGTGCATTCCATATTAATGCTGCTTCTGCTGCTGACCAGAGCTGGTGCTCCGCTCCTCCTACCACAATCCATGCAAGTTGCCAACTAAATAATGTCATTTTTTTGAATAAATGCCTTCAGTATCTGACACACAAAAGATGAAACATTTTTCCTCAGTTCAGTCCAGTCGATTGTATTTTTCTATTTCCTCTGAATACAGGAGCCCTGTTTTGGAAATTCAACTGCCGATGTGAATGTGTCCAACTCCTGAAGCTGCTGGTTATGAAAGTTTAAAAACCCCAAAACAATTATAAGCCATCATTCAAGAACAATACTTATCACTTGGGTGATACTTGTCATGTGCTGGCATAATAGGATCTGTATAGAAATAATACATAGTGGACACGTGAAATAAAATCAAAGCTACCTCCACGCAAACAAAAGAGAGCTGAGCCATGAGCAGAGCCTCTCCCACTTTTCATTCTTTTTAGAAAAATCTGTGTATAACAAATAACTCACTGTTCTGAAAATTTAGTCCCATTCCCAAGACCTGTTAAACTTCACCCAGAGATGGGTTAAGACCTAAGAGAGCAATTTAGACCAGAGACATTTATCTCCTATTACAACTGACATTGGCAAAATTCCAGTGTAAATGTCTTTTGTTCTCAGTCTGTGTGTCTAGAGCACAAAGGCTGCTGCCACAGAGGCACCAGCAGAAGTTTGAGCACTTTCCTAAGAAACCTGCATGAGCAGTGAAATCACATCATACCAAAGATGGAAACCACTAAATGGATTAAAATGTGCTGCAGGCAATGTAGCTACAGAAATAAACGAGCTGCGTAGTGATGATGTCATTATCTTCAGCAGGACACTGGGATCTGGGGTTACTGAGCTCCTCAAGAGACTTCCCTCCCTTTCATTGGGTTTTTCCAAAAGTGAAGCAAAGAACAGTCCACAAAGTTCAGTATTTGGTGACTTTGTAAGAAAGTAGCGTTATGTGATATTGTCAGGATCTGCCAATGCAGGTGGGGGTCATGATGGTTTGTTTGACCTCAGGGGTGCAAAAGATGCAGCAGGGACAAATCAGTTTATTCACAGCAATGCATTTTTATTGAATGCTGACAACTCAGTTGCGATAGAGGGAGAGATATAGGAAACAAACTATAGAGAGAGAAAAACAGGGGGATGGGGGAATAGCTACCAACAGATGAGACAATGTCCTCGGGGTCCAGCCAATGGACGGGTCTTTAGCCATGGGGAGATCTCAAAGGCTTCTCCAGAGGGTCACTTTTTTACAGTCCTTTTCCAAAGCAAGTGGCTTCTGGCCAAGAGGTGGGGAGATTTATGGACCATTGTGAGGTGCTCCGGGAGGCAGGTGCAGACTTGCAGTACACGCAGGCCTCAGTTGGTACCTGACAGCACAGTCCAGTGAGCACAACACACCTGCACACAGGTCAAGCATTGGCAAGCATTCACCTAACCAGGCCAGAAAGCTCCTGTCCAAAGCCAGCCCAGGTGGGGCTCCTCGGGGTCTTCTTGTAACGGTTTGTGAGGCAAAAATGAGGGAAAGTTTGGACCATCTCTTACAGATATGAAAGACAAGTTTTACAAAAGTGGAAACCTTTGTTAGAATGTGTTTCTTGGCCAGTTTGATGTGGTTAACCTCTTCTTAAATATAAATTGAGAAGAAATTGATAAGACTGATTCAAACACTTGGAATGCCGAGAAGAGAAGAGAAGAGAAGAGAAGAGAAGAGAAGAGAAGAGAAGAGAAGAGAAGAGAAGAGAAGAGAAGAGAAGAGAAGAGAAGAGAAGAGAAGAGGAGAAAAATTGAGGGAGGACCCCATTGTGGTCTTTAACAACCGCATGAAGGGAAGCTGAGGGGCAAATACTGATCTCTTCCCTCTCATCATCAGTCACAGGACTCAAGACATGAAGCTGAGTTAGAGGACATTTAGGTTGGATATCAGGAGGAAGTTTTTCTCCAGTAGTTGGGCACTCAGTCTCCCCAGGACAGTGGACACAGCACCGGGACTGCCTGAGCTCAAGAAACGCTTGGAGAACGCTCTCAGGCACATGGTGGGATTCTTGGGGTGTCCTGCACAGGGCTGGAAACTGGATTCGATGATCCTGGTGGGTCCCCTCTGATATTCTATGATCCTGTGAGATTCCTAATTTTAGGCAGTTGTTCCGTGTGGCTCGCCAAAGGCTGCAGTGATGTGTTCCGATGTCTGAGCAGCGACTTTTCCCCGCCCTGCCCCTGTTTTGGCACATCTCGGTGGGCGCACAGAGGTTGTCTGGGCACACAGAGGTTCTGGCACATCCTCCTGGGCACACAGAGGTTCTGGCACATCCCCCCGGGCACACAGAGATTCTGGCACATCCCACAGCCCGACCCACCCCGGCTGTCCCGGAGCATCCCTGCCCGGGGTGGGAGCACAGAGAGAGGACGCAGAGAGGGCAGAGGAGGGGAGTCCCCCCAGCGCTCCCCGGGCTCACACGGGGACAGAGGTGCCGCCCCCTCTCCTCTCCTCTCCTTTCCTTTCCTCTCCTCCTCCTGCCGCTCCTCCTCTCCCCGCTCCTGCCGAGCCTGGCAGCGAGCGCTGGCCGGGAGCGCAGCGCGGAGCGGGGCTGCAGGAACGCGGTCCCCGTGTGTGTCCCTGCCGGTCCCCGTGTGTGTCCCTGCCCGTGTCCCGGTGTCCCGGTGTCCCGGTGTCCCCGTGTCCCCGTGTCCCGGTGTCCCCGTGTCCCCGTGTCCCCGTGTCCCCGTGTCCCCGCCGCCTCCGTGTGAGCGCAGCCGGGCCGGAGCATGGCTTGGGGCGAGCTGGGGCTGCTCCGCTGGCTGCGGGAGAGCCGCCAGTCCCGCAAACTCATCCTGCTCATCGTCTTCATCGCCCTGCTGCTGGACAACATGCTGCTCACCGTGGTCGGTAGGTAAATTGGGCTTGGGCTTCTTTCCCTCCCCCGGTTCCTGCCAGGAATGATCTCCGGCGGCAGATGTGCTCCCTGAATGCCTGATTGATGCTCTCAAATCCAACGTTTTCAAACACTGATTAATTTATTTTTGTTTGTAACCATGAATTATATTCCAGGCATTGCGAACGCGCCGCCGTAGACATCAAAGCCTTGCTTTATTTCTATGTTAATTGCAAGATAAGTAAGGAACAGTATGAAAAGGTCTTAATAACTAATTTTCTCCTCTTTTTCTTTCTTTTCTTTTTCCCCCTCTTTTTCTTGCTAAACGCCACTAATACTTCATAGAACGACAGATAACAGTATTTTTAGCTCGTCGTCGTTTTTTCTCCTGTGGTCATACAACTGAAACAACAGGCTAGATAACAATGGAGATGCCTGTTTCCTTGTGATAGTTCCTGTTTCCCCCCACATTGGTCTTAAAATGATAGGTTAATAAGAAAACTATCTAAAGTCACTTTTAAGAAAAGCACTTCCATCAGTTAGCTTAATAAAATAATACAAGTTTTGATCAAAGTCTAAGATCCAACTTTTAATGGCTTCAGTGGCACTGTGTCAAGATTCAGAAATCTACTCAAATGAAACAATTGAATATTTTTGACTGGTAGACTTAGAACTCCTGATATTCAAATGTTTATCTGAATTGAGAGAAAATGGTGCAGAGAAACCAGTGGCTCAGGAATGTGCACACAAACAGACATGAATGCCCATGGTTCTCCTGGAAGTCACTCAATCTGTGCAGAGCCAGCTCTCAGGTGATGCTGCAGACTCAGACTCCTGAATTTCTTGAAGTGGTTTCAGCTTAAAAGTTGATGACACGAGGTAGACCTTAGTTTAAAAAATCTATTTTCGGAAGTTGATTTTGGACTTTTTTCTTTACATTAATATACTTCCTTGTAAAATATTAATATTTAATAACTAGTTTAGTAACATGTATGCTAGAAGCCCTAGAAATTATTATAGTTTACAGACTTGAAAGGCTGGGCTTTTTTAGGACAGAATGCAAGATAGGAAGGGGTTATCCTGTCACTTGTATTAAAATGAATGAACCTGACATCTGTTTTTACAAACTCTGAAATCCTAATGTCTGAGATACATATTAATGCAATTACATTGCAGCTAAGATACTAAAACATGTAAACATGGTTCCTTTTGGATGATCTTTTCAATGTAAATTTTAAAATAATGAGACATGCAAACATCAACATATTAGTTTTAATTTCCTGATATGGTGTGTTACCTTTTTTTCTTTTTATGGCTGGTACCTATCAATATTTTTGTGGTTTATTTTAGGAATGGTTTAAACTCTATTTTTAAAATTTGGTTTAATAATCATTCCAATGCTCTTCTCATTCATGCTTTTGCAGGCTAATAAAAGGACTTGTGCAGCCATATGCAACAAAGAGGCTTCAGCCATGGGTTTTGATACTTCTAGTATTTTGCTTAATGATGTATGTATAGAAAACCTTTTGGAAATCTTATGAAAATTGGCATAAAATAAAGAATAATGTGAATTGAACTTTTTGTTTTAAGGTGCACTTCTGAGTTATGGGTGTGTTTTTTCCCCATGAGCAAATTTCTCTTTCAGTTCTATGTTTCTGCATGTGTTCTGTAGGAAAGCCTTGTATTTCCTGACCAACGGCAAAGCAAGCAAGACAGTTTAGTGATTCCAATTACAAATAACCTGATAATAAGACACCAATGTATTCTATTTGTTTTTCCAGTGCCAATAATTCCCAGTTACCTTTACAGCATCGAACACGAGAAAAATGCCACAGAAATCCAGACTACTAAACCTAACCTACCCTCAGCAACGATGGACAATTTTCAGAGCATCTTTTCCTACTACGACAATTCCACCATGGTCACTGGGAATGAATCTGGCCAGACACAGCCTGGAGAGCTGCATCAGACCCAGACTGAACAAATGGTTGTCACTGTGACTCCTTCCCCCTCCGACTGCCCCAAGGATGACAAGGAGCTGCTGAATGAAAACGTCCGTGTTGGTCTCTTGTTTGCTTCAAAGGCAACAGTGCAGCTGATGACCAACCCCTTCATAGGGCCCCTGACCAACAGGTATGTTATTGCTGCTGCCCATTTCACACTGATGGTTTAGCCCAGATCAGTATTTCAAACAGATTATTCTTAGTTCCCTCTTGGTCCTGGCTTACTTCATTCTTGCTTTTTCTGGAGGAATATTTTAGTGAAATACATTTGGTGAACACTTCTAAACATTTACACCCTTTCCAATGATGATCAGCCATCAGTATCACACACTTTTCCCCCAGCTCTTGAGACCTTGGGTTTTTATAGGAACCTTTGTTGAGATGGTGTTGAAATATCTCCCATATAGTCTCAGGAGGCCAAAGGACACTGCAATGTAGTATTCACAAAGATTGTGAATTGTCAATATTCCTGTGTCACCCACATTAGGTAAAGATGATATTGAAGCTGTAGGCAGGGTTCAGATCCCTTCCCTGCTCTCACTGAGATGAGCAGCTCTTGGTGAGATTTGGTGTGTGGTGGTTTGGAGCTGCCTGAGGAAAGAATCAGTGGGAAATTTGTGTGGACTTCTGTGAAAAGTGAACAAATGTCCAACTTTGCTGGTGCCATCACCAGGTTCAGTGGGTCCCACATTCCCATCAGTACATGACTCTGCCCAGCCTTCTAACTGCTCCCTCTAAATTCTTGCAAATATATGATGTCTTGAACCAAATATGTTTAAATGGGACTACACAGAAAATTTATTTGAACCAGGATCAAGCTCATAAACACAGTTATCAATGACTTAAATCCCCTCTCCAAATCCAAGTACTGATGATGTTTACATGAAGAGTAAAAAGTATATATAATATCATTTAAATTTTTGATGCTAATAATTAATTTCATTTTGTTGTTAGCATTTTGTGTAACTGCCCCCCACAGAAGCAGCTTCAATCCTCCCAAACAGACTATGAGATCAATCTCTGCAGGAAATGAACTCCAAACTGCACTCAGCCAAGTCACTGATCTGCATATTTCTTATGTAAGCTGTTTTCATAGAGAATTATTCCTTGCAGAAAATAACATGCAGCAGAAATTTGTACTTGTAGAACACTATTGTTTAAGCAGTCAACATCCATCATAGGTGACAATATTTAAAACAACCAACACATTCCAATGCCAGATACTTCAGATTTTGAAGACAAAACTGTCTTGTGTAGGTTTTATAGTATATATATATATATATATATATGGGGGAGAGAGAGAGAGAGAGAGTCTGAGTGTTTCCTTTCAATCTAATAAAAAGTATCCAGTGTCCAGCTGAGGGCTAAGCAGCATTTGGACTCACAGTGTTACGTGTTTAAAACCTGTGTTTGATCTGTGGAACTGATCTAAACACAAAAGCTTTAAATGAAAGAGACAGTTTCATTTCTCTCTAATTTCCCCTTATCACCAGTATATATCACCTACACAGATATAAGTACCCCACTACGAAATTACTTTTGCACGAATATTGCTGCAAGTTGAGAAGGATTTTTCTTACCTGTATTGTTTAGTGAGGATGTCATAGCTCCTCTGCAGGTAAAGTAACATAACATCAAATAATGCTTTTGTAATAGTTCTTTGGGTGTCTTCTAGATTTTCTTAACTGCCTAAATCGTTGCCCTGTTGATATTTGTTTTTTGCTGTTAGCACCACCATTTCCAGAGCCTGCCAAAACAGGAGGAAGGTGTGTGGTCACACCTCTGCCCTGGAGCCAGCTCCTGGGACGTGCATGGTGCATCCCTGGGTTGGCAAGGAGGCAGGAGATGTTCTTCCAGCATCTCTCTTTCCTGTTAGGGGCACCAGTGTGAACTTTAGTGCTGGGAGCTGAGTTTTCCTCCTGGAAACATCCTACAGGCTTTTGCCTGGGGCAGGGTGTGTGACTGCAGGCACAGGGGCAGGTTTGCTCACAGGCCCAATGAGTGTGAGAAGGAAAAACAAGGAGCTCATCATCCCATCATCCTACATGACAACTTCCCTCGTGCAGCTGGTACTGGTATCTGCCTTTCTCCTGAGAAATGTTTAGTAGGAAATATTAGTTAACACATTATCAATTAACTGTAGAACTTATTGGATACCCTCCCCCTCTTAAGCTGACAGTTTCTAATAACAATGTATATGATCAGCCAAAATTTATGATTGTATAAATTGGACAGAAATATCCAGATTATCATTAGAAAAACTCTTCCTTGCCTTACCTTTTTGGTTACTGTTAAGCTTTTTGCCTTTATTATTTCTACAAAATTCCAGCAAAATATCAAAACTTAAGGAGAAATGGTTGCTCGTTTCAAGATCAGTGTGCACAGTCTGTTAAGATGCCCAGTAAGTTTCCTTTTCAAATGAGTAGTACACTGTGGACAGTGATTTTTATTTTTCAATCAAATATAGCTGTTCAAGAGTGGTTTAGAATTTTAGCCAAGTGCTGGTTTTCACCAGGTATTGGCTTTGAGTGCTTGAGTTTGTACAGCCAGTAACAGGATGTTCTACTCATACCAGTCTGTGTAAATAATCACTATTTTTAGGTTTTCTGAAAGTTTTGGAGGCCTGTTTTCCCTTCTTTTGTAATTACTGAAGGTGTAGATTTTCCAAAACAAATTTCAGAATTGGTTTCATTCAAGGAGCATGTTCTGCAAAAAACATTTCTTATTTAAAGCTCAGCTCTTTTCATGGAGCACCAGGCACACCTGGCTCAGAGAACAGGTTTGCAATTCCTGAAACAACGCAAGTTCCGTCTGCCCTAACAAAGTCCTAGCAGAGCAAACACTGGTGATGGCTTTGCCATAGGAAGTCAACAACACACTTCCCATCGTGGCACAGCTTCAGGGCAGAGCTGATAAGATTTTGTGGGTCAGAAGCACATTATGTTTTTCCTGGTAGTGAAATTTGTGAGAAACTATACAGAAAGCACAGCATTTGACACAGGGCTCTTTGTGAGGAGGATGCACTGGCAGGAGGAGAGTGGGGGCTCTGCCTAAAGCTGTCCAGTGAAGAGAGTGGGCAAAAGGCTGCTCTTTATAACTAACTGGTTTATCCAAGTGGGCAAAAGGCTGTCCTTTATAACTAACTGGTTTATCCAACTGCACTGGGATGGGTGCCCAGAGCAGCTGTGGCTGCCCCATCCCTAGAAGTGCTCAGGGCTAGGTTAGATGGGGCTCTGAGCAGCCTGGTCCAGTGGAAAGTGTCCCTGTCCATAGCAGGGGGTTAGAAGGAGATGGGGTCTAAGTTCCCTTCCAACCCAAACCATTCTGTGATCATCTGATTGACTCCACTGCTTTTTTCAAACTCCCACCAAGTTCTGGGCACCAGGCTGTGAGCCCACCAGAGCCAATCAATGTGTCTGCCCTCTGTGTTTCTTTCTTTTCTTCATCAGTCTCAAAAAAATTTGTAGTTTTAGCCTTGTCCTTATTCATATCAGCCTCAAAAACCATTAAAAAAATTAGCTGTTTTCATCATAACCATAATTTTGACACCATTGTGGCTACAGCTTTGAACTCCTTCGCATGAGAGAGAGAGAGCAGCTGGGAGCACAAGGTGTTCATGCCCAAGACACACAGAAAGAAGCAAGCAGAGGAATAAATAACATTTGTAACTACATATTTACAGTTCAGTTCCTGTGTGAGCTTTTCTTGCAGGTTTTGGCAGGAGACTGAAGTGAGCAGTTCTGCAGGTCACTCTGTCCCGCTGCCTTCCCTGTGCTCCAGCACGGGGGTGGGGAGTGCAGGGTCCACATGCCCTGTCCCTGCAGGTTCTTTTGTAACTCTCACACATTTTCAATGGCTCACTAGTTCAGAACCTCAAGGACCATATTCTTGCCATAAATCCTCCCCAGTCTTCACTGCCAGGGAAGAAGAGAGCCAGAGTGCCAGCCAGGACAGAGCCAGCAAGGGATGCTCACATGGAGCTGAGTAACAGAAAGGTTGGAATCAGTGGATATGCAGCACTGTAATTGATAATTAGTCTCTGATAATCCACAGCTGCTCACCTGGTCAATGTAACCTTTATTGTGCTGTTGCACAGAACCAACAATCTATTCTCTTATTCTAGAGTAATCTTGTTAATGGGTATAAATAATTTCCTGAGAGCCCTACAATCTGGAACCACGGTGGCTGAAGTGGAGTTCATTTGGGCATTCTCCATCAGTGAGAGCCTTTCCTTTCCCTCCTTCAAACAGTGACTCAGACTTTTCCAGAGGTCACAAATACTCATAATAAGCACTTTTAGCTGCAAGTAGCCTTGGTGAGACATGTTGGACTCTGCTTCAGAATTGCTTGGAGGGTTGTGAAAGTGCCCAAGAAAATGATATGCTTGGCCATAGTAACAAGAAAAAATAAGAGTGAAGACAGGCTGTAATATTCTTTGGTGTTGCATACATGCAGAGGAGCAAAATGCAGAGGTAATTGTGATGCAGGATGCTATGTCATGGCTGAGGAAAAAATGCATATTCACTCTTTTCACATGGCAAGAACATGAATGGCCCAGGACCAAGGGACAGAATCCCTGAATTGGCTGTTATAGGTGGTGCCTCTCCTTTTTATGATTATTTATGTTGTATAGTGCCCTTGTTCAGCAAAACCTCCCAGTCTGGGCTCTCTAACATCTGTAGAACAGACCAGGGAATGCAGCTGCAGATCAGACATTTGTGGTAGCAAAACTGCCAACTAATTAGTGCTGCTATTTCAGGAGGAGCAGGGTTTGCTAAGAGGCAGGGTTTGTTGAGATTGCCCAGGAAAGGACAATCTGCATTTCTAAGTAAATGTCAGCTGGATGTGGGCAAGACTGTCCCCTGAGAAAGCCCAACCACAGCTTCCAGAGGTTCAGCAATCCCATGAAGGGGCAGCACTCCAGAATTGTGCATCTCCACATTGTGGGGGATGCTCTGGGCAATATTATCCTTCCAGAGTATTATAAGGGCTTGTTTAACTCCCACTCTCTGCTATGTGTCACTGTCCACCTTGCTGTGGCCCTGTTTGCCCAAGGAAAAGGAAGAATAATATCTACAACTGCAAAATTTAAGAACAATGCTTGAACAGCATTACACTGAGCATTAGAAGTGACTTCCAAAATGCTTGTTTTCTTCCTGCCTTCAACCACCAGAAAGTTCCCAGGTGTAGGAAGCCTATTGGAAGAGTTGAAATCTCCTTTATTCAGTATGATAGCACTGCTCTGTGTTTCACTCATGAATGTTCATGGAAGATCTCACAGCTCATGTCCCTGATGTAATGATGGCAATGTGAATGTGGGAGCCAATTTGGATGGCATTTCTCTTCATGTAAATAACTGAATATTATTTCAATGTACTTGTAGCAGAAGCAAATTGCTATCTCACAGGCCCTGTGTTAAGTCTATGAATTGCTTGATTTCTGTACTGAAAGCAGAATTCTCCCCCACAGTGCCCATCCTAGATATGTCTGGGATGGCCTTGACAGACCCAACCCCACTTTACTTTGCAGTGGGAAAAGGCATAATGACATTCACCTTCTGCTTTCATACCCCTGAAAAATCTGATGATGCACCAGCAGTATCTATACCTGTGGAGTTTATTTTTTTCTTGTCTGTACTCCTATCAGTACTTCCTTTAATTGAAAAACTCAAAATCAAAGCAATTATGATCAAACTCTCTGTGGCCTGTCCTACCTGAGCCCTCTGGGAAGTGCTCACTTCAGCTCTGAGGCAGGTAAGAAGTTGGCAAGAGTTAATTTTTTATTTCCTCATGTACATAGAAACACCAGTGGAGACCAGCATCCCATTGTCTAACACCTATTACACACACAGCAAGGAAAAGGCTGGCTTAGAAAAAATCATTCACTTTAAATAAACCAGACAAAAAAAATTCTCTTTTATATATCCTGTATGAAGGTGCTGGGAGATTAAAGTTATTCTCCTAAGGCCACAGGAGAAGTTTGTGACGGAGATTTTATTTGCTTTAGAGACACCAATTCAGGTAAGTGGCACATGAATAACCAGTCTCTGCTGGATATTTACAACACCCACTTTCAGATTCCAACTAGGAGAATCTGTGCACGATGTTTTTATCATATTTTAATGCAGTGATGATTTGAGGCAAAATACCATGTGAAAGATTAATTTATTTCATTCACAAGAATGGGACAAACAATGAACATTGAGCTCTGCACTTTAGGGAGTTTTCCATTATCGAAGGTCCCTGGTTGTATAAAAATATTAATGCAAAAACAAAGCTCGGAACAATTACTTTGGTTTTCCTGTGTCATGACTACTGTTATTAAAAGGGACATGATTGACCCTTCCATTATTTGATTGACCTGCTTTAGCCAATATTACCCATTTAAATGCACGGCACTGTCAAATCATTGGAAACTGAAATCCTTTGAAAGTACTCTTCTGAAAAGCATGATCCATTGTTGAAGAATTTGGCCATTAAATAATGTCCCGACAAATACAACTGAGATGCACAATCCCACAAAAAATGAAGCTGTGAAGCTGAATAGAATATGCACACTGTCTTCAGAGCTACCTAGGTTTTGACTCTAGGGTAGATTTTTAATGGTGTGAAAAAAAATATGTTGTCATTTTTTGTTGTTGAATTTTCAATTTTATCTGCTCAAAAAATGTATTTGCTTCCCAGACAGGAAGTTCTTTATTTCCTGAAAACTTGAAAATACTTGGAGCAACCAGGCATTTCTGCAGGCTGTTTAGAGTCCTAATGAAGAAATGGGCTGATGAAGAAAGCTTTGATCAGCACCATTTCTACTCCTGAACCCATGGAAAGCAAAATATTATTCTCAGGCTCTTTGGGACTCTTCCAGTGCTCCTGAGGCAAAACTCCCAGAAAAGCTGATGACAAATTTTTCCAGTAAAAAACTATTGGCTTGACTATGTCTCATTATAATCATTGTCTCATGAGGATGGGAATAGATGAGCATGGAAACATGACTGGGGTATTTCAAAGTTCAGCACACTCAGGGAAATCTTCCCTTGGCCTATCTTTGGCAACCTCTGGAGGCCCAGAGGGGTTTATTGGGAACAATTGAGGAAGAATGAGAACAGGGCAATCAGGGCAGTCATGAGAAGGATTTCTTCCAGGGATTTCAGATACAAAGTCTGCTTTGTCAGATGAAAAAAAAATTGTAATGTGGACAAATATGGCCACGCGGCCCACAATAAATAGTTCAAAGCTTACCAAGAAACTACATGTTGGGTTTATGTGGTGTGTGAACTCATGTAAGACTAACTCAAAACCTCAGTGGGACAACCTCAGAAGTGTGAATATTCCTTGTGTTTTCCAGAATAGGCTACCAGATTCCACTGTTTGCTGGCTTCTGCATCATGTTTGTTTCAACAATCAGTAAGTGTCCACATCTTACTTGGTCTGGCCCAGGCACAACTCTTAAATAAATGGTTCATAATAATTATCACTAGGAATTCTTCTTGTCGATGTATTTTCATGATGTATGGGGACTAATTTCCAAGGAAAATTTAAGGGAATCAGCTCCATGTTGATGGTGGTACTGATGAGGTTGAACAAGTGCTCTCTTGGGAATGTGCTCTAAGGAATCACAACTCTTCATCCCACCTCAGCAGGTCCCTTAGCTGAATCTTTCAGGTTTTTCTGATCTGGAGCAGTGCTCAGACAGTTTTAAGCAGGCAGCCATGGGAGAGCTGTCTTTCAAGGCCCTGAACAAGCAGATACCATGGGGCTTTATCAGAAAGATTGTGAGGCTGCAGTGGCTCATGAGTAGAGTATGAGTCAACAGGATCACAGCGTTGCTAAACATCACTGTGGGCTGTGCAAACAGCAGCACAGCCTGCAAGTCAGCTGAGATAATTTGCCTGCTCTAATGGCATTGATAAGGCTTCAGCTCCTGTTTTATGTTTGGTTTTGGCCTGACATTTAAAGCTGTGGCCCAGACAGAAAAAGTACAGAGAACATCAAGGTTCATTAGAAGCCTGTGAGGATTGATGAAAGAACTGTTTTTGCCTCAGAAGGCAGATGTAAGATGTATTAGAGCCTAAGACAAAAAAAGGAAGGAAACAAACAGTTTTCCATGTCCACTGTACATAAAAGAAAGAATAATGAGAGGTTTCCCAGAGGAGATGTGGCTGCCCCATCCCTGGAAATGCTCAAGGCCAGGCTGGACAGGGCTTGGAGCAACCTGAGATAGTAGAAAGTGTCCCTGGCCATGGCAGGGGTTTGAGCCAGATGATCTCTAAGGTCTTTTCAAACCAAAACATTCTGTGATTCTATGATCTTAAAACTGGATCATCAGGGGGACTGAAGTACTAGAGATAACCTGGTCTTAGAGCCACTGGCAACTCTGTGTTTTAGGAACATTTTAAATAAATTCTGGTTGGGGTATAGATGAGAGTAGTGAGCTGAATTCATGGCAGAGAACTGCTGATCTGCTGAAATCCTTTTTTCCTTTATTTTTCTTGATTTTTAGGTGTCCACACAGTAGGGATTTTTGTAAAATGTGGTGAAAAGCCCCAAGAGGTGTAATCCCACAGGGCAGGTGGGAGGAGTGCACATGGATCCCATGTTTAGTTGGTGCAAGACACCTTCCTGCAGCTACAGCAAAAATTCCTTAGGTGGACAACAGATGGGAGCTGGAATAAAAGCTTTATAAGCTTTATAAACTTTATAAAGGTTTAATGACACTGACAATGACATGGGCTTTACAAGCAGAGGTGTGGGTGGGTTTCTGGGACACTCCTGTTTTCCAGTGCTGTGGATGGGGAATCCAGCCAGGCTGAGTGCAGCATCCAGGGCTCTGTCCAAAAAGCAGGGAGTGGCCGAGGGTGAAGCCTGGGGTTAAATCTCTTGTGAAAAGAAAGAGTGGCACGTCCTCTGGTGCAGTTTCTCTGGTATTGGGAGGAGAAGGATCTTGCTGAAGGTTTTGAACGGGGGGAATCTGGTTTCCCTGCACCTGCAGCCAGCTGTGCTCCACACATCTGGCACGGGAAAACCTCTCCCCACCCACTCATTATTGGAGGAAACATTGGGGAGTGGGTGTTACATCCTGCCTTCCCCAAGTGCCTGGAGCTCCACACTAGGCAGCCTTAAGTGAAGCAGTAGGGAGAAGTGAGGCTGGAAAAAAAAGTCTTGTAACTCCTCCTATGTGCAGCTGAACCAGAGCAGATGTAATCAAATCCTAAGTAATTAGTTAAAACTGCTTGGGCTCTTGCATTCTGCGTTACCTGCAGGCTCAGACACCTGAGAGCAATTCAACACTGACACATCTAAATGCAATAAGAGAAAATAATGCAGTTAGCATTGGAAGTGGCACAAGTCACTGTAAACACTTGGCTAAATTGTAGGAAGTTTTTGTGATAGTTTAACGAAATCTAACTTTTTAACCTAGTTAGAGTTAACCTAATTTTAAAAATTACCTCAGTTTTTTTTTTGTTTTTGTTTTCTGCAGTGTTTGCCTTCTCTGGAAGCTATGCACTGCTATTTATTGCCAGGTCCCTTCAAGGAGTTGGTTCCTCATGTTCTTCTGTGGCAGGTAAGAGAAGAGATGATAGAGGAAAATGCAGATCACTTTTAGTAATTTTTAAAAATTGAATTTTGTCAGCACACTCAATTATTAATACAAAAATATTCAATTGAATCAATTTCATATTTGGCTGGGTTTTTTTCCATCTCTTTCATATAAAGTAGCTCAAAAGCAAATGTCTTTTAAGACTTCCTTGGTATTTTGGTTGCAGTAAGATTGAGCACTAAATGAACTGCACTCTCCCTGGGATTTCTGCACCTGTGTCTTCAACATTTTAAATTCATTTTTAGCCATTTTAAAGGTCACTGGGAACTTATATTGGTACAGTTAGAACAGCGGCTCTGTTACAGAAATTTCTGTTATAAAATATTGTTTTCAAGGGCTTACCATGCTGGCTGCCAGTTTGGGCTCAGTATATCTGTACCACATTTCCAAAAAAAAGTGTCTCATTTTTAAATGAGTAGATAAAATGGAGTAGGGGTTTTCAGCCCAAATTATTTGAGCATTCTTGAGGCTGAGGCTGGAGAAAATACATTTTGTTCATGCTGAATATTTCAATCTTGGAAAAATTTCCTGCAATGGCAGGAACTGACATCAGTTAAGGTTGCAAGTCAAGCTTTCCCAAGGGAAGACATGCCAGAATCACAATTATTGTTCAGCTGTAACTCAGTCCCTGTGCAAGGGGGCACCTTGAGCTACAGGCTCTCAGGCGAGCACAAGACTTTCTTTTTTTCTCAGCCAATGTACACAAAAGAGCAGAAAAGGCCAAGGGACCATCTAGTCTACCTCTTCCTGAAGGCAGGATCAACTTAATATCTGTCATTCCTCATGCAGACTTGACAGGCAGGACCTCAGAAGCCTCCAGAACTGCCCCCAGCATCCAGCTCGGTGCTTAAGCACCTTTATGTTCAGGAAGGTTTTTTTTCCTGATGTCTCATCTAAAGGCTCTTTACTGCCATGTGAACTTATTTCTGCTTCCCATCCTTCAGAGAAAACAAAGAACAGTTTCTTTATCTTCCTGGCTCTCTTTCATATTGCAAGACTGTTATCACCTCTCACATCAGTTTTGTCATCTCTGGTTTTCAATTGGAAGCCCTGCAGTTGTTCCTTAAGGATATTGTTCTGATCCCTTGCTCACCCTCGTTGCCATTCTCTGCATGGTTTCCAGGCACCCCCAGATTTCTCCCTGTGCTGTACCAGAGCCAGACCCAGTTCTGGGAAGAAGCTCTGGCTCCTTACAGGGCCACCAGCAATGGGAGTCTCATCATGTATCTCACAGGCAAAGGAGCTTTTGTGTACCATTGCTGCCAATCATTTACTCCCCTGAATTTCTGTGTGCAATCATTCCCATGTATGTGTACAACAACTTTGTGTTATGGTCTTTGCATTGCCCCCTTCTTCTTTTTCTCCAGAATATTTCCCCAAATCCCACATTCATTGAGAATTCTGATGCAGTTCTCTAATAGTTCTCCAGCTGTTCATGCAAACAATTTGATGCCATCCATTCTTTTCAATAAACATGGTAATCCACACAGGACCTCTGCTCTTTTGATGCACATGATGGATGGTATTCACTGAATGACCAACGATGCAATGTATTGTTTTCCTTCTCTCTGTAGCTGCAGACCTTATTTACTGAGTCCTATGTAAATCTTGATTTGAAAACAGAATTATTAATTTCTATAAGGACTCTTCTGCAGCATTTACATCTACAGTGTCTGAGTGCTCCACCAAAAGAAAAGTAAATTAGGCTTCATGTTTCCTTTTGTGAAATGAAGGTTCATAATCAAGTGCAGAAATAAGGCATGTGAATATAAAGGTCAAAAGGATCCTTCAATTTTTTGATGCTGGACTTGAAATACTCATTTACAAAGCAATCAGCTCTGCATAATACCTTGTGCCCAGAGCACTGTCCACAGTTGGAGCTAAGTGGTCACCAGACCTTTGTGCACTCAGAGTATAAATAAATGATGGTGAATACTTATCAAAAGCTTTCAAAAAGTTTCTCATTGGAAAGCATAATCTAAAAGCTCTGTGACAAAGAGATGATTTTAAAAAATCTAAAAAATAAGGGCACCACTAAATTACCTGACTAATGCTGCACAATAGAACATGGGCTTGGGGACCACGGATGTTGCCAAAACCACTTTTGCTTGGAAGTTAATTCTATGGGGAGGAACCATACAAATATATATACACACACACAAAAGTACTTGATCATTTCTGTATAATGTTTAGTAGGTGCGGCAAATGATGACCATAAACAGTAGCACGCAGGTGCCTAATTCTGTGCTGTGCTTTTTAATTTTGTCTTTTTTTTTTTTTTTAAATTGTAGGGATGGGTTTGCTTGCCACTGTTTATACGGATGATGAAGAGAGAGGCAACGCAATGGGAATTGCACTTGGAGGCCTGGCTATGGGAGTATTAGGTCAGTGAGTTGAAGGCTCTTCTGGCAGAAGAAGCCATCCCCCAGCCATCCCAAAGCATGTTCTTGGGACCTCTGAAAGCAGCAGAAGGGTCTCATTGGGTGTAATGTAGTCTCCAGACTGGATTTGTGGTGCATGTGAAGAACAGCTTTTCCCACAGCAGACATTCCCTACGTGGATACACGTGTCAAGCAGTAATCTCTGACATGTTTGGGTCTTGTTTACATTGCTGAGTGTTTTGGGGAATGAAGAATTATGGTTATTGTCATGATCAATGATCTTTGTGGGGATTTTCAGACTGGATTTTTGGTCGCTGTGTGAGAGTAGTGCGGTGCCCGGATGCTCGCAGGTTTGTTCAGAGTCTTCACAAGTGTGTCCTTTCCTTTCCTTGGCAGTGGGCCCCCCTTTTGGGAGTGTCATGTATGAGTTTGTGGGGAAGAGCTCTCCTTTCCTGGTGCTGGCAGCCCTGGCTCTGTTTGATGGAGGTCAGTAGATACCCAGTCAGTGTCACCCTGAGGCCCCTTTCCTGCTCCTGCCATCCATCCCCCTCCCTGCCGGAGTGTTACAGCATTGGTTTCTTTCCACAGCTGTTCAGTTACTTGTTCTGCAGCCCTCCAGAACACAGGCAGAAGTGAGTATTGAGGTAAAACATTGCAGGAATGGGTGTCACTTTGCCTTTCCTAATTCCAAGCTTTTGTTTTGCAGAGTCAGAAGGGGACACCTTTACTGACACTTTTGAAGGACCCGTACATCATTATTGCAGCAGGTACCAGACCTTCTTTCCTTTTTTCTCCTTCTTTAAACCAGCCACTGATGGCATTCCTGGCCTCTTGGCAGGCCTTGGGCTGAGCTGCTTTAACAGCATTGTCATTTGCTGGTTTACTTTATGTAAAGATCAAGGAACATGTTGGCAATACAGGATGAATGTACCAGTAGAAGCACAATAAGCAGAAAATTTGAAATAAATGTGTCTTTCCAACTGAGAGGCCACTAATGACTTGCAGGTGCCTGCTGAGGCAATGAGATGTGGCCAGGAAACTTCCTGTGAGGCCAGTGACTTGGGCCAGGGCTTTCAGAGTGAGGGGTTGCCAGCACATCACAGGCAGGCACAGGGAATAACAGTGAACTTTGTTTCTGTTTGAAGAGGGAGGGAGGGAGTTTGGTCTCTTGAGCGTGAATTGTATTTCAGAAAAGGTCTGTGTGGAATGGTGAATGGTGTTTGGTATTATATGTATCATTTGTCTAATCAGCCTTTCTGTCTCAAGAGAAGTTTGCCTTTTTGCATTGTTGTATGTTTATTCTGAAGTCTGTAACTAAGCCTGGCATTTTCTAATGTTGATAAAATACCTGGAAACAGATTATTATTTTCACAGTTCTGTTTCTTCATACTAACTTGCTCATCCAACAGAGCAATTCTTCCAGGCATTTCTGTAAGTTTTCTGTTTCTTGCTATCTTAGGGAATTATCATAACAACTCTGTGACTAGGTTGAGCTGTGACTTAAGTTATGCAAACCTTTTTTCTTGAGAAATTCTTGGAGCATGAAAAACCTCTGAATGAAAGTATTTGAGGGAAAAGCATAGCAAAGACAGTACTTGTCATAAGAGATCAGATTTGTCATTCAGCTGATCCAGTAACTTGTCTCACAGCAGTTAAAGCATATAAAGTATGAGAAAGTCCCTCCCATGAATTATCAATGAGATTAAGGGGAGCACCTGGGGTCTCTGCCTCCCAGGACAGAGGCTGCCCAGTGCTTTGACAGTACAGATGATGCTGATGTTCTCTAACCTCAGCCTCTCCTTGCTTTATTTCCCTTGCAGACCAAATTTGGTTTTGTCAGAGCTGAATGCCAAATGCCCTGGTTTGTGTCAGAGGTGATGCTTCACATCTGTGCCATCAGTACCCACAGACTAGGCAGAAGAAATGTCACTGACATGTTTTGTCGCTGCTGGTGGGAGCTCAGGGAGTGAAATCAGTGTCATTCTTGAAGCCAAACGTCACTGGCAGAGATTACAGGAAAATCAGTGCTGCTGCCCAACAAAGTAGCATTGACAGACAAGTTAGTTTGAATGATCATATTTAAAAAACAGAGCTGAGACCAATATCATCATGAGCACGCAGGTCCTTGAGAAGGTGTGGGACAGCTTTTCTCTGGGTGCCTGCTCTTCCACAGGAAAATGCCAGTGATGTCTGTTGCACTCTGCCAAAGGCTGAGGGGGTTCTTGGCTGTGGAGATGGCATTCAGCTGGAAGGCTGCAATTTCACACCTGGCCAACACAGGACATTTAATGTCATTCAAGGGAGAAAAGATGTAGGATTCGTACTCTTGACACGTGGCACTTTAAAGAAAGGTGTCAGCTTCATGCAAGACTGAGGAAAAAAATAATTTATTTTCTTTTGGGGAAGCTTTGCTGAGGTAGCAGAGAACTCAAGATCACAGAGTACCAGCTCAGGCTCTCACTTTTCTCTCGGGGCACATTCCACAGACCTGAAGTACCTTTATCCCCATATCCCTGGGTCCTTTGGTAAGCTCTGGTGATGCTTCCTGGCTTAGGCAGAAGTAGGTGCCACAACCATGTGGAAGCACACCTGTTTCTCCTTCCTTTGAGAGGTTTGTTCACAATAGAATAAATCCTTTGCCATTTAAGCTGTCTCAGTTAGAATGGTCCTGCTTCCTCTGGCTCTACTTTGTGCAGCCTGAAATGTTTTTTTTTCCAGCATCAAGGAAGCTGCTTGAGCATGGCTGATTTTTTGGAAGAGCCCCAAGGTGTTTAGCTGGGGCTCCTCACAGACACTCTCTGGGAGCTTGCACTCAAGTGGAAAGGTTGGCTTTTGTCTTTAGGGCGAAGCAGTGCTGAGCTGTTGCTCCTTGCCTGGGGAAGGGAGAGAGCCAGCTAGCCAGCAAGTTCATTTTAGGAATTGTGGATACACAGTCTAATATATTCTGACGGGTTTGAGCAAAGAATGACATCAGTGCTCATTTGGTTTTGAACCTTATGATGAGGAACTCCTTCCGAGACAAATAATGTTTCTCTGACCTCTGAAAAATTTAGCTTAAAAAGAAGTAAAATTTTATAGTAAATGACTGGCAGAATCTAGAATATTTTCCTGAAATTCAGAGATTGTAAATATTAGGAAGAAAAATGGGAACACAAGTTTGAGGTTGTCACTTCCAGCAGTGACTTCCAAAAGCCATTTTGTAAAGGATTAGCAGAGGGGACATGTCCCGTTGCCCTGCATTAAGCTTTGAGTGCCTGAGGGTCTTTTGGGTAAGCATGAAAAGCATCTTGAATGCAAAGAAATACCATGGGGTTTATAATCCCTCCACTAGAGCTGAAGTGCACCACTGAGGAGAGATGAACACGACACAAACCCACTGGGTGTGCAGGCAGTGGTGTAGGGCAGAGCTGAGCTGGCAGGCAAGGCTGAATCAGCACTTCCATCACTTGTTGTCCTTTGTGTCTGGGTTATTAAAGCTCCAGGAATTCTAAAGAGATTCGAAAGCATTTGAAATTCATAGAGCTGTGCAAGCTCAAAGCCAAACCCATGTTTGCTGCACAGCCTGGCTGGCTGTCGGATCTTGAGAGAAATTCCCATTTGTGAGGAACAGACATCCCTGTAGTTATATCTTGGTATTTTTAGGATCAAGACTTCCACATCCTGTCATGTGATGCAGGCATGATCTCTCAGATGACAGAGGCATAGGGTCAGAGCCTGAGCCTCTTACACAACAGGGCTCTGGTATTGCCCCAGGAGACCAGGTAAAGACCAAGTGATTGTAGGTTTAGCTAATCATTTGTACAACAGACCTCATGAACTTTCCAAATGTCATCAAGCTCACTGCAAACTTTCACATTATGAAATAGCTTAACCTTTATTGTGGAATTTCTAGGAGAATAGAAACATATAAAAAGTTAGTGTTCAGTGATTTTTACACTGTGTTCTATTTAATGTTAATCACCACCTGGCACATGACATATAGGGCTGTAAAAAGTGCAATATTTTATGTAAAAGCATCCATGCTTTGCATGGTGTTTTGTTTATAGTCAAAAGACATAATTACTACCATTTTTTCCCCTCCCCTTCTTTCTTTAAGGATCAATCTGTTTTGCAAACATGGCTATTGCTATGCTTGAACCAGCTTTACCCATCTGGATGATGGAGACCATGTGCTCAAAAAAATGGCAGCTTGGTAAAGTACAGTATATTATTTGCATCTCTATATTTTGTCTGTTGAATGTCTGAATTCTGGTCCTGTTAAAGATTCTTTGCTTCAGGGCGGTAATTTTACTTTTTACAATCTGTAAAGTGTCAGTGTTAAACCTGCACAAACACTGGTGTGTAAGAAAAATCCAGTAGGGTGATGTTATTGCAATAAGGCTCCTGTAATGGGCTACACTCACATTTAAAGGAAAAACAGTTGCAGGCAGCCTCAGGACTGGGTTGATCCAGCTCCATTGGGAATCCCAGCACTGCTTTTGGCAGTGAATGTTGCCCAGGGCAGCTGCAAGGCGCCTGTTGAGCTACAGAGCCAGCCTTGCAGAGCAAAACCACTTTTGTTTTTTTTTCCCTGCAGGGAATCCCTGCTCAGCTCCTAGTTTGCATTGCCCCAAGCAGGCAGGCACAGAGATCTGCAGCAGGTGCACTGTGCTTGGTGCAAAGCACGTCCAGGGCAGCACACCCTGCTCCCACACTGCTCCTGGGGACATGTGGAGGAAAGATGGACTTCTGCTTAAAATGTGGCCACAAGTATAGGAGGAGCACTTTCCCTTGGAAGTGAATATTTGGCATCCTTTAGTGTTTACTTAATCATCCCTTTCAACAGAAAGCAACAGGGAGCCCCACCTTGGACCTCGTTGTGACTTTCAGCAGGAACACAGTTTTGGGAAGAAAAGTCCATAGGCAAGCATGGAATATGCCCCATGTATCCATTTGCACTCCAGTGTGAAGCTGGGGAGTTACTTTCTCTTTGAGGTGAACAAGAGCAGGAAAAAAACATCACAAAGTGGATTAAATTCTAGTGAGTGATGAGTGGTGTGAGAGGTTGATCTAAATCTTAAGTAGGGAGTGCCCAGCCTTCATCTATCTCTGATCAATTTAGTGATGTGTTCATGAGGGTATTTTTTAATATCAGTGTATATTTTGAAAGAGAAAGAAAAATCCTTTATGAAAATGATGTTCAGCTGATGTCCTTGCTCTGTGTTAATGTAACTGTCCCTACACCCTGTAGAAAGCACAAACTTTAGTTCTAATTAATGCAATTGAGATCTGAGTGGCCACAGATGCTGTTCTTAATGTACTGCTGAACCTGGCAATAACTTCTAGCCTGTAATACAGCAGAATGAACATGCAAACTTAGGTGTTTTGAACCTCAAATAGGAAAAATAAATGTTTCTTATCTACCTCCCTCGCCAGTTTCATATTACTGGTGCAATAGAAATGAGTTTTTCAAATCTCTTCATTGAACAGAGGTTACTAGAAGGAAAATATCCATTTTAAATTAAGACTAATTTAACCCTTTAATGATACAAGTAATTGACTCCATTTCACTTTGTCTGATTTGACAGCACTAAAGAAAAATTTTAAGCCTCTTAAATTGTAAATTGAACTGCAGGGTTTTAAGCAAATGATTTTCTTATGCAACTGGAAATCCAGCTGTTTGAAGCATGATCTGAAGAAGGTATAAAGAACCTTGATTTGACCAATGAATATTACTGTGCATAAAGCTTATTTAGAAAATTATGGTTCTGTCTGAGTGTACCACAGCTTACAGACCAACCTGTGCAAGTCTTATTTAACAAGCCTTTGCAGTATTATTTCTCTTGTACAGCTGTTGGGGTCTGCTCTGTGTGACCCTGTGGTATAACCAGATAGCTCCAAGCAGTACTGAAGTAGCTGTGGTTACACAGGCTAAAATTAAATCTTTCCCCAGCACCACCACTGTAACCCACTAGGTTTTTAATCACAGGATATTGCTGTGCTAAAAATTACCTCCTGTTTTTTTTCTTATGAATATATCAGAGAGATGGGAAGGAAGATGGATAGGCAGGAAATGAGAAAACCTGTGTTGCCCTGGTGAAAGATGAGGAGCACATACACGTGAAGGCAATGGTTGGATTGTGCACCCTGATGTCATGGCTGCTTTCTACATCTCTGGCTGGGTCCTGTCTGGGACTTCTGTGTAAGGAGAGGATGAATCCTCCAGTACAGACTGCAATAACTGGCTTTTAAACCAGAGATGTCACCAGACAACAGCATCTACTCCAGATACAGCCACTGCTGTGGCAACCTCAGGGATAGGAAAACATTGCTGGTGCCAACAATGTGCTTTTCCAAGTGGAGGTGGGAAATGAGAAAGACAGAACTTAGTCAGGTGTCCTCATCTGCAAGCTACGACAGTTTTTGCAATTTTATTTTATTTTAACCAATATGTGATTTTTTAAAAAAAATTAAAAATACGTTGGCTAAATAGTTTTGATACAATTTTTAAAGGTTTTTTACTCTTACATTATTGGTACATGCTTGACTTCAGTCTGTTCTTGACCAAAGCACTACAGACTTGCCTGGAACAGGAAGCTTTGTGGCATTGCCAGGCTTAGAGGAGGACTGTCACTTGGAAAAGCCCCAGCAGCTCTGCTGTCCCCTCCTGGAGGGTGGATTCACCCAGCCCTGAGCACCCTGGCTGCATGTGCTGGGCATATGCTCCCTAAACCCTGCAACTGCAGGAGAGCTGCTCTCCTTGACCTATCCCAAAGCTTACTGCAGTCAAATATAAACTTTTTGCTCTTTGTTGTTCTGTCCCTTCTCCCAGACCAGTTCTTGTATCTAATGCAGAAAAACTCTTTTCAAAGGCATCATGTTGCTCCTGCATTTCACAGATGATGTCCTTAGATTTCATGGGAAGGCTGCAACAAACCGGATATTTGATTCCTTGGGCTCTATTAGATGTGTCCAGATCAAAATTGCAGTGTCTGGGATTTATTAGTTTCTTCTAACACTTCACTAGAATCCTTGCTGATAAAACATCTCATTCATATTTTTCAGGTGTTGCTTTTCTTCCAGCTAGCATCTCTTATCTCATCGGGACGAATCTTTTTGGGATACTTGCACACAAGATTGGAAGGTATGCTTAATTTAAAAATACTAATCATCTTCCAGTCTCTTCATGCACCATTTCCAGTGTTTCCCAGGGCAGTTTATTGATAATGGAATTTATAAAAGCTTGTTTTATAGGAGCAAAATTGGTTTTTTTGGAACAAACACATTGCTACTTCTGCTCTTTAACTAAGTGCTTCAGACACGGCTTTGAAACATTAAGGATCAGCTCTAATATCTCACTATCACCCATCTCTGAGTGATGTTTCTTCTTTGATAGGTGGCTTTGTGCTTTGCTTGGGATGCTAATCGTGGGAATAAGTATTTTATGTGTAAGTAGACAATCATGCATCTTTTAAATCATGTGAATGTTTGTGTGCTCATCTTCAAATATGCACTTTTCCCATGAGAGTTTTATGACACGTTATTAAACAATGTGTCTTTAATAGGTTTCAGATCAGAGCTTTGAGTGCTTTCCAATTTCAGTGCTTCAATTATTTTTAGAAATGATGACTGTGAGAGGAGCATGCTCCTCTGTTCAGCTGTCACTCAGCAGTCTAGAACTGTGTGTCAGTGGTTTAATGGCACAGTTGTCTGAAATGACAGCTCAGAACAAGGATCAAACTCTCAGATCTGTGGGCCATAAGTACTTGGAGAATTTATCTCAGAAAAAAGAAACTAACCTCATTAGCATATGCAGCATGAGATAATTAACTGCCTGAAATTTCCTTTATAGGTACCATTTGCTAAAAACATTTATGGGCTCATAGCACCAACTTTTGGAGTTGGATTTGCCATAGGTAAGAAAATTTGCAATGAGTTCTTACAATCTGTTGTTTCTTTAAAAATGATTTTATATGAAATTACACAGAAAATCCATTTTGTCGCCTGAGCTGCGGCCCAAACTGGCAGGCAGAGCAAGGATTAAGGGACAGTGCTTAGGGAGTTTGAACCAGGCTGCTTTGGACAAGCTGGACCCCCCAAGCGTGTCCAGAATTGCTCCATCGACCTAAACACATCTTTCAAGCTGCCCATGAATGTAGAAATGAAGCCATGCACTGCCCCAAAGCCACAGTCTTTCCTGTAGTGGAAAAGGATTTTTATAGACATTTACATGGGAAAAAAGGCTTAAGTTTTTTACATAAAGAGGAATTCCCAAGATCACACAGATGTACTCTTGAAGTAAGGTGTGTGAACTTTTCTGACACTGGGCCATGCAGGCAGGCTGCAGTGGGGACCCTGCCTTGCTTTGCAGTGCTCAGCAAAGGTTCTGGGACACCTTCACATGAGGGATGTACAGTGAGGAAAGAAGCTACAGGCACAAATTCAGATCCCAAGTGTCTCAGCAGTTTTGTGAGCTGTCTGTGCTGTTTCTTGCCAGAAATGAGGGTGTGTATCAAAAGACATGACAAAAAATTGTAAATAATTTTCATTGACTGGGGGCTAATGATGTCTTTTAGGCTTTCAGCCAGGGTAAGCTAACACCAGATAACTTTCCTCTAATTACTTGGCAGGTGATGTGAGGTGGGAGCTTTGCACAGACAGTTGTGGGAAGTGTGGATAAGTGTGACCCTAAGCTCACATCTCACCTGCACTCTGGCAGGTGCCACATGTACACATGTCCAGACACACCAAAGACCATAAAAAGCAAAGCTAACACAGACTATTTGTACACAAATATTTTGCTTAGTTATGAACAAGCATCCTTTCAGCTGCTTTTGCATCCCTTCTTAGCACACAGCTCACCAAGATGTTAAAAGAAGGGGAAGAAAAAGGCAGCATTTTCCTGAAATGTGTTTTGCAGGGATGGTGGACTCCTCCATGATGCCAATCATGGGATACCTGGTGGATCTGCGCCACGTGTCAGTCTATGGCAGTGTGTATGCAATAGCTGATGTTGCCTTCTGCATGGGCTTTGCCATAGGTAAGTCCAGCCTTTCCCTGCCTGGAAAACACAGTTAAGAAAAGGAAATCTGCTACAGTGTGTGAATCTCAGTGGTGCTTGCAGATTTTATGAGAACTTGTTATTTTCTGCAAGAAATCAGAGCAGGGGGAATTGTGTTTGTGTTCCCCTCCTCCACAGCAATGTTGTGCTCACTTCATGAGCTGTAGGAGGTTTGAGGTGTCTGAAGGCACTGAACAGAAATGGGATATGCCAGGAAAGAGACCTTGGATCATTTAAACTAACATCACAGCTGTGTTCCAAGGGTCTGTGAGGGGAATATCTCCCCACTGACCCCCTGCCTCCTTGAGAGCATGACATACATGCTCTCAGGAACATCTCTAATCTCCTCAAGGAATGTGAGGTATGGAGCCAGGAAAGTTTTACAAGATAATGAAAAACATGTCTTTACATTCCTCAAATCCATTTGTAAAATGGGGGGTTTGTATACAAAATTACCATTGTTTAAAGTGACTGCTGCAAATTTTGTGTCTGAGCAATCTCCAGAAAAGGGTTTTTATCTGTACAAGGTCCCTCTGCTGGTGGTGCCATTGCCAAGGCTATTGGATTCCCATGGCTCATGACAATTATAGGAATTGTGGATATCATCTTTGCTCCCCTGTGCTTTTTCCTTCGAAGTCCACCTGCCAAAGAGGAGAAAATGGTAAGGGTAATTTGGTTTCTTTCTTCTCTTTTTTTTTTAAATTTTAATTTAATTTTTTTCAGTGAAACAAATGATAACTTACATGTGCATCTTTGCCTCTAACTTCCTCAAAACGGGACCAGCACATTGTATTTCACCCTCAGGCATGAACTTTGGAATGAAGTCCCCCTTCTTTTCATGTCCAAGATGTATAAAGGCAAACCCTTTATTAGTTAGATGTTGCAAAGTCACAAATTTTATTTTTATGAAACAAGATCCTGCAGACATTCCTCTGCAACAGCACACCTGGTGGAGTCAGTGTAGAATTAATTTCTCCTTTCCTTGAAGAGCCAGAACTCTATTGGCCAATTGACCAAATTATTCCTTGGTGTGCCTCAACCTGCTTTTTCCCATGGTTCTCATCAGTTTATTTTGACTTATCTTTTTTCCTACTCCTCTTTCCTTCACACAGTTTACCTATGCTTACAAACTAGTGGCTTCTCTTGTCCAATTTATACCACAGGGCTTCTTTTTTTTCTTTCTTTTTTTCTTTCTTTCTTTTTTTTTTTTTTAAATAAATTTGTCAAAGACTTAATGTTCTAGAGCACTCAGTGCTCCCCCACCACTGTAGGGTGTGTAAGAACAGTGTCACTATCTGTAGGTTAACCCACCCAGCACTCCATCCTTGCTCTTCCTGAAAAAGGCTGACCTGGGCCCAAAATGTAGTTGCTGGTTGTTTATTTGGGTGAAAAGAAACTAATTTTGCATGGTCATGGTTATATTCTGCAGTGGCACATGTCTGCAAGGTAAGGACAGCAACTGCTGCTTGTGCTGCTCGCTTTGTACTGGCAGAAGGTGGAAAATTGAATCTTGCTGAAATAATGGTGTATGTGAGGCCAGAGACCTTCTGTTTTGTTTGTATTTGAACTGCAGAATCCCAGAGATCCCAGTTAATCCCTTGTTATGACCTTTGCTGACTGTACTGGTTTAGTTTGTTTTGGTTTTCTTACATTAAATAAGGCTGAGGAACAGAAAGGAAAAAAATATCAGCTGCTCTTTCCTGGCAATATAAAATTTATCATGTACTTCCATGGTCCCTGACAGTTTCATTTGTAACATCACAACCCCTGGAGGGACAGGATGTCTCCCCATGGCTCCAACACCTTCCAGCATCTGCCACCTCTAATGTAACCTTAAATGCAAAACAGCTCCTGTTCCCAAAGTGGCTCATGGCTGTAAAATGATGTACCAATTCTTTCAGGTTGGAGGAGAGTCAAAAGGAGGGTCACAAATCTGTGGTCTTGGCATAATTATTAACCCCCAAACTTAATTACACTCTGCATAAAGAAGACTAAACAGCTGCTCTAAAACTCCTTGGGAAATTTCAGCCCAGAGAATTTAGTATTTTATCTGGCCCTTACCATGATTGCCAGTTTTAGCTTGCTGTGGGTGTCGAGGCACAGTGTTGGGACCACCATTAGCCTCAGTTATGCTGTTCTGGATCTCCATGGAAAGAGGGGACAAAAGCAGTAAGAGAGAATTGGCTTGAAGCAGTAGGACTCCTCTTGACCGTGAACCTGGGTTTTAATAGATGGAAATTAATTATGGGAGGGGTAAATGACTGTATCTGGAGAGCAGGTAGATGTATTATAAAAATAACTGGGCTGAAATATTGGAAATTAGAAATTTTCCAGAGATGTCTTTAGCACCAAGCTCACGTAGACCTGTGGGCTCAATTTACCCTAATTGCAATCAGTTTGGGCTCTGCCTCAAGGGAGGAGAGGTGAATGCCTGAGTGGTGCATGCAGGGTGCTGGCTGCATGGTGGATCAGCCCCAGCCTCAGCTGAATGCTAAGCAGAAATACTCACACTCTGTTCTCTTCCAGGCAATACTCATGGATCACAACTGCCCCGTGAAAACAAAAATGTACACCCAGAACAACATCCAATCCTACCCCATAGGTGAAGAAGAGGAGGAATATGAAAGTGATGAATAACAGAAAAGCCATATAACATATTTAGGTGTACAAAATGCTGTGGTTCATGTGAAACATCTCATCCAGAAATAGGTTTTAGTTGTACTGTATATTTAATAGTGAAATGGTCAGAAAAACCAAAGGTATATTATTTATTGCCCGTGACTATAAAGCAGACTGCAAACCGCCTTACAGGGGGGAAAGAGCTTTTATAGACCATTTGTATAGTGTTACTCTTTGTGTATTTAATTTTATTGAATATTACACTCTATTTTTTATTAAATGTGTAGTATAAATCTGTATAAAATGTGAATTTTAAATATTTGTTTTTTAAATTCACCTCCTTGACAGTATTTCATATTTTATTTGAAGTCATCGGTTACTGTCAAACTTGAGTCTTTCTTAATTGATTAGAAATTTTAAAAAGCAACCCTCAAAGAAAAGCTATCCAATTTGCATCCTTTTAAGTGACACCCTTGTAAGTGCATTCAGAGGAGCTGGAATTCAGAGTGTGAACAGCACTATCGCTTTTTTTCATCAACTTCAGGTCATAATAATATAGATAAAAAACTAAGGAAGAGGCACAACTTCTCTGCCAGTTTAAATAGTGAGTTCTCCCTGAACTACCAATGTTGAGGAAAACATGTGTGTGTAAACAGATGAATGTATTGCTATTATTGGTACTTAACAAAGTTTTAATCAAGCAGTTGTGCAATATGAAGCCCCTAAACACACACCACCAGGTAAAAAAGTCAGTATGAACATGCACTGTTCCTTTCCCTTAGCAGGGAATGTAACAGCATGAGGATGCTTTTTATATTTCTATCTTTTGGATATCTTTTAACATATTTCACTTTATTTTAGTTTCATCTTCAGTGACTGGTTAGGAAAAGCTGCAGTACTACAGTATTTAGTCTTAGCATGTACTGAAAGTGAGCTGCTAACTGGAGCAATTCAAACTCTTTTACGTGCATTTACAGATTCATCTAAAATTTCAATGTGCACTTATTTTTTAAAATGAGTCAAAATATACTCTTTGCTTAAAAAAATGGAAGAAAGCCAGTTTGTTGCCAATCTCTCTTAACTTTTGGGGACACAGCCCAATACAGGTGAAGTATTAGGCAGTTACTGTCTGCACTTAGAAAAAAACAAGACTTGGAAAAAAAGCATTTTAAAAACAATCCCAATGTCCTTCTCAACCATGGTGTATTATTTGTAAAATGAAAAATCTTTATGTGCCTTCTCTCATGTAATTGCAGATGTTTTATGTACTACAGCATAGATACTATGTTTACATATAGTTTTGTAAAGCGTATATACTATGGTCAAAAAATATGAAAAATATAGTGGATCAAACTTCAAGTATTGCTCTGTCAATAATTATGCATTCAGAACGCATCAAAATAAAGTTATCTGACAGAAGTTCATGATCTATTGTAATAAAGTGAAAAGAAGAATTAAAAAAGAGTGACCTCCCCTCATGATTTGCCTTATGCAGTGTGCTTTACCCATGTGGGGAAAGCTGTCAGGTGTCTCAGCTGGTGGGAAAGCATTCCTCAGAGCTCCTTCAGAAACCAAGATTCTGTCATATGATGGATTGTTCACTGTCACCAGGTAAGTAACAATTGTGCAGATCAGTAACTATTTACATTAGGCTCAGATTTTACTGTGATTTGCACACTTGAAACTTTGCCCCAAGAGATGTTATTCCACTTTGCTGAAGTCTTTTGGTCAACATCAAATTGTTAATATGATCAAATTTGAGAGTGAAATGCAAGAATTCTAAAGTATTAGAGGATGTGTTCATCTTTTTGCCAGCTGCTCAACCAGTGTATTTCATGAATTCACAAGTATGTAATTCAAACACAGCAACTCACATATTTTAAAAAGCACAGAAAGGCTCTCTTCATGGCTTGGTTTTGTATTTTTGAGCACACCAAAACTAAGGAGGAGTTTGCATTAATCTGCAACATGAGTATGAGTAGGAGACCCAAGGAGAGATTAATGGAACACATTCCTCTACTGCAAGTGGAGCCAGGTTTGTGCTGGGCCTTAGGAAGCAGCATCTTCCCATGACCTGCTGAGATCAACACAGTACAGTGGATCCCCTTTTCTTGCTCCACCAGATGAGGAAGATTAATTAAAATACACACACACTCATATTTGGAATCTCTGTGCTACCCTTCCCACAACTCCCAAATAAAAACTTAGCAGTTGTTTTGGATTTTTTGAGTAATGAGTAAGCAAACCTTTTTTGGAGACAGTCAGGAAGAAATTTACTCAGAAAATACAAAAAAAAATCCGTCTTCTGTCCTGGAAAAATGTGGATTTTTCCTATTTAGTATATTTTGATCTGTATCAATTCAAGTGTGATAACGACACTTTATTCATTCCCTCCCAGTACTTATTCCTCCTCTGCAGCTGTAAACTTCCACAAATGCTTCATTTCAAATTTCTCAGCCCAATTAATCCAGTTATCAGTAGTTTCATATAATGCAAAATGTGTTTTTCCCCCGACAATCCTTCCTTTATAGGGTGGCTTTAGATGATAAACTACTGCAATAGAAGTGTTTAAAAAACATTGACACAATGCAAGAAAGTTGATAATTTAGCAAAACTATTTTATTAAAGCTTATTCTCATGATAAAATAATAGCCAACAAAATCATATTAGGTAGGTCTTCTGCAAATGTGTGTAGCTGCCACCTATTCAGATATGATTAAGTCAAGATATTCTTGTTTTCTGTGGTATTCTTTATTTTCAGCTATTTACAGTCAAGCATGAAGCAAAGATTACATCAGGAATGTAGTATTACAATTACCCCCTCGAGATCCATTGCTTATTGTAAATAATGCCAGATAGGAATTAATGTTTTCCTTCTTATCACTAAAATACAACTATTTTGCCCTTTTTCCATTCAGTATATTTAAAAATATTGCACTACATTTAATTTACCTCTTACAATCATCATCATTAGCAACACTATGCAAGGAAAACGATATCCAGCTTTTCTTACCCACTGTGTTACACGAGTCAATTTAAAACAATGAATCTGTTTTTGAATTCAGTATTTGCATTGTTTTCACAGCTCCTTCATGTGCACCAGGGCTTAAATGAAGCACTTGGATATATTTGAAAACCTCTGTAGTAGTCTGTAAGAGCAAACACTGATGGGATTGAATGCAGATCACCACCAATGGTAAGCCACTGAGAAAATGGAGTGGGAAGTCTTAATATGCATCTCAAGCAAGTATAGGTTAAATAACTTTTAGACAAGAAGGGAAGCTAGTTTTGTGCGATTATTTGCTGAAGCTTAATTTCAGAAGTGTGTCACATGCCTGTTTTAGCATGGATAGTGTTTTCCATACATCAGCTAAGTAGTATCAACTGCCCAGAACTCACAAAAAAGTGCAAGTAGTTGCATGACTGGCAGTAACCATTTTGTTTAGAAGCACAAGCACGCTGTTCCATGGTGAAAACCACTGCTTCTTAATTTTGCCCATCATAAACTAAATCAAGAAGCAAATTTAAAGGAGAGGTACATTTTAAATGACCTCAAAAACTAAAGGAGTTATTCTACCATCTTAAACTCCACTCCCACAAATGCATTTTCTCCTACTACCAGCAATACCAGTGATAATGATACAAGTACCTAGCACAGTACCTAAAATAAAGATGATATTTTATACAAAATTTCTATACATAGAAGATGAAACAAAGACATGTCTGCAGGAAATAAATAAGAACAACGGCCTTAGCTAGGTGATGCTAAGATCCACAGTTTACACATAGCAAAAGACCAGACAGTTCTTTCCAAAATCAGCTGGCTGAATTTCTTCCTCATCTCTACTGGACTCACAAATTGACACAAATAAAACATGTTATATACACTATAGGACATTTTGCTGACAAAGGTGATCCTTCTTCTCAGATTCTTATCTTCTGTCTGAGAAGCTGAACGCAACTTACCACTCTATGATTACTCAAAAGTGTTGAGAGAACATTAGTTACTTTGTATTTTGCACCTTAAGCTTTCCAAAATGATAGTCTGCAGCAAAATATTTATTTCTTTATATTACTTACACCATCATTACATGCTTTTTCACAGAAGGCAATGAAACCCCCAACTCTCGTGAAGAACATCTTTATCAGGCTATCAGATAATACAACATCACAAACATACGATTTTGTTCTGGAAGGCAATGAGCCTCTTACCTTGAAAACATTCCCAATTAAATTATTATGAGATACCAGTTTATACTTTGATATCTAACAATAGTCCGAAGTTCTAAGGAGGATTTTTTTAGCATAGCATTACTATAATTGGTGTTAAATACAAACTACAAAAAGTTCTTGTATTTAACAAGAACATTGAAAACAAATGATATGCAATGGTAACTTCAGTAAGTATCAATAACAGACAAAATGAAAGACCTTTTGTTTGCTTTTATGATATGTTTGGCAAAAAATACACAACTACCTAGAAGACATATAATAAAACTGTGATCAACACTTAAAAGCCTGGCCCCTCGGTGACTTCTGTGTCAGTCATCAGCTTAGGCATGCAACAAGCTTGTAATATTTTCATCATACAATGGAAACTAAACGTTTTGAAAACCCTGCCTGTTTCCCATTGAAAACACTAGCTAAAAAAAAAAAAATACAGAGAAGGGAAGTGGGGGCAAATAATACATTAAGGAAACCACACACATTGATGTGAAATGGTAACGTTACATAATTAGAAAAAATAAAAATAATTTATTAAAAATAAATTTCCAATATAAACCCCAAAGTGTAGTTTTGACCAGCTAGTTTAACAAAATGATGGTGCTGTAGCTGGAGAAAAACCACTATTAGCAATTAACTGTGGAGAAGCAGGACACAAACATCATACCAGTGTTTTAATTTAATTTCTGTGTGTTTAGAGTTAAGTGCAAAGTATTATTTTAGTCCATTCCTTCAAAGACTAAATATGTAAATATCAGTCTACTGATTGAGGTGGATCATCTGGTTCTTCTGATATGATGTTCAATGTTGGAGCCTCTGTCAGACTGCCATCTTCGCTATCCACTTCTTCTGCTATACTGGGCTCCTCGAACTCTTTAGTCACTTTTTTGGATTGCCTCTCTAAGAACATGTTCTCCAGGGACTCTATATCCTCAATGCCTGCCCTGTAGTGGATCATCAGCAGCGTGAGAGCCTGCAGTCTCTCACCTGACTTAACCAGTGCAGCAGAAATCAGGGCTTTTTTCCTCACGTCGGTTGTTTCCTTTTCTTCTTTAACGAGCGAATTATTATTTTCCAGCTCTTGGTCTATTTCATTCTGCAGCTTATCCAACATAAACTCCAGTTTCTGGAAACGCTCCTCTGTGGGTAAACTCCTGTAGAGGTCCCGCCCGATTTCTTTAACAGCAATGAAGACGCTGTCATCGAGGCCGCCCTCCTTGCGCACCAGCTTGATGCCGGAGCCCGCGGCGCGCTTGGAGGGGCTGCTGGGCCCGCTGAGCTCGGTGTCGCTGCTCTCATTGTCAGACGTGTTCGGGGTGTGCTTTGGAGAAGGCTCGGCCACGTCCGGCCCCGGCTCGGCCAGGCGGGTTTTGGGCACTTGCCGGAGGTTCAGCAGGCGGGTGCTCGTGTTGATGATGTGCCTGGTCAATCCTGTCGTTCTGTTAGCAGACTTGGCCTCGGAATCGACCCGAGAGGATGCGGTTGCAGGAGCCTCCTGTCCCTCTGCTCTGCTGCTGCCCACAGTTCGATCGAGCCGCTTTTCAGCTCCTACACAAAAGGGCATCTCAGTTAAACACTTTTCTTGACATTTTTTATGGCAAACATAAGCACAGAGCATGCACTGCGAAGCTGCTTTAGTCCATACTTTCTTTTTGCAGTAATCACACCAAGTTGGATTCTGAAACTGAGTATCTTGAAAGTTATGCCTGTTGTCTGTGAGAACTTGTCCTGAGAAAGGATCCTCTTTCTGAAGGGCACGAGCTTCTTCTTCTAAGTGGCTCTCCCTCTCTTTCTCCAGATGTATGCTTAAATCATCAATTTCACCTTCTTTTAAATATTTGAATTGTAAAGTTACATCACCATAACAAAATTTTTCATTGAAACCTTTATGAGTTGTCAAACTCCGCAATGCTGTTCTGGTGACTGCTGCTTTAGGCGTAGGAGCATCCAGTTTAAATTTTCTAACAAATTCCATCGAGGATGTAGCTAGACAATCTAAAGCAATTTCTTCAAGTTTTATGCTTGCATATCCTAAGCAGATAAAACCACCTGCTTTGAAAGGGTCTCTGCACCACAGTGCAACATTAAGGTACTTATGGTATTTTTCTACTTCAAATAGACAGGAGGATGTTCTCGTCATTGGCCATCGGCCCTGACGGATTTTATAAGGAATTTCTGGTGACTCCCATGTTCGATGATCATCATTATCTTTGCAACTACGTGCATTTTCTGTAAGTCCATCTTTTAATGTATCTTGCTTTGGTGCTGTTACTACTTTTGATACTGCTGGCTCGTCTATCTGATCACTAATTTTAATTACCTTCTCTGTAGATTTTTCTCCATTATTTGCAGGCAGAGGTGGCCTCTCTGGTTTATCAGAACATACACTTCCAGTATCTGACACGTTTTGGCTATCATTAGACAGAACAGGCTTTATTTGTGGCCTAGGTGGCACAGGAGGCTTACTACTAGACCCTTGTGACTGTTTACCCAATGGCTGTGATGCATCTGAAACCTCAACAGTTTTAGGTGTTGCCACTTTAGCCCCCTCTTTTAGTTGTGTTTTTGATGCTGTCTGGTGACTTCCTAAATGCAGTTTTCGATTCAGGATGGGTGATATAGTTCCAAGAGGTTTAGCAGCAGCAAGAATTACTACCGACCGTTTGGGACTTGGAGTTGTTGGCAGATCTTCTTTTTGGTCAGGTGAATCACAAGCTAAGTCTTCAAACTCTGAATCAAAATCTCTGCTATCAGTATCAGCTGATAAACTATTCTGGTCATCTTCTGCCTGTGCCAAGAAAGCTGTGTCCTCCAATTGTCCAAATCCATCCTGCAGTGCTGAGCCATGCTGATTATACCCAACAGGCCTTTCATAAAAGACTAAAACTCTGTCCCCAGCTTGTCTAATAAGCTTCAACACTTGGACAGTTGATGTGATTTTAACACCTATTAAAAAAAAGACAAATATGATTAAGTTCAAATTATGATAATAATCTAAGTAGCCAAAAATAGTCAACAAACACATTGTTGCTCAGTAACAAAGTAAGTCAATTATGACAGAAGCGCTTAATTGAAATGTAACAGATGGATTCTCTCCATTTTAGTCATACAAATACGGAGCTGGAAAAAATAATTACACAAATACTCCAGTTTGCTGCTCATAATAATACTGTAACCTTACATAGTAATGTTGATTTGATATGGAAACAATTTTAACCTTGCTCTTACTGTAAATTTGGACTTTTCAGCAGTAGACATTTAGCAAAGGTACAAAAAAGATGGGTATCTTTAAACACAGTTAGAAGCAGGCTAAAATGAAAATAGTTCCATTATGTTAACGAAATATGGGCATAATGCTACATTAGCAGTGTGGCTGGAGGGAGCTGAACCATCTTCCTGAGCAGAATTTTCAGAGCCATTTGATGTATCTCCAAATTACATGCAGGCCAAAATATCTTAATGAGTACACAGTCCAAACAGAGTCATGCAGGGGATCACGTAAAAATGTCTCTGCTTTGTTCTAAAGCAACCATCAGTTATCTGTTCAAAGGAACTGAAAAGCTTTCTAAATTACTGGAGTATTGCAATGGGGATTTATTTAGGCAGTACCTAAGCAAAAGAACTCATTGTAAATTTTAAGCTCTAGTGTGTAAAATCTCTGTAAAAGGTTAAACTTCCTGCTGGCCCAGTCACATTAATGGTTTGGCTGGGGTTTTTGTTGTTTTGTTTTGCTGTTTGTTTGTTCTGTTTTTAATGGTGTTGCCAAATGTTTATTCAAGCTTCTTTTGCCTTTTACCTAAGAAGGAGTAAATAAATATACAAGAAAATAAATCAAGCAAACAAAGACCTTAAGTGACCATACATACGCAAATGTTAGTTTTTGAGTGCCAAGCACAACTGTAATTATTAAGAAAGGGAGATTAGCTCAACTGCATACAAGATGACCCTTATAGTTAAAGCTGACATATCACTCACTGCCAATTGCCAGCAGTCTATCTCCTCTCTGCAGATCAGCAGCTGCAGCAGGTGAGTTTGGAGTCACAGTTTCGATGACAACGTGCCCTGCATCCTCCTCCTTGGACTGCACAAGGCGCAGCGTGAGCCCAACGCTTTGCAGATTCCCTTTTACAAGTTCTGCCTGAAGAGAAGGAAGTCAAAAGTATCTCAGTAAAGCTGACAGTAAGGATTCATGGCTACTAACAATAATTTAAATAAAAATTAAATAAAATTATACCATTTTAATATTAAAAACGAATTATTATTTAGAAAATGCATTAGGACATCCATTGACTTCACCTAATTGATTAACTGTCTGCCAACTAAGTTTACACCTTTGGAGATATTCACAAAAAGTCCCAGTCCTAAATAAAATACTACTATTAAACACAACTTCATTATCCACTTTATTCGGAGCACTGTACCATCAATCTAGGTATCACTTTGAATGTAGCCCATTTGTGTTATAAAACCTAATACTATAAGCAGCTCTCCAGCAGTTTGTGCAGAAGGGTGTTTGGACTGACAATTACACGTTGCTTAAGTGTATTTAGAACAAATCTCAATTAACAACAGCCTAAAAAGTGTCTTCAAAGACGCAAACTCTTTCCTCATACTTATCTTGCAAAATAAATACAATCCAAATTTAAACTCAAATAACCTCAANGCAGGGGATCACGTAAAAATGTCTCTGCTTTGTTCTAAAGCAACCATCAGTTATCTGTTCAAAGGAACTGAAAAGCTTTCTAAATTACTGGAGTATTGCAATGGGGATTTATTTAGGCAGTACCTAAGCAAAAGAACTTATTGTAAATTTTAAGCTCTAGTGTGTAAAATCTCTGTAAAAGGTTAAACTTCCTGCTAGCCCAGTCACATTAATGGTTTGGCTGGGGTTTTTGTTGTTTTGTTTTGCTGTTTGTTTGTTCTGTTTTTAATGGTGTTGCCAAATGTTTATTCAAGCTTCTTTTGCCTTTTACCTAAGAAGGAGTAAATAAATATACAAGAAAATAAATCAAGCAAACAAAGACCTTAAGTGACCATACATACACAAATGTTAGTTTTTGAGTGCCAAGCACAACTGTAATTATTAAGAAAGGGAGATTAGCTCAACTGCATACAAGATGACCCTTATAGTTAAAGCTGACATATCACTCACTGCCAATTGCCAGCAGTCTATCTCCTCTCTGCAGATCAGCAGCTGCAGCAGGTGAGTTTGGAGTCACAGTTTCGATGACAACGTGCCCTGCATCCTCCTCCTTGGACTGCACAAGGCGCAGCGTGAGCCCAACGCTTTGCAGATTCCCTTTCACAAGTTCTGCCTGAAGAGAAGGAAGTCAAAAGTATCTCAGTAAAGCTGACAGTAAGGATTCATGGCTACTAACAATAATTTAAATAAAAATTAAATAAAATTATACCATTTTAATATTAAAAACGAATTATTATTTAGAAAATGCATTAGGACATCCATTGACTTCACCTAATTGATTAACTGTCTGCCAACTAAGTTTACACCTTTGGAGATATTCACAAAAAGTCCCAGTCCTAAATAAAATACTACTATTAAACACAACTTCATTATCCACTTTATTCGGAGCACTGTACCATCAATCTAGGTATCACTTTGAATGTAGCCCATTTGTGTTATAAAACCTAATACTATAAGCAGCTCTCCAGCAGTTTGTGCAGAAGGGTGTTTGGACTGACAATTACACGTTGCTTAAGTGTATTTAGAACAAATCTCAATTAACAACAGCCTAAAAAGTGTCTTCAAAGACGCAAACTCTTTCCTCATACTTATCTTGCAAAATAAATACAATCCAAATTTAAACTCAAATAACCTCAAATACCTTTTTCAAAAAAAACCCCAAAACAAACAAACAAAACGACACCAAAATCCCCACCAAAAAAAAAACCCCAAAAAACAAAACAAACAAATGGACAACTGAGGTGCAATCTTTGTAGCTGACTTTTATATGACAGACCTAGGTTGTGATCAATTATTTACAGACGTTTGGCAGCTTTTTTCCTAATAAAAGCAGTCCTTAATGAATTTAACAATATAATTTTTTCCCCTAAAGCACATTCCTTTTAGACTATTTCAGATGACTGTCTACTATCATTCCATCAACAGATATTCTATTTGAAAGGAGAACTCATATGTTTCAGCTTCAAGGAGAGAAATTTAATTTGCTTTTTGATTCCCAAGAAGAGAGAGGCAGACAGTACCGAAACCTCCACAGGAAATTTTATATTTGGTTTCAGTTTATTGAGTTCAGGTAGACAGCCTTCTCCTCCAGCCTTCTGCATTTACTTTGCTGCTATTCAATTGTGGATGTTTGAACTGTCTGGAGTTGAGCCTCCTCTTTGGAAGATGTGTTCGTTTACTCAGTTTGCGCAATGGCTTTCCACAGATGGAAGTGGATCACTTAGCTCAGTCCATGGCTCTCTCCTTGGCTGCATGGCTTCACTCCTTTCTCATAATCTCGATAGCACTGCATCTTGTTTTCTTTTTAATTGTAGTTCAGTTCTTTACAGAAATAAAAATACCATGCTGCTTGGCGGTTTGCTACAGAACAGCACCGAGTTTGAAGAAGCAAACTTGTACTAACTTTCTAAGCTTTGTCACTATTTTCTGCATTTCCCACAGGCACCTACTCTTTTTTCTCAAATTTCTATTGTTAATACCCAGTACTGTATGTAAGAATAACAAGACCAATATAAGCTTAATTGTAGTTCCAAGACTTAAAGGTTATTCCAGAATGGAAAAAGTAAATAGTTGCCTACAGAAACAACACTGGTGGAGTTTTGGGGTTGATTTTTTTCATTTGTTTGTTTAAATGCCATCCTCATTTACACCAAAACTACTGTTACATAATTAAATTTCAAAAAAATTTAAATAATAAACTAGTAAGAGTTAAGAAACAAAGAAGTATTAGAAATGTCTGTGGAAGAAAACAAACTTTTTTTAAAAAGAAAGAATCGCTCTTCTGCTTTAGCCCTTTATTTATATGCAATATAGCTTTAAGCTAGCAATTCACAAATGTTGCAATGTGCTGTAAGGAAACAACATGAACAATTACTGCAATTTCAAACAACACTAATTGAATATTTTAACTGTCAAAAACACAAATGACATGAATTTGCTTTGGCAGCACACAAAGCTGCAACAAAAACAACATCCAAAGATCACAATAATATAACTGCACATTCTTATCAAACAATGAGGAAACCATTATTTCTGAGCTTTGCTCAGAGTCCAAGTACTCAAATCTCAGTTTTCCTACGATGGTTCCTTTGTAAGTCTTGCTCTAAGTGATTAAGCTCAAGAAAAAATTTCCAAATCATTGTGTTTGAATAGAAGAGGAACTATCATAATGAAGATCAGGAAGTAAACTCGCATTTAAGGAATGCTGACAAACATGAAAATTACAAAGGGCTGAAAAACAAATTATAACCACTTTTCCTCCTAATTTCTTTTAGTGCACTGAAGTAGAAAGCTGTTTAGTAAGAGAATTCCAGGAAAGAAAGGGATGCTTAGAACAGTGAAGGGGAAAAAAAAAGCCAGCAAAAACTCAAGATGGTTTTCCTTTTAACACCCTGTTATTCTGGCCATTTAATTATACTCCTTTAGGAAGTCATCCATTTTGACTGCATATAGTTTCTTCTGAAATCTTACATTACTTCTGTATCTCAAAGCCCAGAACTGGAGCTTGTTACTAAGACAAGATGTTTGACAGGCATGGCCTGTCCAGTGTGGACATCCTGTTAGCTCTGCATGGCAGCAGAACAGACACTGCTGTGAATTTGTTCGCAACATGAGACAACTCTTGTCCACTCAGTCTCTGAGCAGAGCAGAAAAACTCCCAACTACTGAAGGAAGGTGGCCATCACAACTCTGTCAGACCAGTTACCTCAGGAAAACCTACTCCTTTCTTTTACAGTTGGTATTTTCTCATCCATTCAGAGAATCGCCCAAAGTAATAAGATTTCTCCAGAAAGTCACAAGTCTTGCCTCAAAGAGAATGCCAGGAGGAAGAGCTGGTGTTGCAACATCTGGCTTTTTGAAGAAAAGCAGCAATGATCTCTAAGCACTGTTGGTACCTGCAATCATGGCAAAGTGCATGACGAGCAGATATGGAGGAAGGGCATAATTAGACAGTAAAGTTTTTTTTTTAAAGCGTTTGTTGGCACAGACTCTGATGCTCTTGAGTTTCCTTTGAATCCAAGGACTCCTTTGAGCAGAACAACACAGTGGATGACTTAACAGTGAAAATATTCTGTAGTGCAAAGACTAGAAACCCCTGAGGTGATCCCCAGCATTTCACCCTTCCCTCCTCCTCCAGGGAGAGACCACATGAAAGAAATGAGGGACAGCTGGGACCCAAGATATGTAGGTATCTCTGAACATTTGGCTCCCATGCAGGGAGGGACACGGCCTGCAGATTACAACACGTATGACTCACTGATGGCAAGGAGACTTCCAATATTCCAGCAGTATCTGATGGAAAGCTGTTTTTGGAAGAAGAGTGCCTTTGAACGTAACAAGCAAAGTTCATCTCAACTTTTTATTAAGTTTGGCACAGTCACGAGCTTTCTCATGAAGTAAAGTGGTTTTATTTATCAACCCAAACCAGATGAATAGTTTCCTTGATTATTCCTTCTGGCAACTGCAAGAAACACCACGCTATCTCAGGCTAAGATGAATGCAGGTGAAGGCCATTTGGAGCTCTCAAACACCCCCCACCTCAACAAGTTCACTCACAAACCCAGCACAGCTACTTTATGCCTTTCAGTCTCCCCCTCAAATTATGACTTGATAATAAATGTGAAGAGCCAAAGACTTATTGGAACACCAAACACGAGGAGGATGAAAATCAGCTAAATGACACAGAGGTTAGAAGAAAATTGCTGATAATGAAAGGACATTTATTATCAAGAAACCTTGCTGCAGGGGAGAAAAACTAACAGCTGCACCCAGGAGAAAGGGAAATTTTAACCAATTAGCTATATCATATTAAAGCAAGTTTATTTTAATTTGATCTAATTAATAGCTCTGTTTTACTAGTTCTGCAAATCTTAGTAGTTATTTAAATAAGAAGCAAGACAAAGCAGACATTAGTACTTCATTGTCAGTAACATGCATACATTCAGTTTATTTTACATTGAAATAGTTAGAGCTAAACTGTATCACAGAGCATAGAAAACGTATCTTAAAAAAAAAAAAGAGCAAGCAATCTCCAGACTATTTATTAAATACTCGTCGATATTAAGATGCAACAAAATAGGAATGACTATCCTGGAGAGAAAAAAAAAAAAAAGTAATTTCCTTGGTGTTTTATTATTAAAAAAAACCCAAAACCCAACAATAAAACAAGAGGGCACAAGCTGTCCATTAATTTTCAAATTAATAGAACATTTTGATGTGGAGCTGTGAATGCTCGACTTCTATAGGACAAAGTCCATAAGCATTGATTCCACAGCACAGGCTTTAGCTTGTTCATATGCACCACTGTATGAGCACAGCAGAGCACAACCCCAACGCTGCTTTCAGTTCAATATTGGATGTATGCTCTGGAAACACAATGCAGGAGGAAATTATCTTGCGTCTCACAGCCTTTCCTTGCCTCAGCCTTGTTGTTCTGAAAGCCCAGCAGTTGAATGTCAGTGAAAATCAATTTTTTCCAAACCTTTTCAAACATACCAGTACTGAACTCCACAGTGATTAATCAGAAGTTTATAGCTTGCTAGTATCATTTAAATGGCCAAATATTTACAAGAGTGTCAAAACAAAATGCAGTTTTAATCGTCAAATGCTTCATGAAATTATTAGTCTGTAATAATTTACAAATACAATGGGATGATAAATAAACATCCCTTTTACAGGCAACAGACAAATGTGAAGCCATCTCATTTACTATTTATTCCAAAGCTGTACATATGAAGTTAGATTATTATTTGATTCAGAGGTAAGAATGCCATCAGTAATACTGTAGTCTCATAAGTAGCATCTAAGTTAACATTAGATACAGCACCTCCATTCAGAATTTCTAACACAAGACATAATAAATAATGTCCCTTAATAAATACAGAGATTACAACGTCTAGGAAAGTGTGCGTAACAATCTCTTACCAGCACTGCAACATCGTTCAGCTAAACTTTTAAAAATATTAGGTGCATACAAAAATAGAAAATCACAAAATTAAGCCATAGCAGGATAATTAGAGCATAAGACTTTTGCTTTTAAACCAAACTGCTTATTTTCATGAACTAAAAAGGAAATTGTTGTTTTTGTAAGCTTAATTTTACACTGTAATATAATTTCTAATAGTCTAAATTTGCTTAACTATTTGTAAGCATCAAGGTCATAAATCTCCACTAGAATTTACTAAGCATATCGTATTTTTTGAATAAATGCTAAGAAAAGCTTGATCACCCAAGCACAAATAAGAAATCTTATTTTACTGACTTTACATCAACTAGAAGAACACTGTTTTTTCCAAACTGTTCATATTCCCCATCAGGGGTATGTAACACACTCTGTGTAGCAGAAACTGAACCCATGTCAGTGCCGTATGACATATAATTTTTTTTTTTTTTTGCTAAACCATTGGAGTTGCCAAAGGAGATCTTAGATATTCTTGCAAGGTATAGTCTAATGTGTTTTGAGGAAAAAGAAGTGAAAATATCTGTGAATATGTCTGTAAAGTATTACATTCTCCCACACAACCCTGCATGCTGAGAGGAGAGGAAGGAATATGTCATGTCAAAATCCCCCAAAACATTAAAGTCCAAAAACTGGGAAGCAGTTTCTTCTCTTCGGAAGACTCAGTTATTTGTATTATTGAAAAAAGGTTTTTGGCAAACACCCTTAAAACATTAACTTTAGTATTATTGCTCTTTCCAACCCTATTACTGAATACAGTTATTATATATGACCTGCACAGCAAAGAGATTGTGAGATTATTTACAGCGGACAGAAAGGAAGCAGGTATCACCAAACTCGTGATTTGCTCCTTAGAAACACTGGACACAAAGGAAATAAAATAATTTTCTTTTAATGTTCTGGGAGGATTTCAATCTATGCTTTAGAAAAGGAGTAGATGTTTTTCTTCTCCTTGTGACACAGCCTAAAAAGAGAGCTTGTGCCAGTGTAGCACAAGTCTTGTCCAAATGTCTTCTTCAGCCCTCCTGTCCAAGGGGCTTGATAACCGCAGACGTGTTCTGATGTCTGAACCTTGACTCAGGAATCCATGATGACAGAAACACTTTCATTTCCCAGGCATAGAGAAAACTCCCAATTACAGAAAGAAAAACCTCTTCTGAGCATTCAACAGCTAACCCTGCTCTTGGGATGCTTAAATAGCTCAGTAGTCAATAAAGTATTCCTTAATTATCAGTTGTAAACTGTGTTCACTGTTATGTCTTACACATGCAAAGGTGTAATGATGCAGATTTGCAGATGTGCCTCCATCTCCAGATTTAACCTGTGTATTTCCTTTAACAGGTTCAGAAATGTTGAAACACACTGACAGAAGGTTTAAATAAAATAAAAAGCTGTAGTAATATTTACAGAATAACTAGACTATACAGTACAAAAAACAATGAAAAGGAAGGAAATAATCTCTGCAATCAAATCTACATAGAAAATTGACTTAAGTTATTTTCCTCTTCACTAAAAAGAGGCATTAATTACAAATCACCCATTAGAAAAAGTCTGATGGTAATGTAAAAGATAATACACTGGCTACTGACAGCTAGAAGCAATACACCATTCTAAGACACAAACATGCACTAGAAAACACATTTACAAATTTGGAAATTATTTTACTGATTTGTGAAATTATTTTTTTCAAATAATTAATAAAAGACTGCTTGAATAAAAATCTGATTTAATTTTTTCCATAACGGAATCTAAATCTTAAATCTAAAATTGCTACTGTTCCACAATTTGCATCAAGACTTCTATGACAGTAACTAACATACTCTTCCTTGCTATGTGATCCCTCCTCCATACCAAAGATATACATATCTTTAGTATCATTCAAGTGGAAATTTTAATGTATTTTTCCACCATTCCCAGGTTTACATTGATTGAGTTCATTTCAACAAACATTTGGATTTGTCCCCTCCATTTTTTAAATATTTTGACAATACATATCAGACAAATATGTTGAATGAATATGTATTTCTTCTAGATATACAGAATGGTAGGTGAAGGGGGGTGTGCGATTTTTTTTCCCAAAATAACTGAATTTATTAATATATTTAAACATTTAAATAAATATATATGTGTGAATAGAACTTTCAGTAAGAAATCAAAAGGAAACTATCTGCCGCTCATAAAAAAAATCCTGTTGAACAGCAATCCCAATTATTGTTTTTGCACAATTCCTTTTACAGTCATAACTGAGCAACTGTCAAAAAGATATTCTTATGCCCATTTTGCCTGAAAGAAAAAAAAAATTGATGATACTATTAAAAATTTAACATGCAAAACCAAAGTAAGTTTGGAAAAGCTACTAAAACGGACTTCTACCGTTAAGAAGATATCACCAATAAAAATAAAAATTTCAACCACATTTTCTTAATTTCTCTTTCTGTTTTGTGCCAATTATTTAATAGTTAAACCATTCCTTACTTCTATCCAATGTTCACTGTAGTGTTTGTAGTGGGTTTTTGGACCAGCCTGATCCTTCAAATTTTAGGCAGTTTTAATTAACAGTTTTTTTGCTTAATCTGGTGTTCTGCTTTCCTCCACTGCAGCTCTTACTCTGTGCTGAAACCCCGTGAGTCAGGAGGGTTTTTCTGTACTCACAGCTGTCCTGAGCAGAACTCCACTTGCTTAATCCCCTACAAAAAGTCAACTTTCCACACTGCTCACCTTTCCCTCCAAAACCTCTGAACAGCACACTCTGTCCTGAAAACAATTTTCAGCAGTAAAACAAAGGAATCAGCCAACACTCGAAATCATCTTGAGACCAATTACTCACACAACTTTTCTGGTACAAATATCAGTTCTTTGGCTTCTTTCCTTTGATTCAACATTGCCCCTTCTGAAATGTCTTCATTTTTGACATACATTTGCATCCCATACCCTATCAGCTGGAGCAGCTTTATAGCACTGGCTACACTTTGGTGTCTCGTTGAGTGTCACTGAATGAATAGCCACCAGCTGTTTTGTGGAATACCACAAAGAAACAGATTTTTGATGACTATAAAACAGTGAAAAAAGGCAAGTTGTATGTTCTACCTTTTGCTGCTAATCTTTGCAGCCTTGTGAATTGTGGTCTGTGCATGGGGAGACACAACGATCTCAGACGAACACTGCATTTTTCCCATTTGGTTTGTTTTACTTTTAGGAAGAAGTATATTTATGGACAAAGGCCTCGATATTTTTTTTAACTAGTCATCTTAAACAGCAAGCCAGTGGAACTCATTTTTGGTTCTACACGATAACTTGTAAAACCCAAAAAATACAAGTTACAAAATATGACCGTAATTTCATTCTGCAATGAGTTACACATCCGACCAAGATCATATTTAAAATAGCAATTCATTAAGGCCACAATATGGCAAATGTTATGCACATGTGTAACTTCACCATCATAAACTATTTGTCTGAAAATAAATGTGACAATTCATCGTAGGAAAATTAAACATCTGCATGTCTGCCTGATGAGCACTGAAGACTTTTGACATCAGCAAAATCCAGAACAGGCTTGTTACTGAACAGAATGAGGAGCTGTATCTTATTTTTCCAAATATTTCTGACACATTGCAGGTACTCTTGGGCTAAGTTACTCCCAAAAAACTGCACCTTCCAATTGCATGGTGAAGCAGGTTACACACAAAAAGCAAACTGTTTAGCAATTATCATGAATTGCTGGGGCATTCTTACAGCAATTACAGGACTTGAATAGAGGAGTTAAAGACAAACAAGGTAGCAGAAAACCTGCATTTAACTTTGAAGTGTCAAAAGCAGGTGAAATAAAGGCCTTCAGTTTTAGGTGAAGCTCTTCTTTGCAGAGCAATTTAGCACAAACACCAACATAGCTCTTCTTTAAGTGCTCTTACTCACTGACATCCTTTTAGTCTTTATTAAACCCAGCTTTGACGTTTTCCTTTGGCTCTGAAGAAATAGAAAAGATAATTTTTATTCCCTAATGTTATATCACCATATAAGCCTTTGTTTGGCAAAAGGCTTCCTCCGATACTGCTTAAGCATTACTTGGTCATCATTTAAATATTTTGTGCAAAACTCAGGTAGTCTAATAAGAAATACTGAAATAAGCTTACTAAGTTCATTAATGCCACGTGTGACATCAAACCAATAAAAATTTTACCTTGTTATGAATCACTGCATTGCAAATTACAGACAAAGGAGATGGATGAGAACCCGTGAGTTAATGCAGTGTGAGTATCTGCACGAGAGAAGTCAACCCAGGGGTTTGTTCATCTCTGGGATGGAAGCAAAAAAACTGAAAACATTCAAGTGTATGTATTAAAAGTAAACCTTCTAAAACAGTAATTACTTATAGGTACCTTGGAAGTATCTCATCAATAGTGATAAGACAGCTACTATTAATCTTCCTGCAATAAATTCATAATATTGGACTAACAGGTAAAGTTCTTTATAATGGAAATAATAGACACAGCGAAGATTTCCTCCACACAGAAAAACTGCTCAGCAATTTTGACTATCAGAGCCAGCAGCATTAACTACCTGAATACTGACATGGATATTGCCATCAAAACTAAAAATACGGAAAGTTACTATCCACTGGGATTACAATAATATGCATCACAGATGTTAGTCTTCATGGAAATAAGATATACAATACCATTTATAAACAGTAAAAAGCAGTAACTCTTAGATTTCAATAATGAGCTTAAAAGTCCTTAACCCTAACTGTAAGCCCTTTTAAAGGGCTTAGAAGTTACTTTTCTCCCAGAAAAGCTACACTCTCACAAACAAAGCATTAAGACAGCAGGTAATACAAATTACACTCTTATCAATAACACAGCCAAAGCAACAGGGACCTCACATGCACCTAGAACCTCTGTAATCAGACAGTTTGAAATATCATAGAACTCAAGAGAACATTTTGTTATTTCTGCACTGCAGTAACACTATTTTCTTGGCAACTGGTACATTTCTCATCAACACTAATGGTTAGATGGCTATTAAAGCAAAGCACAAGCCTGAATAATATCCTGTGTGACCCACTGAGTGTTCAGACTCCCACATTCCCACTGAACTAGCTAAGCCCAAAGGAACTAAAGCAGATGTAGCAAAATGATCCGTGATCTTAACAGCTCTTCAGAGATTAAATAGAAGACCCATCTGTATCAAAATGAAGTTCCTGTGGCATACAAGCCCCAGCCCCATCCTTTGCCTGGTAACACCAGATCACTACTTTTCTGAAATTCTGTTACCATGGCCAGAAGAAATGAGGATTTATATTTAACTTATTCCAAATAATTGCTGCAAGAAGACCAAAGTTTTGTATATAATAATCTTTCTGTACCTAGAAATGCAGCCAAACCACACTGAGTTGTTTCCAATTAAATTCTGGACAAAACGCTGCAGTATAAACACACAACTATACAACCAGTAAAGGTTTCCACGACCATACATCTATTTCTGGTTATTTTGTTGAACACATCACATCAAATCAATTTATTTATGGTTATAGGGCACAAGTCGCTGGCAGGCAGTGAAACAGCAGCTCAATGTCACATCTAATTAGTAGCACCAAGACAACAGCACACCTAGAAACCAGATTTTCATTCTGTTACTGATGACCATAACTTATAAAAATTGCCACAACTATTAAACTGAAAATATCTTTACATCAACTCAGTCAAATACTGACAATTCACTTTGCAAAAGAAATCAATATCCAGCTCTATCTCCTCTGCACTTCGAAAATAATCCAGATTATTTTTTAATACACATAAAGATCAATTCCAAATAGACCCAAAGAATGATTTAGAAACAGAACATTAGCTGTAAATTGGAATCCACATACCAGCCAGCTTTGCAACCGAGCTTCTAAAAACACTTCGTGAAAACCCAAACATCTGAACTTTTCATAGAAGGGATCTTTGGCTGCAGTGTTCTCTCCATGCAATCAAGATGACCATAACTGCCTAATAAAAAATAGGATTTCCTTTCCCTATAGGCGGCTATCTGAATGACAAGAAAACAATTTGTGCAACTACGTCTTCTCTGGAAATCAATTTTCCATCTCAAACCACTAACACTTAGGAATGTAAAAGAGCTAAAAAGAAATATTCTTCTAGAAACAGCTTATTAGGAGTAAACCCAAAAAAAAGTTACAAGAGAAGCAGAACACTACCCGTCGTGGAAATAAAAGTTCATTCCTTTTGACCTTTTTTTTCCAGTATCTTTTGGCTCAGGGAAGTAATAGATACCATTTCCTCATCTCCCTTTTGTAAGGTAAGTGAAAGAATGAATAGGAAATTATGTCAAGCTTAAAAACTTCTTTTACTTCAGCACTCACTATAACTTCATACACTCTGGTTTTATGCTCTATTATTTTTAAATTAACAACATATTTTATTGATAACTGGTGAAATATATATGAAAAATACCCAAGCGGTTTCATAAAGCAACATCCTTCTGCTTCCCTTTTTCCCTTCTCTCTTCTGTCACCAGAAACCCAGCTTGCTTGGGACTGTGACCAATTACCTCTTCCAAAGAATTCAGAAATCACTCATTAAATTGAAAATTGAACAAAGGGTTAGTCAATACCGCACAAGGTTTTAAAAAAAGTCATACTGAGGAAGATAGGAATAATTCAGTTTATTTAATAATTTCAATGACCCTTAATATAAAAGAAAAAGAAAATTGCATCCAAGAAGTTGATGAAAACTTGTGAAGTAATTTGAATACTTGGTTCAGACCATGGTGCTATATTTTTTGACCATTATTGTAAGGGCATTGGTGAAACAGCCCAAAAAAGGCACCATTCATAAATGGCACATTCAATACTAAGCATTCAAAAGTCTGAGGTTTCTCTTTTAAAGTGATAATTTAAAATATTTCATTTGAAAACCTCCAGGCTTAAGATACTAGGACTTGACAGAAAAAAACCAATGTGCAATGTCATGAATGATGAAATATCCCACAGTAAAAAGTAGAGTAAACCCAACAAAATTCCTGATAGCAAAGCTTCAGGATACAAAATTAGAAATTTAGTCATCAGCTTGCTCCCAACGTTATATAGCCACTTTCCTCCCACTGAAGTTCAATATTTTTTTGTAACTTCTACAGCACACTAAAAAAAACCTACCAGAAAAATTATATTCAGTCAGGGTTCAGCAGGTAAAAAAATAAAGAGGTAAAAAGACTGTGTATATAGAGATGGGGAAGGAAAGAAGATTGGAAATGGAAAAAAAATCAGATCTGGACAGGAAAATTGCAGTTTGTAAATCCATGACTGCACTATGATGGCAAAACATTTCTAATTTTCCCATTCCCATGACCTCTGATTAATAAAACTGAACTAATTCATATCAAGTACCAAGAAACCAATGGATTTAGATTAAAATTGATAATTTTCAATTACTTGTGTACAGTGTTACATTTCAGTAGAGACATCCATGCATATATTACAATATATTAAAAAATGAATTGCCTTTTTTGCATGAAAAAGGAAAAAAAAAAAGACAACTTGGGAGCTAAGAAAGCAAAACTATCAATGCATTATTTTTTAACTTAGGAGTTATACCAAAAGAAAATAATAATGAATAAACATGTGCGTTCATCATGCACAGCTTGCAGTTCTTTATGAACTGAAGTCCATAAAAGCAGCCTGTGACTTAAATACTTTCATACCATCTGATCAAGAGCACTGCAAAGTAATTAAACCTCAGGTAAATCTACACTATTAAGTCAGACAAACACCAAAATTAACTGTGATTTAGATGCTTTCAGCAGAAGTCATTCATTCAAAGAAATCATTGATTTTTTTGCCATTTTCATACAAGGACACATTTCTAAATTGAAACAGTATTTTGCATAGAAAGCAGTCTAAGGTTAAAAATGCCATGCAAGGATCATAATCTGAATATAATGATAACATCAACTAATGAGTTGTTAATAATTAATGAGAGCTATGGTTTTATTACACAGAGTGAAGAATATCAGCTTTTTTGCAGGCTCTCCTCCACGGCAGCTGCCAGAGTTGTGTTCACAGGGGTAAACCCAGCCCTGATGGGGACAAGTGGCAATAGTGGCAACACCCACCCACACCCAACGGTGAGTCCCACAGCAGCAGGACCCTCCTGGCAGCCAGGCTGCTCTGCTGTGGGGGGAACCTGACAGCCAACTCACCCCACAGAAACCCTCAGCTTTTCACCTGGGCTTGCTGCAGCCCTCTGCAAAGCACCCACCAGGTTTCATAACCCAACATCTTTTATTTTCCTTTCCTGCTTCTCTCCTCTGCCACCAGAAACACGGCTTGTGTGGGACTGTGGCCAATTACCTTCCCCAAAGAATTCACAACTCACTCATTTAATTGAAAACTGAACAAAGAATTTGTCAGCACCAAACAATGCCTGAGAAATAAATACAACTTAAAAAACTCATACAAAATAGTGAAGCTCTGAGGACACAGGGCAAAGGAGACTAACGAGGACTAGAGCCAAGCTAGGCCACCTTCTTGGTTTAAGTCTCTGCCTGGGTAAACATCTTTTTTCCCAACAGAAGTTCAAACTCTATTTTACAAAAAACTGTCCTTTCTTAAAAAAAAAGGCCAAAAAAAAGCATTGTACAGGTATACAGACACTCAGAAGTATCAAATAAAGAGACATAGCTAAATTAATACAAAGATGAGACTTTTCCAATGAGCAATGAGACACTTTAAAATGGATATCGAAGTTATGCCCCCAGATTTCAGTGACAGTCACTCAGTTGACATACCAACCTTAAAGCAGCGTGGCTAAAATATGATTTTCTGAAATTCTTAAATAACAAAAAATTGCACTACTAACAATACCCAATCAAAAATAAATCTATACACTAGATAAGATCCCAAGCCAACATTCACATTACAGAGTATTCAAGATAAATGGGAGCAATACTCAAAAAATGGAACTAAAGATATGCTGGGGAATAGGTGAAGTGATAGAAACTAAAAAAAAGCTTGTTTGCATCTATAGTGCACTTCTACACATTTTGCATATCAGCCACACTCTCTCTTACAGAAGACATTGCTTTAAAGTATTTCTGACCAACTGATAGTTATTGGCTGCCTGCTCATTCAGCACTCTCAACTGCTATTCCTTCCTTAATAAACGCTATGTAGAAATGCATGATACCTACAGATTCATAAAAAGATGTACACTTCAAAGTTCATTACTTCAAAAAGACTGTACACTTCAAGTTCATTACTTATTTGCAAAATTTTCACTTTTCAGTAATAACAAATTAATCACTGCTCTCCTATTCTGGGTTTATGCTGCTGCCTCAAGAGAAATTCCACTTAAAAAAATTCAATCTGTTCTATTGACAGTAGGAATTAATACTCCTGCTCTTTACATTTGTCAATACGTAACACTTAAAGCTTACCTAGTAATCTGTAGAACTGCTAGACACCAGTCATCAGGAAAGCACATAGCAAGAAAAAAAGAATCTAGCTTTCAAAAGGAAGAAGAATCTCTTTCAAAAACTAGTTCGTAAAGTTACGCCCCAGTAAAATGCAAAAATAAAAAATAAGGAAGAGTGTCAAGTTTCAATGACAAAGCTTTATTTCTAATATAGACAGAAGAGAACAAAAAATTTGCTTGCACCTCTTCCACACTACTTTGCTGACAAGGAGGCCCAGGATAAAATCTGTCAAGACCCACACAGCATCTTTCCCTACACTGTTCTTCCTGCAGCGACAGCAGCATTCCTTGAGTCTTTTCTATTGTAGATTTAAAATACGTACCTCAGCATTTGAAGAGTTATACACCAGGTTGAGGATTTGGCAAAATCAAAAAAGAACCTTTTGCTCCACTAAATTACTTGTGAATGTGCAGAAAAGTGTGTATTGTGTCCAGGACACATTTCCAGCGCCTTTATAAGTTACTACTTCCATCTGTTAAAATAAATTCAGAAATAAAACTAATCTCTGTAGAAGTAAATTTTTTTATCTTAGTGAGAATCAGGTTCTTAATTTTCTGGTAAATCCCATTTATTTTCATTACAATTACTAGATACGAGGGACTATTGCTTTAATGACTTATCATAAAATCTGTTCCTCCTAGCAGCTATTTTTAAAGCTCAGGAATTAATTCTTGGTTACCTCAATCATATGCAACCAAGACTTTCGGTTCCTCATCCATTTCTACACATCAGTTGGCGAGAATCTGAATGCCTCTGCTCACAACAGTAGCCAAGAGTTTGCTCCTAGTTATTACAAACATTTTTAGAATACTTCCTATTTCCTCCAATAGCAAAAGCTTAAAAAACTCCAGTGGAAACACAAATGTTTATCAAGATTGGCAAAAAACTTGTTTAAAAAGCTGAATTATTTTCTCAAATATTGTTTTGCAAGGAGTAAAAATCCATCATAGATGTTCCCATGTTTTGGCAAAATACCCATTGTAGCCAAAATGAAGACGTTTAATACTACTTTCTCTCTCCAGCAGGTCTGTACCTTAGCTGTAATCTTGATGCAATTTAATTAAGAGTTTTTAGGCTAAAACTGCCTCCAGCCTTGACTGTCTGCTACACAAAAAAGTTTATTCCATCTGAAGCCATCCCTACAGATAAATTCTTAGGTTTGTCTGAAAACTAAATTTTGTGAATTTTTTTTTTTAACTAGTTGAAATCAGATAGATCTGCTGCCCTCCTCTCCCTGTGTAACAGTGTAGCCTTTCACGTACTATTTAGCAAAAGTGAAAATACAATTTGAAAAAAAAAATGACTTTTTTATCAACGAGTACTGCCTGGCGGTGTTCAGGAAGAGGATCTGAGCCAGCTTGGCACTGACCTGGCTGAAGCTGGGACCAGATTACTTCCAGCAGTCCCTTCCATTCTAAATTACTGACTTGACTCAGATACCTTCTCCAGATACCATTTTAATCTTGTTTTGGACTATATATATCTATAAAGAAATGCTTGGAATCAAGCCATTTTTTCTGCTGAATGTTTCTGATAGTATAAACACATACTCCTGGGAGTTTCTCAAACCTGTAAATAACATACATTAATCAGGCACTTTAAAGATTCCACACCAGCCAAATATTCACAGCTTCTCTACTCCCATAAGCTGACTTTGCTGGTAGCATTATTCTTGTCCTACTTCCTCTGCTCTCTGTTTCTGCAGCAGAACTGGTGCAGGTATTTATCACTGCACATGGTCTCCTGCACCAAGCTGACAGTGACTACTGTTTGCTCTTCCTTACTGCTGTGCACAGGCACAGTTTTCAGTTCAGGCCAGCCGTGTGCTCTTGAGACAGAACTGCCCATGGTCCCCACCTCCTATGCTTCGGTTTGATTAGAAAGTGCTCCTCTCCTGGAACACACCAAGCGCATTCCCTGCAGAGGAAGCTGCACCAGTGTGTCAACAGTAGTACTCCTAATGCTAATCCTGGTTTAGTATTCCAGGAGGACAGAGGGGAAGCAGAGCCCAGCAAGACCTCCAGGACTGTGTGGAAGTGCTGCCCTCAGCCCCTGAGGCTGTGCCGGCTCTAACAGGGGCAGCCTAAGCACCCTGCTGTCCACTTTGCATACAAAATCTGCTTTCCAGACTTTCTCTCATTTATTTATGTGTACATGTCCATAGAAAGAACTTGAGCTACAGACTGTACGCAAGCCTGGAATCCAGAAACAGTGTAATTGCCATATTGGTGTGTTTCATAGTCCCCAAGAACGGACCATACAGCTCAAACAGAATTGGACTCCACATTTCACTGAAATAACATGTGACTGAACAGCAGTTTGTGACTTAAGCAAGTTACTTGCTGTACACTTAACTAGTCCTACTGTGCATCTGATTTAAACCAGTGGAAATCACTGGTTTGAAAGGGGGAGATTTACAGTGGAGATCAACCACATGTTTGTTTGCATTAGAAGTTCTGAACACAGAAATCCCATGCTCCCTTCACATGTAGCTCACATTGTTATGTAAAATGATTGTTTTTAGTTTACAAGCTGCTATACAGACTATTCCTGATGTATTCCCACAGATGTGTGATTTAACTACTGTGGAACCTAGAAACAGATTTCTGCAACTGCTCTCTAAACATCAACTTTGTTATTTCTTGACTCTGCTGATGAACTTCAGGTGAGTCAATTCCAGTTTCTCAAGTGTCACTTACTGTATTTGCAAGTATCTACATTTTTTTAATGCATGGTCAACTTGTTATCCATCAGACTTCCATATATATTTAACTGAAGTACAGCAACTGACGTTTCTCATTATATATTTATTTATTAAGTTCATCTACTTATATATATGCACAGCTCATACATAAAAAGTGCATATGCATATTTATAATACATATGTTTTTACATGGCTTTTATAATTAAAAAAAACCCAACAAACAAAACACAAAAAAATATTTCTCCATACCTGCCTCAAATTTCTAAGGAATTTTTTCTTTTCTTTCCTTCAGTCAAGGAAAATCTAAAGCTTCAATTAACATCAAATGGATCTGAAGGTGCACAGACATGAAATTTGTTACAAACTAAGCATCTGAAAATAGAAAGGGATGACATAAGCATAGATCTGAATATATTGACTTTTGGTTAAAGTATCTGTGAAGACACTCACAGTTCATAAATTCTATTTATCCAGTATCTATTTACCCAAACTCTGACAGAGACAGCCTTTTACCAGATTGCATTAAGGGAAATGCTCCATTTTCTAAGGATGATTTACTCCTGATCACTTCTGATCTGCAGGTGGCCTCTGCAGAGCATCACTCTGTTCCCTCTAACCTTAATACACCAGGTGACCTTTCAGCCATTTCACTTGTATGACGAGAATCAGCAATTCCAGGTTTGATCCCCAAGGCTTTTCCAGGACAATTGCTGCACTGCCCACTCACATTATTCTCTTATTGCTCTCTGCCATCATTACAGAGCTCTGGGAGAACATGCACTGTACTTGTCTGAGGAAATTTTTATTTATAATTTTTTTTTTAAATTATGGAATCCCTTTTTAAGATGCTTGGTCACCATTAAGAAGCACTTATCTTGCACTGATAATTATCTTAATATTCATTTTTGCCTACGAAGTGAGATTCCACTCCTGCTATTCTACAGACATAGAACAGACACAGTAACTGGTAATGCAATAACCAGTTTTTAATTTTTTAATTTTTCTTTAATCCAAAATTAAAACAACAATATAAATACACCACTGTTCTCATTCACTCTGTTTGGCCTCCATGTGTTGTAGCATGTAACTTGTAACACTGAGACAAGCACCTAATTTCTGGTTCAGCTTGTGACTGAAGAGGGAAAAAAGAAAGAAAAAAGATAAACAGTCAATTTGAGATAATGTTCAGTTAAATAATTGCATTCTAGGAAGGCAAGACTTGACACATGTAACAACACTGCATAACCTCGAGTCCAAGAATCTGAACTACTTAAAGCATTTGACTTCATAAAAATAGTTACAATACATTAGAGTGTACTCAGAATAAGGAATTCCTCCCACAAAATTAAAGGCTTTCTTTGCAGGCACTCAGTACACTTTATGTCTGTATTTTGACACTTGAACCTTGAACCAGAAAATTTAAAATGACTAGACATCAACTAACTATATGCGGTATAAGAAAATTCATTTCTATCTCACTGAAGGGCATCAGATACCTGTGTCAAAAAATGGCAGGTTTATCAGTTAAATAATTAATATAAGTAATTATTTTATAGTTATTAATTAAGGATATTTTTTAAAAATCACCACTCCAAATTTCTTCCTGGTATACAACCTGATGATGCTTTTGTTTAAGCTAATGTAATTGATAATTTAGCCAGTGTAAACAAAAAAAAGAGGAACCAGAATCAAGCAGCTGAGATTTCTTGTATGGTCTTCTCAGTAGTTATTAATGCACTCCAAAGTCTATAAACAGGTGAGATGTTCATACTTGGAAGCAAGGATGATATCAGATTCTTGAAGGGCAGAAGTTAAGCCTCAGCTGTCCTGTGACAACTACAAGCACTTGCCTATCCTTTGACAATCTGCAGAAACTCCAATGTAATTTTCTTTTCCTTAACTGTAAGATGAACTTCCAGATGATGAACTGCTTGTGGCAGTAATGCCCGGACAAGTTCCCACTGAACAACTCACAGTCAGAAAAGAACAGCTCTGCAACACTGTCATGTCAAACCCACACACATCTCACACAGATTTTGGAAAGTGACTGGTTTTAGGGGGGTTTGTGAGCACCAAGTGCCAATACCTTACTATCTCTTAACAAGTATTTTCACTCACAGCCATGGGCCTCTTTCCCACAACTTTTTACCCACTCCTGGGCTTTCTCTCTGGAAAATGTTTCTGTTCAGTAATTACATATTCAAGCACAGACTCTCCTTTCTTCATTATTTTGGGAGACATAACTGTTCACCAATGGAAGGAAAGCGGCTGTCAACGTGCCCAACTTGATGAGGTTCTGATTTGGTAGGGAAACATTGCAACATCACTAAAACCCATACAGAGGAGTAAATTAACTCCAATCCAGTTACTACCTCCTTAGTAAGAACAGATCCCAGCCTCTCAATCTGAAAAGAAAAAACCTATGTTAGGAAAAGGCTAACTATGATAAGGTTATCAGAGAAAATATATTTCAAAAGTAAACTGGAGAGCTGTAGAGGAAAACAAGCTACAAACCAATGAGAATAGAACCATCTTATTTTTCCAAAGGTGGCTGTAGATATCTATGTTTAAGTAGGTTCTTCCACTTCAGCAGTGTGAGGCAGCCTCTAATCCAAGCTGCCAGCTCATCTGGCCGTGCAACTTTGCAATAGGATGGAACAAAATAATTGAAAAAGTCATCCCAGAAATACTGAATTACCCAGGAACCACTTTGTGTACTCTGGTCAATTAGACACTGTTATCTCTCTTACAATAAGCCATACTGTTTACACAAACAAAGTTAGCTTTCAGGCATCAGCCATCTATTTATTTAGCAAGATCAGCTATCACTGTAAATCAATTTCTTTGCAAATGAGAAAGACAGCTGCTGTAAAACCTACTTAAAACTCTTTACTGTACTCAGTATTTGGACATGTTGCAGAACAGGCAACAAGAACAGAGGGAAAAAAAAAACAAGTCACCAACATCACATCTGGTGATGCTCTGAAACAGTCTTCACTTTTACAGGCATTTCTAAGGAAAAGGTATAATTTACTGTTTACTTAGTAGTTACGTATCTTTATATATGAACCAGTACATTAAAAAGTATGACAAGAAGAACTTACAACTGACAGTCAAACTGGGTAATATCAGGATGATACATAAAACAGTCAACTGAAAGGTAACTCATAGAATCTGTACTACAGGTTGGCTATTCCATGAGTAAAAACACAGCAAAAATTAGTATTCTTTTCATATCAGCTCCATAAAAAGTACTAAAAGAACAGAACTAATCCCTGAGTAGGCCTGAAGTTTCATGTAACTTTTGTTCTAGAACAGTCACACAGAAAAGTCTTACTAAGGACAATCCACCCAACATAACCACCTAAAAGGCTGGAGCCTCTTTCATGACTCTGATGAATCAGGAGGTTAAGGCCATGTTTTCAGAGGTCAACACCTTACAAAACATCAGCTTGGAAGACCTCAGCAGAGCGGACAGTATCACCACTGGCATCTGCAACACAGCTTGCCTACAAAATCTAATAGAGATTTCAACTGGAATTAGGTGGCTCCAAATCCAACTTATTTCACTATACAAGACAGGTATTGGGTTGCAGAAAAACTCCTGCTAAATCCAAGACCATGAATCAGCCATGTAGGCAGCTCTCAAAGTAAGAGCTGGGGATGGAGAAGTGCAAGAATACAGAGAGCACTAAACACTGCTCAGCACAGCTTCTTCTCACTCAAATTAGAAATAACTGGAGCGAGATCCATTAACATTTTCATCTACTATTTTAAATTTGACACTCAGTGAGCCAGATTCATTGCAAGCAGTCAATGTCTGCAGCACTCCAGGGAAAATCACCATGTCAGATTTGGACAAAAGGAGAAAAAGGTCCAGGGAAGGGAAGCCCCAGACTTGGATGCACATGCTACATTTAGTACTGTCTGCTGCCAAATGCCAGAGGGTGGCAAGTTCCACTTTCTGCTTGCCCTAACAAGGGTGTTCATGCCCACAATGCAGCACAGGACAGCTTCAGGTAAGAAAAGTAGCTGCTCATCAGAAGCACCAGGTCAGACTGTGACTGGAATGATGACATTGGGTTCTAAAGAACTATCTGAATATACACTGAAATAAACCCCTCTGTCAGAGGGGTTTTGGTGGGGGGTTTTTAACGTTCATATTCAACAGTCTCTAAGCAATAAAGAACTACAGTGCATTTTCACAGAAGGTTGTTCATTAAATCACAGTAAAGCTTTCTGAAGCCTCAAGTCAGAAAGCTTAAATGTTTAGGATGAGACTGAAAAAATCCTGATGGCCTTCAAGTTTATTTGAAAGACAGATTACAGAATATTATGTAAGGCACAAATCTCAGAACTATTCCCCATTGTATTTACAAATATTACCAAGTTTTACAAGATCATGAATTTTCATAAAAAGTGACATTTTCAAAAAGCTTTTCTTGCTTTAATCCTCCTTCTTTCTTTTGATAGGATTAAATGCTGAAATGGCAGGCTGTTAAATAAGCACAGTGAAATGCCAACTGTGAGGCATTTAACTCCATGTATTCACAAATTAACATTTCACAGCTGCTTTAAATTTTGACATTATAGTTTAGTACCTTCAGGCAACTCATTTCAGAAGGTGCTGGATTTAATTTACATTATTTTTCATTTTAGATTCATGTGTTATGGCACTCGAATACCTTGAAGTTTCCCTTAATCCCTGACAAAGGAAATTTAGTTTTATGAAAAGCTGAGAAATATTACTCTTTTTTTTATAGTGCAAGATTGAAAGATGGTGTTATAGGTCCTCCCCTTGAGTTACTCCAGTGCTGACCACAATGTTCAGAATGCACTGAAGAAAACATCAAGCAATATTCATGAAAAAGCACTGGGATGCTTATCTTAATTCTTCAATTCTTTCTATTATTAGATTACTTCAGGAAATATTTCTGTGCTTCTGAGACAACTGCTGCAAGAGTGAATCCTATGGGCTATCAGATGTGGCATTTTAGATGGAAATTTTTACTTTGCAGAATATGAAATGCAGTTTCAGTATTGCTAAAGTTAATATTTATAGAAGGGATTTCAAAAAAATCGTAATGAAAAACCCTACTAACAATAAAAAAGCCCCAATACTTACTCCCTGTAGAAATAGGAAACTGTGGAGAAATATGAACCTGTGGCTATTCTTACAGTTCCACTTCAGACAACATAGTTGACACCAGAGTTTAAAGGTGTTCCCTCATATTTTTCTTGGGTTATGTAACTTATTTCATCATCAGTACTGGTTCTCTTGTGCTCCAGAATTTCTATAGAAAAGACTTTAAGAGAAAACTTGGAACAGATATATTTTTGGTGTGCAGCTGAGAACCTCTCCACATTACTTTATATTACTACAACCAGTAAAAAGCACAAACCATTTACAGTTTACATATGTTTTCTGGGCATAAGACTATCAGAAGACACCATTCTCTTTGAAATAGTTTCTACAATTTCTAGAAAACCATCTATTTTTTATCAGAAAAATCAGTATGTAGATAAAAGAAACATAACTACAAAGATTTGCAGAGCAGTTCATAAGAAATAAGATTCTCACTTCAATGCAACTGCACTTTTGAGTCATTCTTCTCTACAGAGGTGGATCCAGAGAAAACCACAGCATCTATAGAGCAGTCCAGGTACCCCTGTGCAGTCAATGCACAGGGAACTCACGAAGCTACCTCAGGTCTCTGCTACTCATACTTCCATTCTTCTGCCAGTTCTAAAAGAAAGCAGACTATATTTTCCTTTTATACATAAAGAAACTTTGTATTTTGCTGAAAAATCATGCTGGTCTTTCGTAACACTACACAGTAAATGCTGGCACTGGTAAAGTCACAGCAAGAGTCTCACCAAGGGTAGAGAGAGCCCAGGGTTCACTCTTAACAGATGTGCTCCAATGGAAAATAGAACAATTCTTTTTGTTTGTAGAAGTAAACCTGGCACTGCTGACTGGCAGTCCAGTGGACATAACCATTCACATTTATGATACAGCCTCCAGCTCTACAAGCATGCATCTCATTATTTAGAGATATCTCACCATTTAACCACAGAACACCTGTCTGGTAATCCAGTGCTGCTAATGCTAATTACTGCATCCTAGCCATACATCATTTTTACATAGCAATGCACAGATTAATGTTAATTCCGGCAGCATGTACTAGTAATTAAGGTATTTCAGGATGTTTATATGTTTCACATGGGAATGTGCCAAATCACTCTCTGAAGTCTTACTCGTGTTTCAGATTTGACAAACATAAGCCTGAGACACCTTTGTATTGTAGCAGACACTTCAATAATGCTCCAGTTATATTCAGTAACATGGCATCTTTTTTCAAAATCAATTGTGACATCTACTAATGTTCCATAAATTCTGGGATCAGATTAAAGTCTTGCCAAAATTCATTACAAAGTATTAAACCTGTCTAATCTTTTATCACTACTACTAACACAATAAAAAGAATGAGAATGTCAGAAGTATAGAAAGTTATGAGAATTTTCCTCAGGAACATTGTAGAACATAGTCTGAATCGGGGGATGTATTGTCATGCCTTTTTGAGGCTTGTGTAAATTAGACCCTGTTAAACCAGAACGTATCTTTTAACTTTTCACTTCAACTTTGTCTGCTATTTCACCTTCATAGTTTCTGAAGTTATTCATTCTAACTCCATCTCAAGTATGTATTGCACAGATGAGCATTACATCTCAAGTATGTATTGCACATATGAGCATTAAAGTAAGGATTTAATATTAGAAAGATATTAAGTATTGCCATCATCTGCCTCATGGTTAATATTGCATTAGGGCTAATAATCACAACTAAGGATAGAAGTAAACTTTTTGTTTGGAGAAATAACACATTTTTTTCCATTATAATTTACTATTTAACTACTCACACAGTTAATATTTCTGAAAAGAACAAACTAAGTTCTAGTGCTAAATGTGTAAGCAACACTTCCTGTTTTGTTGAGGACCTTTGAAAATAGTCTCACCACTCAGTGTGAAGTCCTAATATTTTGTAACTTAGCTTGCAAATTTAACCATATTTCCTGAGGAAAAGAGATTTCCATGATTTCATTACATCTGTTGAATATAAATTGAGAACCAAAAAGTAGTTCTGCAAATTGCTAATTTTCAGTTTCCATATTGTCCCATACTGAGACTTTCAAAAGCAAGATCTTTAAACCAGGCCACCATTCCAGGGGCCTCAAGTTCAAGGTGGTTGAGCACAGTGAATTCTGCAGTGCCAGCTGAGCTTGAGATGCAGCAACCCAAACGAAGGTGTCTCTGCTCTCTGGCTGTGTCTGAACACACTTAATGAAGGAGTGCACCAGATGCACAGAAAACCCTCCATACATCGCAGGCCAGATTTCCAAAAACTTAGAACATTTTCAAAAACTGCCATTTCATTTAAAAACCTTCCATTTCACTTTAGATACTGACACAGAAGATGAGTTGTTGAGAATCTCTCCCTGAGCACTTTTCCGTAGTTTTAACAGAAGCCATTCCACCCTCACTCGTTTACTCCTACTGCCATCTGCTGTCACAAGCACATCAGTGCTACAGTGTCTGCAGAGCGTTTTTCCTTTCCTCGTCTGTTGTTAAGTGTAAAAGAATATGTTCTAACATTGCTACTCACCCTCTAAAAATAATCACATGCTAATTTATCTAGAGGAGTGTACTGGTAAATCAATGCATTGCCATCTTCACTGCCAGAGCATCAACCCTGCAGATCCATGCATGTTTTCATACACAGCTGTTGCTCAGCCATACACCCTTTTTGGCAAAACATAATATACAGTAAGCTGAAAACAGCATTTGTTACAAGGATTTTGGACATAATGCAAAGTGGAATTGAATGGTGGAAAACTGAATGAGATGTTGAAATTCTGGATTCTTCCAGCTCCAGTGCTTGATGCTGGTCTCCAAACACAGCTCCAGTCAGATGTAACTAAGGCTTAAGTTAGTGGCACTCAGCAGAGGGTAAAATGTAGGACAGGCATTTTTTGTTCCACTGATTTCTCTACATGAAACCAACTGTTAACATGAAGTCTTTTTAAAGCTTTGGGGGGTTTTCTTCAATAAGAACACTACTTATTGCTCAGCACAAGCCAAATTCAATTTGATTACTAATACAATATCCCTCTAATGTAAAACTGAAAGGCTCTTTCATACATCACACCTTTTCTTTGAAGAAATAGAAAAAGATCATTCTCACCCTCACACACAGAAAAAAGGCAGGCAATCTGCAGGCTGCATGCTGCTAAACTCCTGCTATCAAGTGCAATAATTAGTGAAACACTACCTTACAATACTTACAGGCAAAGACAGGTGAATCTTACTCACTGCTCTCTAAACACGGCCCCACCCAAATATAACAGGACTATAAAATGCATATTTTCCACTATTTGTTTTAATGCAGCTGGGCAGCTGACATTATATTTAAATCAGATACAGTTTCAAGCACAGTTGTGAGAACTGAATGCAGTAATATCCATACATGGCAATTTGACAGTGGACTAAAAAGTAAATAACTGGTCTGCTATGCTTTGGGTTTGTTTTTTTCTGTAATTTCACCCATTTGATTGCCCAAAGACATACTTTCCAGATAATGTAGCACAAGTGTTAGACAAACTGCAATATGCAAAGATGACACCCTTTTTTTTACCGTTTTAATAGAACTTCTTGATTTTTCTTCCCAAACATTACTGCTCAGCTCCATTGTGCAATGAACATTTGCTTCTCTTTCATAGGATCCAAACATCAGTAACCTGAAATAGAAAGGTAAAAACTGTAATACCATTTCATATATCCCATTAAATTCCCTAATTTTCATCTATATACTATTATTATCAATGTGTATAAGTGGATGTCCAGAGAGAACGAATTGCACGGGCACAGCCTTACACCAAAGGAAAGACACTGCCACCCTCTAGTGGAAGAACGCCAAAAATATAAAATATAACAGAATGTTTAGCTAAAGGGGTTTTTTGAGTTCACTTTTTTTCCTAGAGTGTTTTCCCTCTTCTTTCTTTTCTTTTGGTTGGTTGGTTTGTTTTTAAATAAAGTGTTCAGCTGGCACTCTTCCATAAAGGGCTTTTTTTTTTTTTTTTATTTTAAGAAGAGCAAGAATAGCCATCAGAGCCTTCCACTTTAGTCCTAAACATCACAATGTGAAGCTCTTGTTGGTTTAACAGGGTGCTACTGCAGATTAAAGTCAGCTTACTACTGCTTATATTTTTATTTCACTAAACTGGGATCCTCTTATCTATGATTTTTGTAACATTTATAACAAAGAGTCATGATGATTCATGCATGATATACTCTATTCCAGAAGTCTACAAAGCCTTTCAGACAGATATGAGTACTAGAAAAGAAAAAAAACCCCAGACAATAAACTTCAAGCAATCAAGTTATTCACAGCTTATCTCACGGTAGCTGGAAGCAGATAAGTATTTTGGAATAAAAACTTCAAACAAACCTTACTCATTCAAAAGAGCTGTTAGATTTTAATTCCCCCCTGAACTTTCCACATACATTTTACAAGAATTTTCTAAGTTTTCATCACAAGTATCTTATTTGTGATTGTGATGTGTTATACAACTCCTTAGATGATACAGACAAAAGCTGTCAGAAAAACATGTCAATTTTCTCTGTTTATCTTGACATTGTTAAATGATGTTTCTAGGTTAAATAATTATAATCAAAAAGTGCCCCATCTTTCAGATGTGGAGATTTGTAGTAAGCATACTTGGAAAATTAAGTAAAGCTATTGAAGACAACTTTCACCAATCATTAGAACCGGTAAAATTAAGACAATCCAAGTATAAACACCTCTCTGACTGTGACACCTCTCAAGCTTGCTTCTGCTCACTTAGACACACTCTTAGGGAATTTTTCAGGGGTACTTATGGCCTCTCTGAAATATCAGTACAGGATCTATTTTGCTGTAATAGATAGAGAAACACGAAGATAGAAGCACGAGATAGCTCAAAACAGGAATAGAACAATTTTTAGCCAGAACAACACAAGTCACAAACAAAACAAAGAATCATCTTGAGATTTCACCTTCCAGCAGGTTAACAGCACCTGCTAACCTGGTGTAAAGTGAACAAACACATCACAAGACAGTCAAACTACACATTTAAATTTTAAAGAGCTCTTCATGATGGAATTTGGAGCTCAATTTCAGAAAGACAAAGGTGAAATTTTAACTTCTGCTACACTAAGAAAATTTTTGTTTGAACAGTATCTCCATTAATATGCAAACAAAGGTGCTGTACCCTGCAACACAGCTCCACATAAAGACTGGCATTATTATATATGACTATATATTAAAGAGATCTATATCCTACAGATTGAAAAGTGCCCACTTTATGGCACAGTTTTGGAAGTGTATTCTTGCCTAATAAAATCAGAATTTATGAGCTTTGTTACTTTCTTCACAGTGTTTCTTTAAAAAAAAAGAAACAAAACCAAAATTTAACAGAATGTGGCTTTGTTTTTCCTTTTTTCTTAGAAGTTTCAAGATAACAACAGGTAACAGCATTTTTGCAACAATTAACTTCTTTGAGGGCATCACATTTCTTGAAAACTTGAGTTTTTTGTACAGGTTAGATAAAGATTTGCAAGACATATTCTGTATTATTTCTTTACGCCAAAATTCCCATTCTTTCATTAATTTATGAGTAAATTTCATTTTCTTTCAACAGCATGACAGCAGAAAATTGCTATGGTCAAGCCTGTAATTAGAAAAGAAGTGCAAAAAGTGCAAGTATTTGGTCATGTGAAGAAAATAATTTAATTAAACAAGCCATTTTTAACATAGAAAAACTTTGCTAAACATTTTACCACTACAGTTTCACCACTGATGTCCAGACTTAAATGGGAGACGCAGCAGAACTCTAACCTTACTAGATGGAAGAATTCTACTTCCAAATTCTGTAAGTCAAAGTTCATTTACTGTACTGAGAAAATATAAAACCTTCTGGGGCACTGAGCAAAACTGAAAACCACACAGAAATTAAAGTGATCTTTCATTCTGGAATGAGAATGAGAGAATGAAAAATGTTCAGGTCCCTCTGGCAGATATAAGTGCAAAAGCCCTGGATGTCAGCACACAGTGCTTCCCTGGGAATTGGCCCAGCCAACCTTCACACCACTCACAGAGGGCTGGTGAAAAAGGGAAATTTTATCACTGTTACTTTTGTGTATATAGTGTATGTTTCTTCTTTCACTACCAAAATTCTCTGTTTCTCTTTCTACCTCATCAAGATCTTCAGATGCAAATTAAACAAGAATATTTACTCACTGAGGGACTTTACGGACAGCAGTTGTAGCTGTTTAGTTCAAGAAAAGAATGGGACAACTGGAAGATCTGAGGAATTACTGTGGGTCCAACAGTCAGATATCTTGGCTGAGAAGTGTCTGTTGAGACAATTTTTAAGTGTGTGTTGAAAAATTCCAAGCTGCATAAAACACTTGGATTATGTCAGACCTGACAAATCAGCAACTGCATCCTCTCCCAGCCATCTGATAAGCATCTGTGACAGCTGAAAATACTGAGAGGTCAGATGATGATGTCAGACTGAGCAATATGAGTTCTTGGTGCAAAGAAACTCCAGAGCTGATGCTGCACAGTGTCTCAGACTCAGGAAAGACAACATTTAAAAGATTATTTTCCAAACCACGAACGACTGCACAGAGTGCAAGGTGGCCCTCATGATAAAAACAAATGCACCACTGGGCTGAAATTGAAAAATTGCTATGAAGAGAGATCAGAGTTCCCTTACTCAGTACAGTCAAAGGGGAAATGCTTCTGGTGGCCAAGGAATGCAGACAGTTAAGTTAGTATCCTTGGATCATCCACAGAAAACACCACAAAGATAGGGAGACAGGTAAGCAGGAGTTTTATGACAAAAATAGAACCTCTGCAGCCACCACAGATGCCTTAGAAGCAGAATATCTTCAGGAAATCCTCACCACTGATAAACCATATTAGTACAGCAAATACAGCTCAAAGGGTTGTACAGTGCTACAGCAAGCAAGTGCAAAGAGGAGGTGATATGGGAATACAAGCAATTAAAAGAACATATTAAAAGAAGAGTATTTTTGCAAAGCAGTTTAGTTCATAAAGACTAGAACTGCACACGACTAGATCAAAGCCTCAGCACTACTTGGATAAGATCTAACATAATCCAAGAGGCCTGACAAAAACCTCCCAACAAACCAAGAGCCCACACACCTTTTCTCCAGCTTTGAAGAGAATAATATTCTCTTCAATAAATGAAGGAAATAGATTTTATTTCTTTCCGTTATTTTGTTCAAGACCAAGACAATAAATAATGCCTTATAAAAGTGATTTGGATTTATGTAAGTAAGACTGAGTGAAACCATTATTTCCCTTTGCTTACATAATACAGATATATATTTACAACATTTATATTGTCCTGGAAAGACACTCATAATTTGGTGTGGCAGAAAAGCAAGCAAGAGGAGGCACAGATTAACTTGTAACCAGGCAAAATTCAGAAAGGCAAAGGCTTGCCCCCACACAAACCGGAAGTGCCTCAGAAAGTAACTGCGACATTCATTCGTTCATTTTTACTTCAAGAAAAGTACATTTCTTGGTTAGAGTGCAATCTTAACACCAGAGCTGCCACTTTGTGAATCAGAACTGGCCTACAACTACAATTACTACAAACTGAGGAACCGTGGGCTCTTGCTTAGTCAAGAATGAGCAAAAGTGCACAAAAATATACCTTGTACATTCAATTAATGTGACCTTCAGTCGACCTTCTGTCAATAGAAAATCCTGTATACAGAGGTCCCGATCTTCATATTCATCAGATGGCAACACTTGAAATGGAAAAAATGGCTTGAACCTGAAAAATTGAGAAGAAACTTCTCTTAATTCAAATTACTCAACATGAGCACACAAAAATATAAAAAAGTTAACAGGAAGATAACGAATCTTTAACACTCTTTAAAAAGATAAATACTGCCATTCCTATGTACTCATTGGTCAAAAGGAATGAGTAGGAGCTACTAAAGCTTTTTGAATGCAGGAGACTGGACAATGCAAACAAAAATTGCTTCACAGGAATAGATTTAGTTACATTTACTAGCACAGATAATTTTTAGGAAGTGGGAAGCTGGTAAAAATCACACAGTATTTTTATGATTGCAAACATGATTTAACACAAGACTCCTATCGCAGTAAACATCTTACCAGGTCTTTATCTGCATAAACATTACATCATAGAAAGATGAAAACATGCTATGACCCTAAAGTTTAAACTTTTTATGACAGTACTGTTGGTGCACCCTAATGAACAGTTCACTTTAATTACACAGATTGATTCTTCTCTCACTTTGTAAAGAACTTTAAGTTGCTCTTCTTAGCCAGTCTCCTTGAATGAAGAGACAGGTATTCTAAACATTTGCCCTTGAGCTTTATTTCCCTCACTGCAGCATGTGATTCACAGGAAAAGCAGTTCATGTTCAAGATAACACGTGTAAAACACCGACTATCTCACCACATAATTCTCTCTCTTCGATTAGAAAATGCTGAGTTATAAATACCAATTTGGTTTTTAAGTGATAGTGCTCTGGTGTCGGACACAGCCCGGATCTGAGAGGGGAGGAGGGGGAGAGGCTGCACAGCTGCAGCCCCATCACATGGCTGACACACACAGGCAATCCCAACAGCAAGGGCCACAACCCTGCACAAAGAACACACATATCACAACATCTGAAATAAAGTTTTTGGAAAAAAAAAACCCTCTTACAGGGTATGCCTCCTTTCTGTCTTTATTTATTGCTCTCATTTCCTAGCACTGGCTTGTGCTTTGGTTTCTATCCTCTGTCACTGATGCAGCCTCCCAGCAATTATTTGAGTGGAGACTTACAAATAGCAGGAGAGGAGCAGCACAGCCTGCAGGATGTCTCTGCCATTTCATGAGAAAGAAGCCTTTTGTAAGTACTGTTTGCTCAACCATCAGAGGCATCTGCTTGTCACATTCAGAGATCACAATATGTTCAGGAAACAGTCACATGGAGCTGAACTGAAGAGTTTCAGAAAGTCAAATAAATAATTAAGCATCCTTTAACTGTCAGCACACACTTTGGGAGGGAGCTCCATGCTCTGATTCAAGGCACTTTGGTTCTGTAAGAGCAACAGCCTCGTACAGAGCCATGAGAAAGATATTTCTTTTGTTCTCTTTGTGAATAAACACAACTCAACACTCCAGCTATTTTCCTGAAATCCAATTCAACTTCTAACTTTAATTTGGTTCCAAGTTTCTCCCTCATTAACTCCTTCATGAAGAAAACCATTTTGAAATATGTCACATAAAAATGTTCAGTTTTAAATACTTTTTTTTTTTTAAGTCTTGTGCATGAAAAATATCAGGTTATTAAAACACTCTGGCCACAGTTTAGGTTTATGAGTATACCACAAACAGAAACTCAAAATATGCCTTGTTCAAGTACTGACTGATCTGGTATTTTACTCATAATCTTCCTTCATAGATCTTGAATTGCTAAAGTAATAGCAAGCATCACAAGGGTAGGGTATAAAAACACCAAGATAACCCCATTGTGTTGATTCTACAAAACTTTGTATCACTTCAGGGCCTGGTCACCTCCCCACTCAGACCCACTCACTTTCTGTTAGGAATGATATTACCCCCTCAAAATACAGACTTAGCTCAGAATTTGCTAGGCAGAAAAGGAAGAGTTAGGCAAGCACACTGGAAAATAATGCCAAGTTTTGAGTAAATAGGTACTTGTAGGTTTGAGGATTTTTAAGCACTAATAAACTACTTTTCAATTAGTACCAGCAACTGCCAATATGCCTTCTCCCAAACCTATTATAATGACAGTTTTCCACGGGAGCAAACTAACAACAACCATTCTGAGCTTCAGTGACTTACTGAAACAAGCTTTCTGGCAGGGAAAAAAGACAAAGGAAGAGGATTCAGTAGTTTACCATTAGCCCTCCCAATTTCTGCAAATTCTTGTGCTTAAAAGTGTTGGCATTTCGCTTATGTATGCACATATCCTGTAGGCCATTTACAAGAACACAAACTTGGACAAAGCTATTTTAAATGCTAAAAGAAGAACAAACCAGAAAAGCAAAATAACAGACTGAAATATTCCAGTAAGGATGCAGACATATCCATCTACACATTTAAAGCAAAAACATCACCTTCAAGTGACTTCAGAACAAAGAGTTAGTATAACACACACTGCAAGCCTTTGCCGCAGCACAGAATAATGAAACAATCCCAAAAAAAGCCATTTTCCTTGCTAGATTAAGACAATGTCTACTGTAATTTTGAGTTCTATTTTCAAAATATTTTTTAAAAAAATTATACAACAATGAATTAAAGAGGAATTAATTCTAAAATACCAATACATTTATATACAATTATATATAAAACACTTAGCAGTGTATGGGGGACTTTGTGCAGCACTTCTTAAATTTTCTACACATATGGGATTAAAATGCAGTCTCAACATCACATTCAATTTACATCAAGCACTTATGCTCACATTCTTACCACCACAACTAATTTGCAAAATAATTAGCAAAAAAAGGAACACATCACCTATTTCAATTGGCACTACCAATGTATAAAGAGCTGAATATCCCACATTAAATGCATTTTTAATGTTTCAGTACTGCTCTGAAGCCCTCCAAACTTATATCATAGCACCTATCTATTTAATTTACAGCATTTGTGCATTTCCAAAATTAAACATCGGACAAATTACTATTTCCTGTAGATTTCAATTACATACTAGGGAACTGAACTGTTGTCAGAATATTTAAGTGCAAGACAACACTATTTATTTGGAAATACTTTCCCACTGGGAGTTGGTGAACTAATACAGACCCAGATGGGAACTGCTGGTAACTGGTGGGACCATTCCTTGTGTTGAAAAACCACACACAGGAAATCCATGCTCCCAACAGGGTCAGGCATCACGGGCTCTCTCATCTTTCTCCCCATGGTGAAAGGCCTGCGAGCTTCCCCACCCTTTAAAAGCAGGGCACACGTTCTTAGAGACCCATCATCCTTCTCCTTCTGTTTGGCAGGACTGCAGCAGGCCAGCAATGGATGCTCTCTCTGCAGAAAGTCTTTAAAAGTGCCTTATATTAAGTGATTGTAGTGTCTTTTCAACCTGTTTTTAAATTACCAGAGTCCCTTCACAAACTCATCTTATTTGTCCAAAGGTGTGAAATTCAGGAAGCACACTATTAACAAAATGCTAGCTAAAACCTAGCATTAATATGAATATCCATCAATCAAATTGCATGTGACATTTCAGCAAATGAAAAAAAAAATAACCCTACAGAAACAATACTTAAAAGAAGCCGTAGCATAGCAAGTATTTCTAACAAATATTGCAAGATACAAAAATTCCTCCTTCACGTGAGGAATTAGTCAGATGATTATACTGAAAGTAACTAAGATAAAGTTACTGAATTAATATATAGGATTAAAGGTAGACACTAAAATAGCACAGTACTAAGCTCTTCCACACACAAAGCATAGCAAAAATGTTTCCAGCCACTGCACGCAGAGTCTCCTTGACGTGAAGGACTACGCTCCATTCATGCCAGGCTTCAGAGTCACTTCAGTGGCTCATTTGCTCTTCAGTGACTCATTCCCTCTCATCACCACCTCCCTCAAAGTCTACATCAAAAGTGTATCCAGAAAAACCCCAAGCACATCAAACTTACTCCCTTCATTTTGAGTACTTTCAGCCCCTGAATGGGGAGAATTCTCCCAGTTGCCCGTTCTGGGAGGCAGAACTCATCTACTTGGAACAAGTATGGATATGGTGATTTAATTTTAAAGATGCCTGAGCTACATTCCTTTTATTTTAAATTTACTGTTCTGTAATGACAGTTTTGTAGTCCTTTAGCCAACTTTTAACAGAAAAGAGGACAGAAGTCTTTTACACTGTAGTTTAATTAACCTAATCCCCAAATTAACTGCTCCCCCCGGTACCTACTTAACAATACTTTTAGTTGCATGAGGAAATCTAATGAGAACTGAAAAAAATACTGATTTATCTGCTAGGATAACCATATGCTTCAGTGTGTGCTCATTGCATCAGTTAAGAAGATCCAGAATCACATTAATCCCAACAATAAATTTTTCATAGCTAAACAGAGACAGGAACAAAATTCAAAAGCTCTCAGTATTCCATCTCCTACTTGGAGAAGCAGAAAGTCTTGGTTTCATTTCTGAGTGCAGGAGAAGGTGGGATTTTCTAGAGCTTTTACTAAGAAATGAGAACATTTTTCTCCAATAAGTTATAGGAAAAATTTTAAATTATTCTCTGGTTTTATAAAGGAAGTCTGGTATCTAAAATAGTGTTTAAAATTACTGAATATCAGTTTAAGACCACATTAAACACCTGTATGATACAAATCTTAGCACTACTCTATTGATGTAAAGATTAAATGTTTTCAGTTTTGGGAATTTTTAAGCTACCTTAACTGAACACTTGAATTTTAATAAAAACCAAAAGATTTTAAACTTCAGAAGAATCAATCAAACAAAAGTGCAAGCATCTTCAGCATAAAGCTACTTTGAATACATTGCAAGTCTTAATTTTCATCTAGAATTTTAAGCAAAATCCTATCACAATCTAAAGAGAGACTGTATTTAGTAGATTTCAGTTTTGCAAGTGCTACTTAATGTGAAGATTCTAGTATCTAAAATACTGTTGAAAGAATAACTGCTGGGTACATTTTCACTTTGGGGATAATCAAAATGTTCAACTAACTACACGTCAGAATTGAGCCATTTTTAGATTGTGTTTTTCACCTGAGTCACAGAAACACAAGTCAGGCACTTGTAAAGTGTGTAAATTTCAAAGAGCGATTGTGAACAGATATTTTAAGATACAAGTCCTCTATTCTTACACTGCATGTAATTCAAGATGAAGTTCTACAAAAAATTCTAAAATATTACAATCCCTGATTACCTTAAAAGGTTTTAAAAGTGCTTATCAGCTAACATTTACACTTGTCAGGTATTACAATGTAAACAGCTTATATTTCTTCACACTGAAGATCTAAAAAATGAAGTTTATCCTTATTTTGAACCAAAAAAAGTAGCAGTGCTGGTTTCTCTATCGATTTTGTTATAGATTTTTCTAAAGCAATTCTCCAGCTTCCACTAATTTCTCAAGGAATAATGCTGCTGAACTGTATCAGTATTCACACTCAGGGGACTTCAAGAATTCAAATTACAGGAGATTTCTATAACAAATAAGACTAATTTCAGCTTTACTCATAGCCATGAAAATCTGACTTACAAGCAGCATGAAAAAACACTGCAATAAGCCAGTGTTTATTTTCTAGGAAGTTTTATGGTAAACTGCAAATCAGATCTAGTAATCCACCCACTGCCTTACAGGATATTCTGCCACACACATGTGGGAGGCTCGTACACGCAAGGTCTCAGTATATGAACAGTCCTTTTTTTTTTTAAAAACCAAGACCTCAAAAGAAAAAAAAAAAGGCAAGGATTTTTACTATTTTTTTTTTCAGAGAAGTTTCACACATTTCCAGATTCTTAAAATAGTCTTCTTTCTCTTCAGTAATTCTGAGGCATATCTTGAATCACACACTTGAGACAAGACATTTCTCAAACTTCAATTTGTTCTCGACTCCCACAAGAACAAATAAAAGAATAAATGCAAACAGTCTAATATCCTCTTAAAAAAGATCATAGATTTTTTTCCTGCTTATATGACAGAAGCTGCAAATGGGATATGGACAGTTTTAAGGATATGGTTTTACTGCCTATATTGGAATAGCCATGGGTAAAAAATAAGTCTTACCAAAACTACTTTCTTATCAGCACAAACCAGATCAACTTGACCATACTTTTTTACATTTCAGGAACACTAGCTTCCCAAATTCTAAATCCCCAAAATACCAAAACAGCTTTGATAATTCAATATCTGTTTGATCCCTGGGTTTTCAGGTTCTGTTGATTCAAATTGCAGGATGAAAATCCTGCTGTAATTCAGACGGGATGAAGGCAAAATTTCCCTGTCTGAATTGTTGCAGCTTTGCTCCAAATGGGACAGAAAATATAGAATGTGCTTATGTTCACTTAGAGCTCAAAGAGAAGTAGGTGTAGTTTAGCAACCAGCTTCTAGGCAATCAAGGAAAACAGCAGCAGGAAAAAAAAACCAAAAAGTAAAAAGCACACACACAAGAAAGCAAATAAACCTCACACCACCCCAAAACTCTACCTTCAGCCAGCTGGGTTAGAGACTGGTCCCAGTGACTGATGGTAGGCAAACATTACCTTCTGCTCCCTTCAGCAGAATGTTCTCTGATAAGGAAGTCCTGAATCTACAAACATCACCTGTCTGCAATCCTGGTTAGAGCAAAAAGATTATGATGTTCTATGAGAAGTCTAAGCTCTGGACACGACTTGGTTGAGCTGCCTGCTCTAAACCCTAGCCTATACCCATGTGAAAAAAGTGACATCTCTTTGGCTGCTTAGACAGAAAACAACTGTCTCACTGCTGAAAGCAGTCTCTGACAGCTGTAAACCAAAAATGAAAAAATATTTGTATCTGTTGTGAATTCTAGGCAAGAGAGCTTCCCAAGGTTTATCTTCACTTAGTTTTAAAAATGCTTGAACTGCAGAAGCTTCTCATCAATCTACATTTATCTAAGTCACTTCTGACAAGACAGAAGATGCTCCAATTCACAGCCTGGGAGCTTAGGCTTGGTAGTAGCATTTTCAAAGCTGAGATGAGTGACAGCTCACCCTGAAGCTGTCATTATGGGCCTGGTTTGCAGAGAGCTCAGGCACTGCAGTGGTGGGGAGGGCACAAATGGACCCAGGGACACACCACTGCCACGTACTTGCCAGCTGTACCCCAAGCAAAGATGACACCAGAGGCAAGTCACAGCATTTTATTAATAGACCCATAATGTAAACAGGATCAAGTAACACAGAAGCTCAGTCTGGACATGACCTGTGGCACCACTGTTGACAATCAAACACAGGAAGGGTTTGCGAGGTTAATTAACGGGAAGGATTCGCTCATGGCAAGTTATACATGGGACTTGTGATTACATTTGATAGAAGCAGCTGCTCAAATTACGAATTTGGATACTTTCTCTAATTTGCCCTTCATTCAGAAGAACAGAGGAAAAGAAAAAACCATCTCAGTTTTCATAGTATTGTTTTAGAACAATACCACTGCCTAACAATGCTGTTCCCACCCCACCTCCCTTTCTAATTCACTGGGCTCTTTGCTTAGAAACATCAGGCTTGTTTTGTTTCTTCTAACATATTGCATCAAGTTTTGCTAGGAAGTATGCAGTATTGCATATTCTTAAAAAAAACCAAAACAAACCAACAAAAACCAAACAAATGCTTAAGTTTTTGGAGTCATTTCCCCTTGGTTAATTACTTAGGAGCTATTCACCAAGTCAGATCATCCAGAGGTGATCCAAACATCAGCAGGAAACTCAGTGCCATGGCACTGCAAGACTGGGATCATCCATTTCTACTCTCCCTAGTTGAGCTCAGGCAAACAGCAATAATGGTTTAATAACGGTTTAAACCATTTAATACATAAGTGACACTCATGACAAAATCCATTTTAATTTTTATTACTCAATGGGTTTCCTTTAAGATACTACATATAAAACATGTGAGAGGATATTGTTCCCAGGTTTAAGCATAATTTAAAGTATTTTACATGTGTAGTAGTTACTACCAGTATTACTATCTTCATTTCACTGGCAAACACCCCATAATCTTGTACTTAATGCTATTACAAAAGTAAATTTCAGTATTTGTACACATTTCCTTTTGAGTGAGCATTTTTCATAGCAATGTTGCCACTTACACTGATGCAGGAAAATATCCTGCTTAGCATTAGGTCTGTTAGGAAAGTCAGGAACAAAGTATGTAAGTGTTATAATTTCCATTAGATACCATCAGGTAATTTTTAAAAGACAAAGTAAGAAATAATATTTTTGAATTTACAACTCAAAGTGTCCCTGTAAATTTTTCAGAGCAACAAAAAACTGCCAAAAAATTAATTCCCAAACGATTATCCTAACTTAATTTTATGCTAGTCCTATCTGGCAATTAATTACTGTCTTTGAATGTGTGTAATAGTCTGATTAACTATCATCAGCTGATCACTGTAATACACTCTATTTCAGACAAAGCTTTATGACATCTGGTAACTCTTCAAAAATGTGTGAACTGTATTGCTGTAATAGAATTCCTCATGAAACATCTTTAGTGGAGAGGGCTGGGGACACTGCTCCTCACAGGCCATTCTGCTGAACTCCAGCAGCACTGAACAGAGGAATTAAGATGTTAAGAAAGTTAGTTGTACCCAATAGTTTTAAGGCTAAAATTAATTAGAGCAGCTAGTAGGGAAAACAAACAAACAACAACAACAACAAAAAAACAACAACAAACCAAGCAGTTCTCCAGAGCCCAACTCAGGGTTGAGCACAATTTCTGTGGCTTTTTTACCTCACAAAATTTAAGGTTTTCCCTCTCTTTCTTTTATTCTCTGCTATGCCCAGCATCTCCTGGCAGTTTGCAGAGCTGTGTTCAGCCACAGACAGGTCTAAAACACTGCCAGCCTCCAGCTGGGTTCTACAGCAAACAGTCCTGAAAGGGCTTAATAACTCAGGCAGGGCTCCACAAAGACAGGAGTCCTTCCAGAAGGAAGGCTGCTTAGGGAAGCAGATGTACCCAAATGGGTTTGGGCAGATGTAGGAATCCTCATCATCACGTTGGATCATTGCCTTTTTTCTGGATGAAAGGATGGTTTGAGATAATCATGCAAAGTTTTCTGTAGTTCCACTATTCAGGGATTTTAACAGACTGGGGTGACACAAATTATCTATTAATGTAACCTACAAGGGTTGCTAATTTCTCCCCATACTCAGTTTAGAAAACAAAGCTTATTAACCTTAGAAGAAATGTTACTCTCAAAATACTGTAAAAAAAAACAAACCAAGAATACCCAAATGTTGAAACAGTTTTAAATCAAACAAGTGTGAACATGAACTGCAAACACAGGAGCATATTGGGTGACTTTAGGCCATCTCTGCAAGAATGCAGAACAAGCAGTTTCCCACAGAAAGCCAGAACATGAAAGGATTCAATAGTGAATCCAGCAGCTTGAGGCTGAGCTTGCCCAGCACAGTACTGCTCTGCCCCACCAAAACCTACTGTTCTTACCCAGGCTGCTTTAAGAGCTTTCTGATCAAGTGTCATTTGCCAATAAAAGATTAACTGTTTTATGCATTTAACATCTATAAATAGGTTTGACAAAAATTACTCCTACATTTCTACATCCAATGAACTACTAAGAGCTACACAACTTCACAGGAAAACCCAGTGTTCAGTTCCATGTGACAAGTGGGGAACATTAATCATTATCTATGCACAGAGTCTAAAAATCACGATACAGGCTGTAGAAGGTGCTCAGAATAGCCCAATTCCAGCGCCTGAACAAACCTCCCTGCTCCAACAGACAGGCTCAGAACCAAATCTAGACATTTCTTAGGTGCCTACAGTTCAGCAAAGTGATTAACTTCTATATGATCTATACTTTGAAATAAGTTATCTTTAAAGAAATAAAAACTACTACTGCTTATTTCATATTTAAATGCATTGAAAGCAACACAAATTAAGACAACTGAATAAAAAGATCGATATTTGTGTTCACTGAGCAGCATGATCAGTTCAAGATCAGAGTCCAGAAGAACAGAAATGTGGTCTCAATGCTGGTGCATGCAAAACACCATCAAGTACTAAATAAATTGTAGCAGATTCTTTAGTCTTTATTCACTATCCACATGAAAGTTCATTGCAGGACTAAGATCAAGTAACTTCTAATACAAACCAGCAACGAATTAAATGAGGTAATTTTCTTTACATTATTATTGTATAGTGTTTTATAGACTGTTGCAAGAGCCCTATTTTCATGTCAGGCCAATTATGCTTGTTGGATTTCTATCTGCAGCAAAGGCAGATACTAATCACCAAAACATATTACTTTATCCTGTATCTTCATCCATCTCTCCCTCCAACTGAGATTTTCTCTTTGTCCCACACCTCTGGTCTCCCAATGTTTTCACTAATCCATCTCAGGTCAGTGATGTGTCAGTTCCTCACCCTTGTAGTTAAGAATAGAAAATGTAAGATTTGTTGACTAAGCATAGAAAAAGGCTCACTCTTAAGCTGAAAAGAATGCCACCTGTCTGGTGGAAATGTCTGGTATGTAGCTGGCCACTCATTAAATCTGACTTTATTATGAACAAGTTTCAAACTGGCATTCTTTCAGAATTCCACCTTTCCAGTGTGAAAACTCAGGAAGTTCTGGAGCTGGGGAAGATGACTTAAAAATGTTTCAAAACCCTTAGAACTAATGGATTTGAACTTGCTAGCTGCATAAGATTTACATACAGACATTGTACCATATAATTTCATACAATCTGAAGAAACTACTGACTATAGACAGATGCACTAAATGAAATTATTACCACTTTGCCATTAGCAGAATAGTCTGTGCTGGCATCCTTCAGGGCAATATCTCTGGCACAGTCTGAAAATCACAGTGCTGCTTTACCATCAGTTTATGCAGAGCAGAAAAGGACTCAGATCCTGGAGGCTTTTTTAATGCTTTTGTATAACAGATGATTTTTATACCTAAAATAGGCATCATGTTACAAAACCCAATAAATAGAACCAAAAACCAAATCACCCTTCTTTCCTTTCAGCAGCAGTAGGAATGAGAACATCAAACAGGAGTGTCTTACAGATTTAACTAATGAGAGATTCATATCAACTACAGTAGAAATCCACTCAAAAAGAAAAACCCTTCCTTTGCAGCTACAGAGAAATGGCTCTGAAGCAAAGACATGATCACAGTCCCAAGATCTGATTATTTCTGGTACTCCTGCCTCATTGTATGAATAATACATACTTTTTAAAATTTTATACTTTTTCCAATACCCCCATTTCCTCATTATGAAGTAATTTCTATTGTAAAACACATTTCAAATCAATAGCTATTTACATTACTTCTAGGGTTAAGCTTTCCCCAAAATAGGAAACTACTATGTAACTCTCAAATTGCATTCTATAATGGTAAATAAAAATAGGCTTGTCTAATTGTTCTTCCCAGAGAAATTCAATATAGTCCCAGCTTCCAAGTAAAGAATAAAACTATATAACATGATTAAATATATTGCAAATGATCAGTTCTAAGGATAATTCATGTTGGAAGCAGCCAGATGAGGTCATCTAAACACTCAGTACAGAAATGGTAGAAACAATGCTGTGTGAGAATAAAGAGAAGAAAGTTATTCCTCTCTGTGGTAGCATGCATTAAAATAAAACAAACACAGTTCCTCAAAGCAGGCTAGTATCAATACAAAATATTTGTGTTTTTTTAATGCAACAAGCTAAGAAACAAGGTGTTCCTAAAAATATACAGAACTGACCCACTGCCTAGGCAACACCTGGTCTGCTTAGAATCTGAATGGAAGAACTTGTGAGATATTTCATTTAAGAGAAAAAAAGAAGGCAGCTGTCAGGATTTTTTACATCATTGCTTAAGAAACACCAAGAAGTTAAATTTTGGCAGAAAAAGGACTTCACATATACACAGCAGGCTCTGTATCTTCATTATGGCAAAGTGTATTTTTATTGCCTTGAAGGAACTCAAAACCCAAACTTCTTCAAAATCTAAAAGCAAGATCAGGAGCTGTACAAAAGAGCAATAATACACCCAGCTATTAAGAACAGGCGGGACACAGTATAATCAGTGTACTGATAAACCTGAGATGAGGTTTAGCAGCAAGGCTATCAGCACAAGCAACTTAATAAAAGGTTAATGAGCAAGGTAAAGCTCATTAGAGAACTAACACAGATGAACCCATGACTACTGCAACAGCACCATCAAGCAAGGAGACAGACACCTGAAATAGTCCTTACCCTGTGCCTCCAAATCCTAAACATGCTATGACAATGCCAGGAACTGCAGCTTAGTGTTAACCACTTTATAGCCACTATTAAAAGGAGATGATAAAGTTTAAACCAATGAACAGTGTCTATAGCATTAAAGAACTGTTTGAGTGTATAAAATGAAAAACCAAAGGCACGACTCAGGTCACAAGACAAGATAAACTCCACTTCGTGCTGATAGTACTCACTGCCCTGGTCTATTAAAAGAAACCTACATGAAAACAAGGTTATATTAGATCCTCCCCACATCTGAACAAGACACTGCTCTGACACAGCAGAATGTTTACAGAAAAGCTGTTTGCACTTCTATTATAAAGCAACAAATACATTAATATTAACTACAAAAATTTAACTATTATTATTACCAATAGAATTGCAAAAATCGTTTATCAATCATGACCAAAAAAAAAAAAAACAAAAACAAAAAAAAACCAACAGCCTACATTCACTGGATTTTACCAGCAGCCTTACATCCAGGGATTTACTCAAATTGTACTACACAAGATAGCAATTCCCATTCAGTGGCAGAGCAGCTACAAAATAGGGTGTTTTGCCACACAAACACATTTATTAAAGAGACAGAAAAGTGATTATATGCTATTAGAGTAAAACACAAATTACTACTTATTAGTTTAGACATAAAGTGCAGCCCTTCTTTTTCAATTAGTAGACAATTGCTTTTGTGGAGAAAAATGTGTATAAAATGCTAGACAAACTTTAAATGCGCTTACTAGGCTACACTGCCTTTCTCTACAGACTCTTAGGAGTGCAGCAGGAGTGCAAGATGCCTTTTCCTACTTTCAAGGTACAGTTATTCAGACCACACAAAGTCTGTAGAAATAGATGATACAAAATATGATCTTACTCATCACTGCTGTGCTGCATAAATTTTGTACCTGACTGGAAAGCATACAGAGTACTTGTGTAGTAATTTAGCTGTAGCAACAGACAGTACACTTATGAATATACATTTTTTAAATACATTATTTTGTAACTAAATAACAGAGGAGGCCAAGATCTGTAACACAAACTTAGTTACAGGATGTTCAAAAATCAATTACTGGAAAAAGTTCTCTTTATATGCCATTCACCACCCAGTAATAACATCTAGAAGTTGCCTAATACAAAAGACAAAGAAAATAGTGTATTTTATATGTTAATTAATACCTTGAAACAAGATAAAACTATTTTGTGGGCTCCAATGTGGAAGCCAAGAGAGTAGCAAAGCGCCCCTTTTAACCAGAAGAGAGAATACCTCACACTCACAAGTACTTTTGTTTACACCGGTGTAACCACAGCTATTCAAATTTTATTTACAAAGTTACTTGAGCAAGAGTAGGGAGACATCAAAAAAGTTTTGAACTACACTGTACTGACGGACATATAGGCAACAGCAAAAAAATTGGAGAGAATAATTATGTTCCATGTAGATGAGAAGCTTTTAAGCCTTAAGTAAGGTAAGACGTTATTAAGCAGTTGTGAAACTCCTGACTTTCTCCTATATATTCTTTGCTAAGAAATATATTAGCACACCATAATCCCAGATCCAACGTAACCTTACAATTCTGTTTAAAGCCCCACTTTTGCATCTTATCAGCAAGGAACTTGATTTTCCAAACCAGCTTTCAGTAACACCTGAACTCTTAGCTCTGCCACCACCTAAGTGTGTATTGTTACTACTCAGCTGTTACCAAGTTTGGGGATTCACCTGCCTAAACTCAGCTGGGACATGCTGGGGAAGAATCTGTAGTTTTATTCTGTGTTCCAAAAAACCTTGGGCCACTGTGGACAGCTCAAGGTTCCCACCTGAAGCTTTAAAGGCCATGCTATGGACAGCTGGAACACCAATGACCCAACCTTCCTTAGTAATGTGCATTGAGCTCTTGTGTCCTGCCTTAGTGCCCCCTTCACAACAGGGGGGATTGGAATGATACCTTCAGTACACGGCATAAAATGTAAAGGTCAAAAGCACCGTGTCAGAGCTGGATACTGTTTCACTGAACACAGCAGGCTACCAGCCCACTATCGAGTGTGAAAATCAGCTATGATACCGCATTTTCCTCTGAAGCATTCTTTAACCAAAGAGAACATTTTAAGCTAACTGTTAATTCTTCTTAGTTTTATAATTATTTGTGCTTCACGTATCATTCTTAGTGTCAGTTACCTTCTATCACCACACTTTTCCTTTCTGTCTCAGGCTCTGCACTCTGCTTCTTTCCTTATTTGCCCTTCCAGTCCCTCACACGTGCCTCATTCATTCTTTATGGTGGCAGAAAACTGACTATCTCCAACTAAATGATGAGAACAACTCATTGTCCACGTGCATCTCTCAGAAGCTAAGTGAAGATGTCTGTCTTCATCTGCTAAAGGGGAGGAGCACATCATCACAGGTAGCACATGAATCCTAAAAACTCATCTAGGGAGTGCAAAGTTCATTTGTTCTTTCTAGGTGTGCTGAGAGTGCTGACTCTGCACCACGACTGTGCCATCCCAACCTCTCCTTCGGGCTCCTCTCCACAGTTTACAGCCTCACTCTTTCCAAAACAGGAAGAGAATGGAAGCAAACTTGCTGTGACAGCTTCCCTGCTGTCCAGGGATTGCTCCCTTCTGGAGAGCAATTCATTACCTCAAAATTTGAAAGAGCCACTACATTAGTCAAAAAAACTACTTATTGTCCTGTCAGGGCTATCCAAATCTCGGATATTTTAAAAATCCACTCTCATGAGAGCACTTACAAATTCAATTGCAGGGGAACCAGCTGAAAAGGCTTCAAAAATTACACCACTACAAAGCTAATTACACTTCAAAATTCAAACAGGCATTTTCAGTTACTCATCTCTCATGAATTTCAGGGAAAAGTCTTATTGCAGAAGAATGTGATAAACAAACCTAAAATCCTTACTTAACACATAACGAAAGCTACAAAGAACAAACAAAAGAGAAAGAAAACATAGTATCCTAAGAGTGGAAGACAATAGAAACACAGTACCTGAGTAGTGGTAAGACATTCAATATCAGTATCAGAGGATAGAAACAAAGAGAATATGCCTCTTGCCACTTCTGCTACCGAAGCATCAGTGCACATTTCATTACATTCACTATATAATGCAGTCTGTGCTGCATTTGTAAGAGAGAGAGAAAAAAAAACCTAACCAAAAAACCCTCAAAAAGTCCCTCAGTTTTACTTACCACAGCAGTGGCGATAGCTCTCTTATCAACCTTCAGGCTTCCCCCAAAATTACTGAGGGAATTAAGTAGACCAGAAAAGAAGCAGACTGCCTATATCATGGGATCTCAAAAACATTCTTCAGACAGTGAACTCAACCGTTTCTTACATTAAGTAACAATCACCTCACCTCTAGAGGTAAGCATCAGCCACAAGTCTTGCCCTGGTGGCTCACCAGAAGTTTGGGAGGACACCCCAAATGCACACACTCTCCATGGAGCCACCCTCCTACCTCTTCCAAAGAGGAATAGCATGGTCCTATTGTCACATACCTGACAAGATCCTCAAACTTTTCATACGTATTAATTCTGCCACTTAGTTACACCCAGATGAGGGCATACAGCAACTTCATTGTGCAATGGCTTCTTCACCTGTTGTAAATGGAAAACGATCCTTCCTTTCACAGAAAGCTTCTGCCAGCAGACAAGCAATGTATCATGCTATATAGCCATTAAGAACAAAACAGCAATTCTGCTGCACACCACCCAAAGCAACGCTGAGGACGCAGGACAACTCACCTGATTTTATAATTGGGTAAGGTGTGCTTGCGCTTAATTACTTTCTTGAACTGGTTCACTATGATGGAAGTGAGCTGAGGCATGGGCCGCCCTTCAAACTGAGACTTCACCTCAAAGAGTATCACGGGGTCGTCCATGAAAGAGAAGAACCAGTGCGTGAAGGGCAGGCGCGTGAAGACCAGCTTCAGCTTCCCCATCACCCGGGAGATCTTCACAAACAGGTAGGCCGACTTGCCGAACACCAGGTCGGCATCGATGGCCAGGTGGAAGCCACCATTGTACTCCAAGTCTACCTCAAAGCCCAGCTCCTCGGGACAGCCCTCCTCATTGCAGGCCACCGGCCGGATGAGCTTCACGGACTTGAAGACAGGCAGGACATCGCCGAGAGAGACCTCCCTGAGGCTGAGCCCCTCCAGCACCTTCCCTGTCATCTTGGCCTGGAGCAGCTCCTCGAACTCCACCTTGATCTTCTTGATGACCCAGTCCCTGACCAGGGCAGTGTCCCTGAGCTCCCTGAAGAGGAAGAGGAAGATGGCATTGAGGAAGTGGCACGTCTCCTCGCGGGAGGAGGGGGCTGGAGGGGGCTCCGGCTGCTGCTGCTGCGGCGGCTGCGGCTGCTGCTTGGGGCCGGGCTCGGGGCCCGGGGCGGCGGCGGGCGCAGAGGCCGGGGCCGGGCTGGGGGCTGGCTCCGCGGACGCCGGGCCGCCGGCCGGCTCCG
>VWZS01010874.1:104253-168892 GCA_013397075.1 Rhabdornis inornatus | reverse complement strand
AAAAAAACACAAAAAAAAACACAAAAAAAAAACACATAAACCCCCCCCCTCCAAGTGTAGGTATACATCTCCCATGAAACTGGTAATAAAACCTGACACACACTCACTTTTTCAAATCTGTAGCTAAAAAGCAACAGACAGAGCAGGATGGCTGATCCAACCTACTGCCAAGTATGCAGGCATCAGTCTGACAATTATCTGTCATTTATTCTGGCAACAAAAATTAAAGAAAGCAACTAAGCATCTTGCAGAAGCTGTATTTCATCTCACCAAGTGAGATACATGAAACTTTACTGCTCAATTAGCAGTGCACCCTACAATCCTCAATATTTTGCTAAAGTGTACAAACTCTTCAGGCAGCTGTCCAAGAGTCATCTACAGACTGTGACCCTGTGCTTCCCTTTTTCTCAGCCCCCATGTGCATATTTTCACAATAGATTTTGCTCTGCCCCCCTGCCTGACACATCCCAGCATACATTAGCAAGTTTATGAGCTTACCCTGTGGTTGCTTCCAATTCTATTCTAATTTTATAACTTGTTTCTCAGCCTGCATTAAGGCTGGTTAGTAAAAGTAACTTTTTCTTCATCAGACCATTTGCCCACGCAGCAATGCACACACAGTGCACTGAACAATGTTATGCAACACGGAAGGCAGCAGATTAAATGGATATGCCAGTGCACACAACCACGTGTGCCTGACCCAAATGGCACTGCCATCAACAACACTTGTAACCACCCTTTCTTGGAAAGGATAAAACAAACAGAATGGAAACTCTTCATTGTTCAACACAATCAAGTTATGGTGAAATCACTACTATGGCAGAGTTTTTCTTAAAGCACTAAAAGTTCTTAGTCTTCTTTTCTCCCTCATGAACTTTGAAAAATACTTTTCACAAGACTACTGCTTTATAAATCCACAGCTATGACTTAATGACTGAAGCTGATCAATTACAAACATTTAGTTTTAAGTTTACTACAACACAGAAGTTTTTCTGAAGTTGCTTTAAGTAGAAGAAAAGCTATTCAAGAAAAACTATTAAATTAACTATGCATTATTCTAATTTTAGCTCTCAGTCTTACCAAAATCTCAAGGAAGGAGAACTGCATTTAGCCTCTTTGAAAGATAGGAAGGATACTCTGTCCAGGACAGCCTCTGCATCATAAGCAAGGCAGGAGTTGTTGCTCATGCAACTGCAGAACTGCCTTATGCAGCAGAGAACAGACAACTTTTCTATCAAGCTTAGGACTGGCAAACTTCTCCACACATGTTCCGCCATTACTGGGACAGAGCAGGCAGGAGGGATCCAGCACATGCTGATTCTCTCTTAGGGAACATTTATACCCAAACTGACCTTTCTCTCTTTTTCTGTGTGTGAGAATCAAAGGTGATTAAGGGATCCTCTGTCAGAGCCAGGATAAGAACAGGCAGGACCCCAGCTCAGCTCCTTTAGGTTCTCAGTCAATATAACTTCACTGGACTTGTTCTGTTCACTTACATGTGAACCATCACAACTATCCACCTTCTAATGAATTTCACTTAGAGAATTTTCTGTTTTGCAGGAAAAATAATTAAAAAAAAATACATCAGTAAGATATTATGTCGGGATAGCAGTGCTGGAGAAGTGAAAACAAGAACTCCAAAACCACACCCTAAGCAAAATCATGCTCTGCTGCTGCTGCTTCTCCCCCTCAGACATAAATTGTGGATTAGCTGGAAAATCACCTTCCCACTTGCTGGAAATCCAGCTTGAAAACCATTTTCATTCTGAAACAGAAGGAAAAACTAAGATTCCGAATGTCTGGACTAGGACTTCAAGAACCTAATTTAGTAAGGTGGAACAACATCTCATTTCAACTGTCTCGAGGGTTTAGAAGCCACCCCAAGGTACCTGGAGCCCTGACAAGCAAGGCAGGCAAAGTGCCAGGGAGCTCACAGAGCCTGGGAGTCTTAACTTCAAAGCAGCCAGCCTTGGCCATGCGCCACAAAACCCAGGCTTACCCAAAAAGCAGAAATCCAGAAGCCTGAACTTTGAGCGTTTGATCTTCTCTGGACATGGACAGGTGAGAGACCACTGGGGAAAGCAAGGAGGACACACAAAGTGCATTTCCCATCAAAATTTTATCGTGGCAATTACACGGTTGCACTTCCAGGAATGCTTATAACTATCCAAATCCAAGTTTTCCGACCATGAAGTCGGTCAGAAAGTTTTTGAGAAAAAAAAGGTCTATTTTGCCCAGAAGGGTGACTTTTGGAAAAAAAATTAGAACTGAAGTGTACAGCTAAAAAATCTTTCCTTCCCTTATCCTAGCTCAGAAAAAAATTGAGGGAAAATGCCATTTTTGTTAGAAGCTACATGCGAAAGCCATTCTGGAACCCCCCAAGGCCAGCATGGATGGAGCTCTGAACAACCTGATATAGAGGAAGGTGTCCCTGCTCAAGCAGAGGGCTTGAGCAATATGGTCTTTAAGATTCCTTCCAACCCAAACGGTTCTGTGATGTTATGATTCTATTTTTGGGGCTAACTTGGGTAAATTAATCCTGCACCGTTCTCATCAGAACTTTGCAGATACTCGTCCCTTCCAGGACAGCATGCCCATTCCAGGGGCTCTGTCCACTGCTGCCACCAGCAATCTCGAACAGGCTTCCAATTCATCTCCAGCTTTTTCAGGCTGACCGACAAAGTCTATAGGAAAGCACGATCTGAGAGAAAAGCCTTCAGAAAAAGCAGCGGCCGAGAACCCTGCCCTCACCTACTCTCCAGGTCTACGGCCACATTTACCGAGACAGCAAAGCAGGAGAAGTTGGGGCGCTGTGCCAGGAAAGGTTATTTTCCCTTTCCAAGGCACCTTAACCCCTTTGACTTCGCTTCGAGAAGCCTCTCGAGGCGAGACCCGGGTCGGGGTAGGTAAGAGCTGAGCCCGGCCCCAGAAGGGAGCGGGGGCAGCGGGCTCAGCGCAGCCGGCGAGGCCCCCCCGTGCCCAGGCCCGGGTCACTCACGGAACTTGGAGGTCGAAGCGCTGATGTTGATGGCGGCGATGGCCCCGGCCGCCCCCGCCCTGCCGGCCGCAGCCCCCGGCTCGCAGCCCCGCAGCCCCGCGCCGTTGTGCTCGGGGCCCGCGGGNCGGCCCGGGCCCCAGCCCAGCTCCGGCCGCGCCGCGCGACACTTCGCGCCGGGCGGAACGCGGCGGCCGCGCCGGGCGGCACAGCCGCGGGGCATGCTGGGGGATGTAGTCCTGCGGGGCGGAGCGACCGGCGGGGCGCGGAAAGAGGCGCGGCCGGCGCGGGGTCCGTCCCCGGCCGCTCCCGGGGCTCGCCCTTCCCGGTCCCCCGGCGCCAGGGAGGTTTTCTCTGGAGCGGGGAGGCTCCGGCAGGGCCGTGCGGAGAGCGGGCCCCGTGCACACAGCGCCCCCTGGCGGGAGCGCGGCGGCCGGGAAGGGCCGGCTCTCGGGAAAAGGGAGCGAGCGTGGATCGGGATGTCACAGCGATGTCACACCCTCTCCCCGCTCTGCCGCACCAGCCCAGGCCGCTGCAAGGTGTCCCTGCCCTTGAGGGGCTTGGAAACAAGCCATCCTTAAGGTCCTTTCCAGCCCAAGCTGCTCCGGGACCTGCGAAGTGCCTGCACAGCGTTGCTCCCTTCTATTCTCCTGGTAATAGGGAGAATAATCTGCACAAATAATGTATAAGCCCGTTTGTCTTGCAATAATCGATGGAACAATTAAAAATTATTTTTTAATATGCTCTTCGCCAAGAACTGTAGTCATAGGACAAGGAGTAATGGCTATAAATTGAAAGAGGGGGAATTTAGGTCAGATATTAGGAAGAAATTCTTTACTGTGGGTGTGGTGAGACACTAGAACTGGTTTCCCACGGAAGTTATGGATTTCCCATCCCTGGCAGTGTTCAGGGACACTTCGGATGAGCCTTGAGCAGCCTGGTCTAGTGGAAGATGTCGCTGTCCATGGCATTGGGGTTGGGACTAGATCGTCCTCAAGGTCCCTTCCAACCCCTTCACATTCCATGATTCTGTGATAATATTGCCTGGTTGCCTTCAAGCACACTTATTTTATTTTTATTTTCACCTGAGTACTGTGATGGAAGAATGGAAATAAGTAGTGGGTGTTTACTGAAAATAGATTTCCACTGTGTGGGGTTTTGATCTTGCTTGGCAAACAAAACAAAAAAAATAAGGGAAAAATGTTGATAAAATCAAAGGTGCCTTGCCTTCTTTCCAAAATGTCTCATAAAAAGTGAAAAGTACGTCATCTTTTTTCTGAGTAGAAACACCAGGTTCTATTTTAGCATGAAACAAAATTGTTCTGTTTTTTAAAAGCAGAAGATGCCACTGATTTCACAGCACTATGGAACCATCCCAAGTTGCTTTGATAAAGGCAAGTGATGAAAACAGTTTGTCCCTATTGCATGGGGGGGTTATAGATTTTCGAACTAAGAGTGTTTTCCTTAGATGTAAAATCACACCTTGAGCATCAACGTTCTGCTCAAACCAGCAGTCATTTCTCTCCATTTTCCATCTTGGTAAGCACCAACAAGCCATAATTTGGTCTCAGAGTCCAAAAGCTGATTTGCCACATCATGCATAGATCTCAGATTACAGGTTCAGCAGATTCACAGGCCTGCTTTGGCTGCTGCTTTGTTTCTATCCACACCTTTACCACATCTGGAAAGAGAACAGACAGGACATTTTTGTTCACTCTGCTACAATTTGAGCTTAGTGGCTTGGATGTGCAGTGTAATGCAAGAATCAGTGGAGTAATTTATAATGGATGTTAGACTTGGAAAGCTAAAGCAGCAAACCATTTCCAGCTTAGGTAAGTGTTGTGATTCTCTGATAACCACAAAGAAAAGTAAATGGAGGTTGCATATCTTCACTGCTTCAAGGAAGGCATGTTTGTGTTCTCAACCCTCAGAGCAACTCCACTGCAGCCTCCCACTCACCTGCTCTTGCTGATCTCAGGAGTGGGTCTCAGATTCTTTGCCAGTATTTAAAAACATCATGACCCGAGGAGGAATCAGAAACTTACTCTTATCAGCAGAGTTTTATCTTTGTTTTACTAATTTCAAAAGTGCTTATTTAAACATCTAAGAGCAGTGGAAAAGTAAGACAAACCCAGCACTTTTCTGTTCTAGAATTTCTGCTTTTCATTTTTAGTTCTAAAATGTCTTTTTTTCTCTTTCATACTCTCTTGCTGCCCACACCTATTTCTGTTGCCAACTCTGTAAGTTACTGAACAGCTGGGGGTTTGGTTTGGTGCCTGGGAGTTTTTCCTACAATCTCTGAAGGTACATTGCCCTTCTGACTCCTTTTCACAACGTTCCATTCACAGTGACTACACTCACTGCACTTCCTTGTGGCAGGAATCCAAGAAGGCTTAGGAAATACTTCACCAAGCATTTCTCCTTCATCGCCTTGTGCAAGGAGGCAGCTCATCTTACCAAGCAAACAAAAAGCCCTTTTTACCTCCCATAAGGCAAATAACAAGCTGCAACAGTCACCCATGGCTCACGCTATTCAAAAGACGCCTGCACACTGATAAAGGCATTATCAAGTGGTTCATCACTGCAGCAGCACTTGTCTTTGCACGGAGACTTCTCTGCACCTTTTCCTTTTTCCTCGTCAGCATGTGAAAATTCGACTCAGGCTTTAAATTCTTTCTTGGCAAAGTTACATTTTGAAATACCACAACTATAATTATTTTTGCTGTTAGCTGAGAATACCACATAAAAATTCAATTCTGACAAGACTTGAGGATCCTCATGTCTCTGTAACATCCCTGGAGAGTTGAGGCTTGTCTCTGTTGTAACTAGCTCATCAGTAGACTGCAGAAATTCCGATGACAAAGTAACATGCAGATGTCACACTTTCATTTCAGTCTCCCGGATCTGTATGTAATTACCCAGACAAGAATCACGAAGGATTGTTACACCTTTTTTTTTTTTAAATGGCTCACAACTTTTGATAACCAGGTCACAGCCACAAGCTTTGCTACAAAGGAAAAAGAAAGATCAAGATTTCCTAACAGTAGCCCTCCATGGAAAGTGTGAGTGTGTATATTCTAGAACTTCACAGAAATGAGACTACAAGAAAGCTTTTCTTTCCAGGTTCTCAGAAGCAGACTGTGACACTTTCTGGATGTTTCCTCGTGTGTAATTTCAATTTTATATGAACGTTTGTATCAATCAGATAAGGGAATTTTGTTTTTCTCATTGATTTGTGTTTATAAAGCAAAATTATTAGGTAGCCCAGAAGAGCTGTTTCTACACTCTGTGTCCCAGCTGGGTGTATATAGGTAGCAGTTGAATGATATATGAGGCATGTTGGGAAAAGACATGCATGTTTTGGTTTATTTCCTGCTGTTGGTAATAAACATTATGACATGGATACAATTCTTATTTTAAAAGACACTTCTTCCTGATTTCCCAAGCACCAATTCCACTGCAGTCAGTAGGAAAGCTTTCATTGATTTCAATGGGATTCCAATCAAGCCCTAACACAGCATGTAAAATGCTTTTCAGATTTATAGCTCTGGTTCTAAAAACCAAATAAAAAAAGAAGATAATTCCAACAAGAAGGAGAAATTAATGCTAGGCAGAGCCTTAAATAGCAGTGTGTCAGGAGGAGGGTGCAACACAGCTCTTTCAATGCTTAATAAGACAGCCCCTTGCTGAGTGTTGGCAGAAAGCAGATAAACCTGAAAGGAGGTTTAGGTGCTGGTTATTTTTGAGACATATTTTGACAACTGATGATTTGCTCAGGCACAGGGAATTGATAGTCCCCTTGCAGGCTGGCAATTTGTGCCATGTCTCTTTCAATAGCAACTCCCACTTTGGGCAAGCTGATCAGTGTAAAGTTTTCTTGAAAATGTGCCAGTTATGGGATGGAGAGACCATCCTTAGTGTTTCTTGACTAGATATAATTTGTGAACACTGATTATATACAGTTCTCTCTTATTGTATCATTATGTCTCTGCCTACGGAGGAAAAAAAAGGAAAAACACAATTTTTGTGATAAGTCCTTGGGAAATAAAGGCTGTTGACATGTTTTACCAGTACTGTCTGTTTCTGAGCTCTATGGAAAGTGTCAGAGCACGAGCAGAAATCACCTGCCTGAAGAGGAACAATCCTTGCCATCTTCCACAGGCAGAAGCTCTATTGTGAACAAAGGGAATTCCAGCTAATCCTCACCAAGACAGCAGGAGCATGCTCTTGCCAGGTGCCAGCAGAGTGCCTTTGGTGGAGAAGAGAAGCACACAGCCAGGGAATAGCCAGGAAACAGCCAGGAAACAACGGGGTAGATGTGAGCTCTGATCAAAGCCAAACACGGGTACTCCGGGGATGTCTGTCCTTTCCCTGTGCTTTCCCACATGGCTGCTTTGCAGGGCAGAACAAAAATACAGAGTCCAATCAGATCATATTTTCCTGAAATGAACTAAAAGGTCACACCATGGTCTGCTCCTGGTACCCTGGGTGCATATGCAAAAACTCAGTTTGATAATGTGCACTTAGGCTACTTGGGATAGTTTTACATAAGGCTCAAGTGTCTCCCTGCTTCTGTCCTTTAACAAGGCTGTAGTCCTACTTCTCAGCCCTACAAAGAGGACAGGACCCAGAACTGTGTGAAGATGTTTAAAATGAAAATGTATTTTCAAACCAGCTCCCCTCTCTGTCTGAATGCTCTCACCAGCAAGATATCAAGAGCACAATGACTACAAGAGTATATGCACTCAAATTTTTCCAGTTTCCCCACTAGTGGTCCCATTCCTTGCCTCATCTGTGCCTGGTGTGAGGGCCCTGAGTGCACCAATATGCCATAATTAACAAGACCAGACTCACCTAGATTCCCATAAAACCAGTGCCTTTTTGTGGACAAGCTCTGTTTTAACTCAGAACTTAAGGTTTGCTCCACACCTGCCCTATGCTGTATATGTCTTGTCACCTTTCTCTGCCAGCCCTGACATGTTCCTCCCTCATAAATTATTTAACAGAATTATCTCAAGGTCTCTGAGTTCCTGCATATGAGAATAACTCAGTATTTGGCCCATGGGAACAGGAAACAGGACAGCCCTGCCCAGCCATGTTCCCTGGGCCAGAGCTGCCCTGAGCACACTCTGGATGCTCTGTCACATCAGTCAGGCACATAAAGCAGTGTCCTGAGGGCTGCAGGGTGGGAGGTGTGTGTACCCTGTAAAACAGGACATATCTTTTGCTCTTGCACCAAGACAAAGCAAAATTCTTTTAGTGTAATTTCAATATAAGCACATTTGTGGCATGTGATATGGGTTAATCCTTCTAACTACAGGCATGACCAGACTATTCTGTCCCATAAGCCAATATCAAAAAGGATTCATGTTAAATAATAAAATATATTGCCTGCTATTCATTAGTAACCTCATTTTTTTGCTGTTTTTTGGTCCTTTGGTCGGCCAATCTCATTTATCTGGATGACACTGGGCCAGTGCAAGCAACAGAAAGGATTCTCTGAAAATGTGCTCAGTCCCTTACAGAACCAGGCATCTGGAGCTGACCAGGCTGTTCCACCAGTGCTGTTTCCCAGCCTGGCATTAGCTGCCCACAGCTAGGACCACAAGAATAGGAAGATCCAGCACATGGATACATCCAGCAACAGGCAGCATTTGGAAATAAACACAAAAGCTTCAGTTTTATTAATGCAAAAGGAGGAAGCAAAACAGCATGTAAATTTTCTGCTGTTTCATCGTGTTTCTTCATCTGACTTGCTCCATTATCTCCCAGTAATCTTCTGCTGAGCCTCTGCCTCTACTCGGGTGTGCAATCTCTAAAAGCAACTCATTTATCAAATAAATGCTTCTTGACTAAAAGCAAAAAGCAAACTCTAGACTTCCCAAAACAGATTTTGTTTATTTTGTTATTAAGTATCTAATTATTTTCTCAGAAGGTATTCAGAGAGTCTGTAAGTGTCCCTGAAAACTTTGGTTCCAGGAAAATAAGGTACATTAGTGTATGCATTAAGTGTCATTTTCAGAGAATCTCCCAGAGCTTTTGAGCTTTAATCTTAAACCTATGTTTCCCTTTCCAATTTTTTAACTGACAATGCAAATATAAAGATGTGTTGGGTATAAAAGCACAAGAACTTTTGTCACTGGGAAAAAAAAAAAGGTGAAAAGTATTTTGATATTACCAGATACCAATAGGATTCTCTTGGTTGTAGAAAACCTTTTTTTCAAGGGATGTTATCAACATATTTATGCATGAAGTTTAGGAACTATTTAGGAGTTTTTCATGATAAGAGTAAATAGAGTGAAAACTTTTCTTCCTCCTAGACTTTAAGCAGATAAGTGTAACAATAGAAATGTGCCTGTAACCGAGAACAATCTATGCAACAAAACATTCTGGTCTGATTTCTCCTACATGAAAATAAAAACCTGAGCATAAGCAGCTTTCACCCTGTAGAGCCAGCTGTAACTGGCCTAGAGGTGGAGCCAGTCATCTGCAGGGCTGAACACAGAGGAGCAGACGTGTTCTGAGCAATAATGCAGGAAAACTGAGAAATAGTAATAATGTAAGTCAGGGATTTGCTTGAATAATGGCTCTGTGGGTGTGATACATCCTCACCAGTATCACAGCAGCAGATTACTGGAGGGTTTAGAATATAGTTGTGATAGCCACAAAGGAATTTCTCAGGGGAAAATGTAGGAAGGGAGCCTGGGGTGGAGAGAAAGAATCTCTGCACAAATGAAAGCCATACATAAAGAAGAGAACAAGTAGCACCTTCCTCACAGAGCAATGTTTTGCTGCCCTACCATGAAGAGCCCTGCTGCTGATTACTGTCTTGCACAATTTTTAGGTGCCAAGCAGCAGTTCTCTTGCTCTTTCAAAAACAGGACTTTCTAGGACTGTTTAATCAGATAGTAGGAAAGCTTTCTTCATCACGTCTTTCACTGGCTTTCACATCTAAGGCATTCAGGAAAATAATTTGTCCAGCACTTATCTGGGCAGGCGTCAGCTCTCATTGTGCAGCAACAAAAGAGTGAGTGCCCAGTCTTTGTTTTTTATCAGATACTGGATATCGACTCCCTCATTATTTGTATTTTCTCAGGAAATGGAAAAATGGCATCCATAGTTCCTCCTGCTGAAAGATAATGCGTGAATTCATCATGCCTTCAGTTTTAAACCAGACTGTTTTATTTCCAGGGCTATAAGAGAGGACCTACTGGTCCACTAAAACTTTTTTTCTCTGTAAGCTGTCACGGTGGGGAAGGTTTTAAAGAGAATTCTTTTTTATTTTTTAAAAGATGTTTTTTCATCTGCTTTCAATTTAATACTCTCAAAGGAAGGTCCACCCGTGTATGCTGTGGGACCTGCTGCTGTTTCCTACTTTCCATTCTGCATTGTCCATAACTGACACCTGCTCCTGTTCACTCCAAAATCTCTGCTGGCCAAACTAAAGTCCTCTATGTAAAATACTTTAGGGTGAAAGCAATTACACAAATGCAAGATGTTTTAGAGACAAAGTTAAACACAGAAATAACAAATGCAAGGGATTTTTATGTGTTGTTATTCAAGGATCAAAGGCACACAAATGCCAGCCTCTAGCCCTCATGATTATTGCTCTTCCCAGCACAGCACGTGGCCTTATCTTAATCAAACTTCTCTATCAGCGCTTCAGCCTCATCCTCTTCAGTCTGCCCAGAGCTCTGGCATCATTTACCACCCACAATCCTGTCTGGCTTCTTTGCTCAGTACTCTCTAATTTTCTTCCTACTTCTTTGGTTATTTCTTCCCTTCAGCCTCTCCTCCCCCGCCCATGTTGTGTTTGTGTCCCTGGCTTAACTTTCTCTCCTCCCTTCCTTTCTGGCAGCGGTACATCCTCAGCATATCAAAAACCTCAAAGATATCTTTAACTCTGCCTCTGGACTCACAACCTCATCTCCTTCCCTCCTCTTCCTTGGGCACAGTCCCATCACCCCACCTGGGTGCTGCCCCGGCCTGAACCTCCTTGAAAACTGCTTCAGGTAACATTTGGGCATCCACCCTCTCTTAATCCCCCAAAGGTGCAGGTCTCCTGAGCAGGTTCCTTCCTCTGTTACAGTGCCTTACTTTTTCATTTCCCCTCAACAGATGTGGTTATGTTCCCCCCTTATCCATCAAACCACCCATGTTTCTAAACCATCTCAGAGCCCTCTTGGGATTCTGGACCCTCTTCTCCACTGCATCAAACAGAAGCTTCACTTTCAAGGTTCTTGATGATCCAGTTCTTGTCTTTCATTAAGTGTCAGGAAACCAACTCTGTCCTCTAATCCATGCAGGATAAAAGCCCTTATCTCCCACTTGTTAAAACACTCACTTAGGCACCTTTGTGCTTTTTTCCCAGGCAGCTATAAGTATCTGTGAAACTATCCTCATTATCCTTATAATTCTCCTGTGGCATTACGTCAATACCATCCTTAAGTGTTAGGCTGCGGGTTTGCTGCAACCCTCTGACTCAGAGTGGCTCATGTGTCCTTCTGCCTCCCCCCCTGTCTGTATCCATTCTTTAATTGTCTGATAGTGAGGTCTGGGAAGGACAGACATCGCCTTTCTCTTCCACAGCCCCCACCACAGCGAGGTCTTGATCCCTGACCAGCTGCTGTATTACAACAGCAGGGGAGTAAATCAATCCACAGCCTTTCCCCATCAAAATAATTCTTCAATTCTTTTTTTAATTATTATTTCTAATAGCAGATTTGTCCCAAATTCACCACAGACTGCAGGAATTTAGATGCAAATGACACATATAACACTAATGAAAGGAAGCAATGAACTAGCAAGAACATAGATGAGCATTATTGAAGACTAATTCTGACTTCATGCCAGAATGAAAGAAAAAATAAATATGGAGTTCCTGGCAGCATATCAGCAGAAGAGTGATAAGAAAAGGCAAAAGCATTCCTAGGAGGTTTTTTATATGTGCTATGTTTTAAATTCATATCTCTGCTTCTATCACCTATTTGTAGAACTGGTAAAACTTATCAGGAAATAAGAATACAAGAAGGATGCTTTTAAAGGAGTCTAGAACTAAAGCACCTTTTAAATGCCATCTTCTGGTGTTACAAAAAATATTTAATCCCATCTTGGTTTTTTGGTTTTCCCATGGTAATAAGGAGCATTAACAGATTATGCTTCAGGTCAATCAGTTTCTCTGCTCTTGCCACACCCTCTTGCAAACTGCTCCTTCCCTGCTTCAAGACTGATTCTCCAGGACAGATTTTATTCCTAAATCAGAGACCTATCCACTTGGCTTCATAGATGTCTCTCTTGAAGTGAAAGCAGAATTCAAAGAAAATACTCTTTTATATTCATGTGGTCAAAACCATTCTGTTTTGCTGTTAGACAACAATTTCTAAGCCATAAATCTTTACCAGGACAACTTTTGCTGGCAGAATTATAGTGGCAGCAGAGCCAGTATAGCATTCCAAACACCACCAGTCTGACATATGCTTAAGTCTAGAATGGATGGACTAAGCTTTTAAATAGCTTAATTCATTGCTGCAATTTCTTTGATAAATATCAGCTGAAAATGGCATGTAGGATTAAAATCATCGTGAAGGTGCGACAAAACAACACAGTGAATTGAAAATAATGCAGGAGGAAATAGTAACAAAATAAGCTTTATTTACAGTAAATAAAAGGGAGGGGCAAAAATAATATCACTTCTCTTTATGTGTATTCATTAGTGTGACTTAAGGCATGTGGAAATTTCACTACAAAACTCACTGCTGCAGTGCATAATTGATAAAAGCAGAGAAGGAGCTACTCTACTGTTACAGCAAAAGGCCTCAGCTGAATCTAACCACCTTTCATAGACTGTTCCTTCATTCATTCTCTGATGAGGTACAATGAGCATTACCATACTATAGGTGAGCATTTATCTGCTGCTTTATGGAAGAAGTTAACATCTATGTAAAAAAAAAAACTAACAAGGAAATAAAAGAAAACCCACAAAATCTTAAATAAATAAATCACTGTAGAGGAACTAACAGGATTAGACGAAGCAAATTAAATTCTTAGAAATCTTAAATAACTAATTTAAATAAAAGAGGTTGCAAATAGCCTGTCATATGTGTTACTTTCACAGACAGAAATTAAGTTCTCTTTAAATATTTCTTCTGCAAGTGAAACAAGTAAAGAAAAGCCCATATGACAGTAATAAGGGGAGTTAGGTCAGCTTCTGAATTCATCCATCAGTGACATGCAGCACATCTCCAGTTCATACAATTCCAAAATCATTTAAAGTGATTGTTTTCAAGTCAATCTTCCATCACCCACCTTTCTTTTCGCCAGAGGCCAGAAATAGCACCTGATAATTTATCTTCTATGTCAAATTTTGCAGCAGCTACCCCCTTCTGAGCCACTGAACTCAGTTTGCTGCATCTGCTTTCAATATACACACTGGAACCACATTTTCTCCTTGCATTCACCTGTCAAACACGGTTTAGGAGAACACGCTTCAGATACTGCTAAGAAATGCCACATCCACAAGACTCAGGGCTGAGAATTCAGTGTTTGTGAACTCTCCTGAAAAGCTTATGGAACTTCAACTCATTGCAATGAACTAAAGCTGCTAACTCATGAGTTGGATGCCAGAGACAAGTTGGCTGGTGATTTTTAAATTTATCAAACTAGAAGCTGCCTTGGACGCATTCAAAATTTCCACCTAAATAAATGCTGAAAGCTTCTGTATTCTTTTCCCAAACACCCTGCATTGCAAGCAGTCTGGGGCACTCGGCTTGGATAAGAAAGGAGTTCCTGGAACTTTTCTTGGTTCACAGGTCAGGGTGTGAAAGCTCTACACGTGCTGGCTCTGTGAAGATAAGGCTCAGGCATGACAAGCCCTTTTCCCTCTCCGTCTTGCCTTGATGCTCTGCTTTTACCAGAAGTAAAACTTGGCTGCACAGGTGGAAAGCAAAGACACTTTGGGCCACCTGTCAGTTCTGGGCAGTCAAGAGAAGGATGCACCATGGCTTGTGTTTGCCATCCAGCACATCCTTCCTTTCAGGAAAGCTGATTACAAGATCCCAGTGTACCCAAGCTGCAATGCACAAGCTCTTCCTTTTCTGCAACTTGCCAGAAATTCTCGCTGGCTTTCCACATTGTCTAACAGAATTTAGCCTGATCCAGTAGGAACAGCACTGGTAGAAGGGACCACAACACTCAGGCCATTTATCATCTGTTGTAGGAGTCTATTGGAAACACATGCCCAGTCCCAGGGCTCTGCTGTACCAAACACCAGAGAAGAGAGTAGTCTGGCAGCAAATCTCTGCTCTGCACAATTTACTGAGCAGATGTTGGACAGGATAAAAAGAACAATCCAGACAACAGAAGTCTCCTGAAGCTGAACCTCACTGTGCCAGGTTATTTATGTGTTTCCACACCCTCACTGGTCTGAAAACAGAGATTCACAATTCCTATATGAATGTGCACAGTAAGACTCAAGTAAATGGCAAATAGCACACGGCAGTTCAAGTCCCTTTATGTTGGTGTCTGCTTCTTCATCTTTCAAAAAGCAGAAGCAGCAGCCAGTCTGAGCTGGAATGCAACCAGCTTTGTGTTGAAAACGGAAGAATTCCCTTTAAGAGGTCAGTATCCAACCTCAGCTTTGTTCAGCACCACCTCCTGAATAGCAAGAATTATGTTTGAAAGGTATGTCCCTTTGAGCAGCTCCTGAATAGGAAAAACTATAGGAGACTGCACATTTTTACAAAGAGAGGATGTGCTCTTCCCCATTTACTGATCCAATGCTCAAAGAGCTCAGAAAACACCTCCTGCAGGTGCCAGGCTTTGAGAACAAAATAAAATTTAAAAAAAAAAAAGAAAAATGGATATTCTGGTAACTATGGAGAGGCAAAAAAAAAAATATTCTAGGTCACTGAAAGCAGGCAAAACACAGAAAGTGTTTTCTATTGCCACTCCACTCTCCCCTGTGCTCCCCGCAAACATAAATAGTTCTGTGATTCATTGCAAAGCTGCTCTGCCCTTGCTGAATTTGAAAGAGAATATAATTGCTTTTTCCATACACCAGTAATGATGACAGGGACCAAGATGCGTTTTTGACATAAACTGGTATGTCATTCATTAAAATTACTACTGCCTGAGTGGGAAGTTTTCAGCAGAAGTGTCATCTTCTTAGAACATGCATTGAAGGGAAGTCAGATAAATAGAAGTTTTCTCCTCTTACTTTTGCACAACACATCAAACTAGTTTGCAGTTTAACAAAACCTGTCTGCATGTTCTCACAGGAGCTGTGGGTTTGTTAAAATACCAGCCCAAAGCTGATATTAAAAAATTAATCCTCTGTTATTCAAAGTGCAACCAAATCCATTCCCAGTGAAATATTTAATCTTTTATAGTTCTTTGTATTCTAAGCTTATAGATTTAGACAACTTTTGAATAAACACACACCATTTGTTACAGCACTGCAACTGGCAAACAGAAAGCTATATTAGGTTTAAGGGATAGGTTTCGATAGGAAAGGAGGTAACCAGGAGATGTGGCCAGTGAAGGAAGCAGGGGACTCTGTTACAAGCCACACAGTGAAGCACCCTGGCTTCTGATGCAGCTCTCCTTTCCAGCTTTAAAACCTTGTAGAAGTTCTCTCCAGTGATCATCTCCCCACCACTGCCTGGTGCCCAGCATCAGCAGCCACCCTGCCAGACCTTCATTCCAAGAGAACTTGTATCACACAGAATCCCAGAGCTCTCATGCAACAAAAATAACGGTGTGCCCTTGGTCAACAGCAATTTGTTCTCTGTCTGTCAGCTCATTCCTTGCAAGAGCCCAGTGCCCAACACGCAGGGCTGCAGGGCTGGGAGATAAAGGTGAAACATGCCCTTCATTCTGAAAGCAGAGTTAGAGCACAGTGACATCCCTGTGCCTGTGATGCACCTCGCTGTACAGCAAACCCAACACATCAATTGCTGATGCTATCAAAGGAAATAGCATTTCCAGCCACATGGGAAATATGTCAGCAAAACAAATGGATTCAAATAAACAGCAGCAGAAGGCGCATAGCAATATTGATTCATGGCTTTTTATCCTCTGTCCTTTTGAAATGGTCCCTTTCCAGCACTCAAGCTGCTGTGATAAATACCTCCTCCCCCTCCTGCATGCTTGACTACCGAGAATACATTTTGTGAGATTTTTTTTGAGCAGAGAGGAAGAAAAAGGATTAAAAAAAAAGACACCTACACTTTGTAGTGATTCTGGTTTTGAGCCATTAGCTTGCCCTGCAGTATAAAGCATAGCTTTGAACCTCTCCCTGGTACAACAATGGCTGATTTGTATCAAGGTGCTTCTCATAAAGGCGAGGCATTTGAGAAAAACACTGAATTGTGTGTCATTAAAAAAAGGTTAGCAGTAAAAATACATCAAAGAAAGAGAGATCAAAATTACTGTGAAGCGAGCAATTGAAGCAACTGGAAAAGTCCTTCCCATTCAGACAGGTCACCTATTCAAGTCCAGCCTGAATCAAAAGTGAAAATGAGTCTTCTGTAGCCTTGAGAAACGAGACAGGGGTCTCTCTGCTGGCTTTACATTTGCCAGACAACCCATTGCAAAATCAGCTGCTGTCAATTTTAACAAAGGACAGGGCAAGCTTGTAGGTTTGGGTAATTCAGGTTATTTGAAACAAAAATATTATGATTTTTTTAAATAAACACCACCGCCAGAAGGACTTTTTTTCCACCTAACCATAAAAACACAGAAAAAAAATGTGCAAATGATGTTTGTTAGCTCCTGGTTTATGAATGAATAAGAGTGAGACCAAAGAGTGAGTCTCAATTGCACAGGATTGTCAGCTACCAGCAGAAGTGCCATCTCCTGCTCTCCTATACCAGCTCCAGGGAAGGACAACTTGCTTTGGGGCTTGCAGACAAACAGGATTTTAAGAGAGTCATCAATGCCAAAATAAAATGAAACATTTGAGGAATGCCAAGAAAGCTTTAACCCCTGTCCTTCAGCATCCCTAATGGCCTGGTGTCTTGAGCAGAGCAGTGCTGCCAGTTCAAATCTTGCCCACAAAAGACAATTTGTCTTCGAAGTGGAGGCAGTAGAGAGACGTTGCTGACCCAGTCCCTGCGCCCTGAGTGCACAGCTCAAAGGCTGCACAGGTACAGGAAGACAAAAACCCTTGTAAACCTAAGGAGCTGCTTGTGCTGACCTCAGGTTACCATGGCTGGCACTGATCTTGTGACAGGACAGTCCTTCCTGCTCATTCTAGTGGCACAATTCACTAAAACCCCCTCCTTGAGCTCTGAGGTTCATGGATCAAAGCACAGTTCTTGGGCAGGAACGTGGGGGTTTTAGTGAGTTGTTGTGCTAAATAATTTGCAAGTGCCTATTCCCCTCCTCCAACCCTAGCTGTCCTTTTTTACTGCTATAAAAATGTTAGCATGACTGCCTCTGATGAATTTCAGAAGTTTCAACACATAATTTAAAAGCAGAAGTCATTAACAAGTATCTATTTGATCACTGACAGCTGAAGCAGTGAGAAGAGCTATCATTTAATAACAGTTAAGGTTAAACATATTCCTGTAGTTTATCATCATTCGCTTTCCCTAAATGCATTACTTCAGGTAGTAAACTCTGACGAGAAGGACAGCGTGAATTACATTGTGTGGCAGATATAGCCATCAACAGCAGACTTTAACCTCAGACCAATCCAAAACAGGAGTCTGACAAACAATTCCAGGGGATCATCATCTGACAATAAAGTCCTCATAATATCATCCTTTCATGTTTGTGATATATTGGAGGCAACTCTCGGGCATTCCTTAATGGCCCAGCTGCCACCACAGTGATATATGCACTGTGTATTAAGGAAATGAAACAGGAATTATGCACAATGCATCATTTCTCCTGCTGCTGTCGTTGGGCAGGGAAGACTGCAGCACCCTGTTGCTTCAAGATAAAACAGGATCCTTAGTGCTTCATTGATATGGAACAGAACAGAACATTTCAGTTGGAAGGGACCTACAGTGATCATCTGGTTCAAATCTGTGCAGGTGCAGCAGACCCAGCAAATGAGGAGACACTAACCTAGAAAACCACATCCATTCAGAAAACCTCAATATATCATGAAATACCAGCCTGTGCCTTTCCCAGCTGTACTCCCAGAAGATTCACTTTACCAAGTTTACCCCGCAAAACAAGCACATTTCCTCCCTGGTCCAAGCTCTACTCCTTTCCCTTTTCCAAGGATGAAACTGGGAGAGTGAAGAGGTGGCCACTACTCCCTGATTCAGATCCTTCCACACCCTGGACTAGTTGGAGCAGCTTTTGGATGCTCCAGCACCCAGCATTACCCTTTCAGTAAGAGAGCTGAAGTCCCCTGTACCAGTGTCAATGTGGAGTATTAAATACTAATCTATAACTAAACATAGCTTCAGCAAGAGGATGCCAGTGCACAACAAATCAAAAATAACAGCTATGTCTGTCACCTCTGCAGCAGCAGGGAGCTTTTCAGTCCAGCTTTCCTGGGTACTCATTTATAGCAGCACAGAGCAGGTGGAAATCATTGCTGCTCTGATCTGGTGGCATTTTACACTCACTCTGACCAGAGAAGATCACTATAAGGAGAGGCAAATACACAGCACAGTCTCCTGAAGACAAACATTTGGCAGCACATAGTTTCCATCCTCACTGCCACATATCGAAAATAAAATTAGGCTGTCTGGGCAAATGTAATTGTGAGATGCTCTGGTAGGCTGACAGGGATTGGTTTAGATACTAACAAGCATATCCATGGCACATCTAAGAGCAGGTGATAATCCCAGTTCCAGCCTGCATATCCCTTCCTAGGCTAGCTCACCTTTTGCAGGTTTTCTCCCTCCCTGGGGAGCAGGTGAGGCAAACTGGCTCTTCCCAGCAAATTTGCATCTGTCATTCAGAATCTATGTTTTCTCATTACAGAGCTGACAAAGTGACAGCAATAATTAATCTTACTGTGTATGGAGTTCATTGATATCAAGAAGAATAAACTATTGTGATCAAGTTAGCCTGTTGCAGATGTGTGAAGCACTAGAATTTATCAAATTCTGCAGGCACACAGTTTGATTCTGCATAATAAGGGAAGACAATACCAGCAAGATAGCAGAGAGCCAGCAATATGGTGCAGGATTTCATGAATGCCTTTTTTAGTTCTCAAAAAGTGCCACACTTGTCAGCTGTGCAAAAGATGCCATGACATGTTAGCGCATGTCATATCAAAATTGTTAAAGGATGCTGCACTCTGGCTCCGTGGGGATGTGCTCTGTGTCCAAATCAACATGTGCCTGCACAGGCTGCTGGAGAGACACCTGAACTTCTGCAGCTCCTGGAACCAGATAATGGCAGTAAATGTGTACATTTATGAAGGTGTGAAAAATGCCTCCAAGGGGGATGTTGAAATAGAAGCAAAGCTCAACAAGGGCAATTATCTCTGTCAAAGGCTTTTGGTGATCGATGGCAGCTGCTCTCACAGTCAGAGCTGGGAAAACCACAACATGAATATTTGATTAAATTAGGCCAACCTGAAGTCTCTGGCAGAGCATGTGATGCCATGGGTTTTCTGTGAGATGGCAGGGTCTCTCCTTCACAATGGATTATATCTTTGTCTTGCCTCATCACTTTTTTCTTCAGCAGAAATGCTTTTAGCATCCTAACAAAAGGCACAGCTGGGCAGTGCCAGGGATATCTGGCACCCTGTGCCAGCTCAGCTCCATCCCCAACATGACCCCCACCAACCTGAGGTGCAATTTCTGCAAACGGGCTGAGGGCACAGTCAGCTGAGCTGATCCAGCAATTGGCTGCCTGCAAATCCAGGTGCACTCTCCTCATTCCACCTCTCCTCCCCAGTTCAGATCTGTGCATTCCTGCCCCTTTTTCTTGGGGCTGGCCCTTATATTAACCCCCAACCTCCTTCCAGCTGATTCCATGCACTAAGCAGGCAGATATCAAATCTGGGGGACAAAATCAAAATAAGCTTCCAATGCCACAGCCAGCACAAGACCAAGGGACAAGAACATGAGTGAGGATGCCAGAAGTGGGGAAGAGGCACAACTCCTCTGTGACACTGTGGAATTGGCTCAGCTCTCCCACCAGCCAGAGGAGCTGTTGTACTCGGGAGCAGCAAGTGCTATCAGACCTTTATTTGATGTACCTCAGGCAGCTGAACAGCCTGGAGATTATCTCCCCAGAATTTACTAACCCCTTGGCATTTATTCCCTTTTCATTCACGATGCTCTCCATCTAAGCTGGATGATAAATGGCCAGAACTCGATCCTGCTCTTCCTTGCCTTCTGAGAACTAAGCTGCTCTGCTCTCCCTTAGGCACTATGAGCTGTTAACAAATCAACCTGAATGTTTGCTTGCAAAGCCTAACCTGGAGGGAATGGCTTATTTTCATTAGCAGCCTGGTCTATTGTTCAACACAGATCCTGAACCTGAAAAGGTCGTAACTCAGCCTTCCCACTCTGATTCCTATTTGAGACACTTTTCTCCAGAATAGCCAGAATTTTCTGGCAGTTGCCCCTACAATAGGAACCTCTTGGTACTTCAAGCAACTCCACAGACCATCCTGCCAAGCAGTCACCTCTCCCTGGCCCAAACATGCTTTCACAAAGAGGGACAGGCATGTCCACCTGTGCTGCTGATCCCCTTCTTCCCCAGCATGGACACAGAGCTGTCTAATCCACTGAGACGAGGAAAGCAAGCAGGAGTGGGTGGGTCAGACAGGGAACTGGATGTTTCCTCCCTAAGAAAAAACTGTTAGGGCTGGAAGAGATCTTCTAGCTTGCTAGGACTCACTGCTGCCATCACAAATAACTCTTCTGTGTAAAATGGCACATAAATTGATCAAACTCTCTCCTTAAACTAATTAAGTCTGTTGCATCTGTTGCAAGGCCACACTCCCCTAATGCCTAAAAGCTCTGTTAGTTCCCTTGTTCTGGTTCTTTTGCAGTTGTTTTATGCTCGTTTTCCCTGCCTTCTAAAAATTCTATTGACTGACTCCTTGACCTCATATTATTTAATGTTTCATTGTGTTCCTTCATGCTGCAACACTAACAAAGGAAGTGCAAACACAGGAGAACACATCGAGGAGCAATAGGAAGAATCATACAGCTTTAACCAATTATGAAAGGGTGGGGCAAAAGGTAGAGAATAGCCCAGAGCTGAATATTGCAGTTTTCCACATAATAAGTAAATAAAGAGGGATTAGAAAATTTGACCTGTGAGTTCAAAATGAAACAAGTTCTTCCTGCAAATGGAACAGCATTAATAATATTATACAATGGCCACTTCTGTGTCAGATCTGTATTAACTGGGCTAAACAAACACAGCTGGGGAACCAGCTTTGGGGAAGAAGGAAGACTTGAGAAAAAGAAATTAAATTGTTGGAAAGAGCCAAATAGGCAAATTTGCTGTTGTTGGAAAAACATGGCAGAACTCAGTGAGCAATCCTTGTGAATGAGAGGTGGGAAGTTACACTTCCTGTGCTCTGCAGAGGGAAAATGAACATGAAGAGGTCACATCTTGCCTCCAAGCAGGAGCTTTTAGGGTCATCTGATGCCGTGGGAGAAGGACCAAGGTTCAGGAGCTGGGTGGGCCCAGGTTGGACCCAGCCAGAAACATCCTGGACTATGTAAGAGATCATATCCCTGCAGCAAACAAGGCTTCTTCCCCTTTGGAGTGGTTTTCTCTTGCAAAGAAAGCCAGTCTCTATTCATGCCTGTCCAGTCAATAGCATCCTCCTCCCCAAAATTACCAGAATGGACAGTAAACAAGAACAATTAAAGAGACAGCCCTTAAATAGAGCAGCTTCTTTCCAGTGAAAGTCCCAACTTTATCTTGCTTGGCTTTCAAGACACTCATTTGCACCACCTCATCTTTTAGTAACAAAGATTCAAAGTTTCCAAAGTCTTTTATGAAAGATCTCCTACAATGTGTCATATAATTGTATCACGTAGTGGCCTTTCAGAGAACATCTTGAACCCGGGCAATGGAAAACATCTTCACAGGCAAGGAGCAAAGAGGTAACTTAACAAAGAATCATTACAGGAACAATTAGGCTTTCAGCTGGCAACATCAAAGAGTTTATTTATTTGTTCCAGGGCTGGAAAATAGACCAGAAAGTGTTATAAAATGCTCCAGCTCATCTGAGAGCGAGTACAAAAGCTTCATGTGCAGTTATATCACCCTTTCTAAGCTGAAAGCAAATAAAAGCCTTGTGATTAATTCTGTGAGTATAAACCCACAAGAATCTGGGGTCTATTACCACAACACATTGAAAAAGCTACAGGGATGTGACTTGGTTTAGAGAAGATCTTGAGAACAAGTCAAACTTTTTTCCTTTCTCTGTTTAAAAATATTTGAGCATTTTTGAAGTTGCACTGAAAAACTCAAAGACTGATTTTTTTTTTTCTTAATTTAAAACACAAAAGCCTAGGGTATAGTAGCTGCAAAACTTTTTCCATATTTTTTCTCAAACAAAAACTGAAGCAATCTGAAAATAAATTGGACTGTTGGTGTAATTTCCATTTTTGTCAAAGCTTTTGTCACTGAAAATTCTGGCAAAGGGGTATTGTTGTTGTTGGCACTACTGGTCCTTTGTAAAATTCAGGTGAATCACTACAGACATGCACAAGCAACTCTCTCTATTGCATTATAAAGTAGTTTCTTGTTTTGTTTGAAAGTACTGCAGGCTTGCTCCAACACAAGAGGTTCAGGATGAAGTGAGCAGAGGATCTGACCTTACTCATTCCCAGCAGTAGGAGATGACTTTTTTTTTCTGGTAAAAGCATTCCAGGCCTTTCATTTTCACATTTTCTGAACAACATATTGTGTTCTATATCAAAGAAATGCTTGGGCCAACGCAGTCCTTTTTAGCTTCTTTATTTTACACTTCTGTGGGAAGATGAAAAAAGTTGGGGATATCAACCCACAAGCATTTTCCTCACAAATTCCTAGTTCACTCAGCAAACCAAAAGATCAATTCTTCATCCATTTCTAGTGCTCAGGGTCACTAAAAGTAAAACACACTCTTTTTTAGTAAGTCATTCCTAATAAAAGGCACAAAACTCAGTGGGCAAATGCTTTTTGTGTAGATCTGGAGATATACAAACTGAAATTAAACCAGTGTCCAGCATTGCTTTCTCCCTAAAAAAGGCAAGTATTGAAAGGGAATTGTTTTCTAGAAGTTAGTGGATGTGTGGGGTAAATTGTTCAATAGGTCTTATGATAATTTTGTTATTTGTTCAGCATAGGTAGCATTTTACTATAGCAATTTCTTTACAGATAAAGGTATTGGATGAATTTCAATGAAATATTTTTCTAATCATCACTACTATGAGGTTGTTTAATAAACAAATGATAGCAGATTAATCGTTCTGCTTTCAATGTCCAATTTTCTTTAAATCCCCTCTTCACAGAATGGGCTCTTATATTCATGTAGAGAGAGGGGGAGGCAGCAGGGTGAGCAGATTCCTTGCTGATCTAAAATTTTCTTCTCTGTAGCTACCTAATTCCCAGTATGTGTCTGCAATATAAAATTCTAATCCTTTACATGGCACCTATCAGCATGGTGGGGAGGGGTCAGTTTGATTTTCACCACAGGAGCCCTCCTGCATTCATCACAGCACAATTTACCTCGCCAAAACCCAGGTTTGTTTCATTTGCGATGATTTGGAAATTATTTCTATTATTTTCTCACTGAAGGTCCCTTCCATCACTAACCCAGAAATCCTGAGCACCTCCTACCCCATCACATCAGGTCCCTCATGGCTGCACAGCTCCCAGTGCAACCCCTGTTTTGTGTCTTTTCCTACCCACAATTTCAGGAGACAAAACACCTGCCCAACAGCAGGTTTCTGCAGAGCTGCAGGGGTCCCACATCCCGTGCCAGTGTCTGAAGGCAGCGTGCCTGCTGCTGTGGCAAGTGAGAGGATGCTCAGGGCACAGAGATGGGGCACCTGTCAGACACAGCCACTACAGCCCCCGCTGCCAGCTCTAAACCCAGCTCTGCCTCCTTTGCCTGGCCCTTCTTTTGCCCTGGAAGAAGCTCTGGTGCAGTCCAGCTCTTATTTTTGTATTTAGAAGGTTTAATATTGCTAGCATGGCTAGGGAGTGGTGAGCCAGCACAACCTTAGGTGGCCACACAGATTGTCCATAGCCAGCCTCTGCATCCACAGAGGCTCTGGGACAGCATCCAGACACATTCCCCCCATTTCAGGGTTACATTTATACTTACAGGAATCATTTTCTCATGCCTTCTGATATTAGGAGGTACATAGCTGGCATGAGAGGATTAATCCTGGAAGTGTGAGCAGAGATTCATAGGGTGGGAGGGGACCTGGCTGAATTTATTTCTTTAGTGCAGTCTACAGTCTGCTCAGCCTGTGGCTCTCTCACTCCAGGACATCACTGCAGCTGTACAAAGACATGACTTTTCCTTACCCACAGGCTCACACACACACACACTGAGGATGAAGCTGGAGTTGTAACTCCGTGGTACGGCTTTGTCACAGCTGTCACCAGTTCAGGGAAAGAGTCGTGGAACTCCTCTTCCATTTTGAGCTAACCACTGAGCAGCGTGTTAATTTTCTGGGTCAGCATCCCAGGATTTTCCTTTTCCTAGCATGCTGTTCAGTACTCTCCACTCTTTGACATCATGTACAGCTTCTATAGCAAGAGAGTGCTTAATCCTCTCTGAAGTAATTTCTTTCTTCTTTTATGACTGGAGCCCTGGACAGTCTGTTATGCTTCAACCCCAGTGCTATATTTAACTCAACCATCTTGTTCATTCTTCCTCTCATCTACAGCTTGGCTAAAAGGAAGGAATTGCAGCCATGAACGAAATACCAGGAAGAAAGTCAAATTAAACAACACACTTTTAGGCAAATTCCAGCACTTGCAACATTGTCCATTCTGTTTAGGAAGGATTTGCATACAGCTTACAGCCTAGAAGTGGAATGTGAGAGTTAGGAATTTAGGAAATGGGACAAAATTTGAAACAGTGGTGAGAGAGCACTAAAATTACTCTGGTCACAGGGAGTTGCCTCAGCCTCTTGTCCTAAGCTGAAGGCTTGATTCTGCAGATCTGGTGACAGCAGATGCAATAGCCCACCTATAGATTTTACTTCCAGGGTATAGATTTCCCAGAATACTTCCCAGCAAACTTTGCTGTACAGCCACTGTACAGCCTTGCCCAAGCAAAACTAATTCAACATGGCATTTGTCACCACGTCCAAAACAAGAAAATTTCATTTGTCTATATTTAGATGCCACAACACTGCACATAACTCATCCTTTTCCATGCTAGCCCTGACACACTTTCCAAGACAAGCACCCTCTCATTTTGTTATATCTGCAGGATGCAGACACAACACCATGAAGAGGAAGAATGTGAATTAGAACTGCCTGGCTCTGACATTGCTCATCCTACCTCAGCTGTTTGATGTGGATACACCCTTCACCATCTCATGCACACAAAAAGAAATTACTACAATTCACAGCAATCATAATCCTGAAATGTCCTATGCAGAAAAATTAAAGATTTTTGGGTTTTGGCCCAGTACCAATCTTCAGCATCTCTGCAGTTTATTTAATACTGCTTCATTCATGTTCAGCAGAAGCATCTTTTTCTGAGGCACATAGAGAGTGCATTGGGGGAAAAGAGGACAGATATCTGTCCCTAAAATGAACCATCTACCTACATGCAAATACCCCATATGTGAATACAAACAATCTGCTCTTCAGAAGTATGGAAGATTCAGATAATTTTTAATGACCCAGGGGGAAAAGGTGCCAGTTCTGTTTCTATTCAGTTGGTTCTCTACAGATGACATTTTTATTTTCTGTTTCACTGGAGTGCAGACAACTGAGAGGCTCCAGGTTTACCCTTTGAAATTTTGGTACAGCTGCAGGGTGACAGCTCAGAGAGCAGACACCAGCACACACACACAACACAAATGTTGAGGGAAGTCTAAATTCACAAAAGCCTGATGTGCTGGAGGAGTTCATCAGCAGTCGCGTTTTTAAACAATTTCAATCTGCTCTATTTTGTATATTTCTCTTGATCACAGCAAAACCTCATGCAAATCTGCTGCATATTCCCAGCAATAGAAGGCGCTCACATACACATTCACAGCAAAAAATCAATTTCACATTTAGCTTTGGGACTTAAAACCAGCCTACAAAAAGCCTGACCCACACACTGAAAGACTTTCCATTCCAAATTTGCCAAGCAAGAACTTCCTCTACACTGAATCTGGACACTTTTCAATTGTCCCCCAAATCTGGAACTGATGCCAATACCACAGATGAAACAAAAGCACCAAGATTTGTTTAGCATCCAGTTAAAGGAAGAGCAAACTTCTTTCAAACTTCAGATAGGTCTGAAAAACATCAGGAAAAAGGGAAGAGATGAGACAGGAGAAACTGAAGCCTTTAGCCTGTGACATCCTGCTCTCAGCAGGGATTTCTATCACAGACAGATGCTCCATATCCCCAAGCCTCTTAATGACCCAAGTTCCAACCTGAGCAGAAATTATTTCTCTGCACCCTTGGCCTCAGAGAGGACTGGTGGGAGACAATGCCTCCAGCCAGGGAGCCCTTCCTATTCCCACTGCCCCTGTGACACATAAGGGGGGTGTGGAAAGGGCAGTTGTCTTGTACCAGGCTTTGCACCAGCCAGGAGGGAGGCTGGAGGAAGGCCAAGCCCCTCATTGTTCTGTGAGGCTGCTCACAAAGACTCTTTTTTTTTCTTTTTTTTTTTAATTGTTTTGTGTCCATTTTGTTCCACCAGACCCACTCTAAATAGGCATTTTGTTTGCTATTAATGAAATCTGCTTCAATTTCAAAAGTTCTGTTTGCAGGCTGTAATGTCACTCCCAGTCCAATTTAAATATCTGTTGTTTTGGTGGTGGACTTCTGGACTCCATCCCTCCATCTCAATGCCAAAAACATAACGGAGAAAATTTCACCCACCGTTAGGAGCCATCTGGTTGTGCTGCTCTGAAAAGTGAGATGGATAAGGAGCTGTATGATACCCATGTAAGGCAATTTGCTGGCCTGTTTATCATACCTGACTCTGGGGTGCACAGCTTTATTTTGATTTGACAAAAAGCAAAGGAGTACAGCTGCAGCACACTGCTGCTTCACTAAGTCGACAGATGGGCATCACTGTAAGGAAGCCACATGGCATTTTTTTGTTAAACTCAGCTCATTAGGTTTTATCTGCAATATGTTGCTGTATTGGCAGAAAACCTTTCAGCTAGCAGAAACATTAGCCAAAGTTTGTCAACAGATATAGGGAAGATCCTATTGTAGAAGGATATGTGCTGGGGCAGGGGTGGGCTGTGATTGCTTCTCAACACTCACAAGTCAACTCTTGAAATGCTTTTCAGTTCTCTCTATAATTTGTGCTATAATGGCAGTTCTGACTTGCATATTAACAGAGCTGCTATTCACAGCTTGCAATTGTTGGGGCACTTCAAGACAGTTCACAAATCCCGTTATCTGAATAGGTGCGGGAAGTTTGTCAGCAAAACCTGGGAAGTGGGAAATTTTCCTCTTCTCTGACACGTAAGAAGATAGATGCTCATATTCTTATAATAGTGAAAAGTGCATTTCTAAGCTAAGAGCCACAGGCTGTATTATTCTGAGGAAGTTTGGGTTGTAAATAATTCTTTCCTGTCTTGAGTCACTGGTTCAATTCCAAAGGGAGAGTTTAAGTTCGAGAGAAAAAGGAAGCCCCATTCTGTGTGTTAGTAACAGTTTTAGCTACAGGTTGGCAAACATTAAAGGCAAATCAAAGTACTTTCAATTCACAGAAGAAATATTAGAAACTATGAAAAGTTCCTCCTTGAGGAACTTCAAGAAATTGAATGGGCTGCTTAGTATTTATTCTGCAGATATTCCAACACCTGTTCATGTGGAGTCCTAGCACCAGCCACTTCACAGACTGCGGTCCCACTGAGGTTTTAGGAGCTCTCTCCTGACACACAAACATGCATCAAGTCATCCAAAGCCATTCAGGGAGCTAGGAGACAACCACAACTACATCTTAGTCCAGGTCAGAAATGTGCTTTCAAACCAGCCATCCTGACCATTCCCATTTTGTGATGTCCAGAAAGGGGTCTGGGAGCACATGCTCTGGATTCCTCTTAGATGGAGTTAAACCGCCTGCAGTAATGCCCTGCTCTGTAACAGGCACTCAGCTCTCAGGACCAAATTAATCTGAAACTTCCCCCCAGAAACATACACAGTTTGGGTATCAGGGCTCAGCACCATTTCCCCCTCCACATTTCCAGCGCTGGATAGCTTGCTAAAGCAAAAGCATCAAAAAATCTCCCTTGTTTTAATTTACAGGTGGCAAATTTAATTTTACATCAGGGGTTTTAATTTACTTTAAACTGAAACTAAATCAAATCAAACTCAACCAAAATTTAATAAGTCCAGCTTAAACCAAAGTGGGAATATCCACTCAGTTTTCTGGTTACTCTAAATTTACCAGTCTAATATGGTACTTCGAATTAAACCACACCAGCTCAGAATCTAAATGCAACCTTAGTGTCTGTAAAAGAAAACATTTCTCAGTGATACAGCGAGCTGAGCTATGTTTTCCATTAGTGGAAAATGTGATCACATTCTGAGATACTTTATATTTTTATACTGGCTTTTATTTTTAGCCGTTTCTGTGCTAGAGTGGTACCCATTATCTCACTCTAATTAAAGGTCATTGCTCCTGTTACTATCTATAGCTATAAAACTTCATGCTAAGCTGCCATACCTTCACCCAAAATTAATAGATGTGTTTTAGATCATGCATTTCCTCCTTTCTCCAGCTGCCTGGCCTGTGTGCATGTCACACTCCCAGGCTCTCAGCCGTTTTAGGAGTTATCTGAAGGATGCTGTGGAGGGGTGAGATCACAGTCTCTGGGGACACAGCTCTCACCATCAGTGGGATCAATCACTTGAGCAGGGTCCAAGGCAGAGCTGCCATAGCAGGGAATGTGCCAGCCCTGCTGGTTTGCTGCCTGGTCACCAGGAGAGCCTTGAGCCCTTGTTCTCCTGCACAGGGAGCAGCTGCAGTGCTGGGGGTGGCAGGGAGAGCTTTTGGTCATCAGGGTCCTGCCCCAGCAGTGGCACCTGACAAACCACCGTGGGATCCACTGCCTTCCACCCACATCCCTTCTGGGTGGATTTGCTTTTTTTGCTTGGTTTCTGCAGAGCAGCCAGCAAAGTGGAATGCTAACCCATAAGTAAAGTTCACTGGCATTTTTGTAATTCAAATAAAGAATACATTGGACTTGCAGCCAGCTCTCTCTGGCCTTACTTTACTGCCATGCAGCCAGAGCTTACTGTACCATGGGTAAAATGTGAAAGAAAAAGATGGTTTTGTGTGTAGAGAAGCATAGCTATAAAGTTTGCCATATGATTTTGACCTTTTGTTGTTATGATGGTCTGAATCAGGTAACCAACAGTGCAACTGCAAAATAAGAGACACAATTATTCCCTCAGAAATAGTCCTATTTCCCAGCAGCCCATAAACTGCATTAATTTCAGCACCAGACATATTCCTCCATCTCAGGCACTCGAAATTCTTCTGTCCTTTTAAATTTCAGTCTTGCTGGAGAAAAAAAAAATACAATATCTAGTCACACATGAAAGAGATAAGCTCCATGGTAATTGAATGGCAGAGATTCTGCACTCCAAATTCTGCCTGAGAGCCTGTGTGGATATTGCCTTTCAAGGGCAGAAAGGGGAATGGCTTTTCCTGATAACCATTATATATATAGATACTACAGGAAAAAAGCAAAGGGCTATCAGCATGGTGGGAGAGTGGGGAAAAGAAATGGCAGGCTTGGCTTTGGAAGAACACCCCCAGGTTTTACCTGACACAGGGTTTGTACATAGAATAGGGTCTTGACTCTGATGAAAATAAGAAAAATCTTCTGGCATCCAGCTTATAATTGATATTCATGAAAATGTATGAGATTAATGTGTTCACTTGGCACTGCCCTTCAACCTTGTAATGAAAGCAGTCAGGTCTGTGAGGAGGTGGCAGAGAATAAAGAGGGACAGTAAAAGTAGAAGTGAAACAGGGAAGAGGAATAAGCAAACAAAATTGATTGACTGAAATATTTCCTTTCTATGGAATTACTGTCCACAGGCTGTTCTACCTTTCTCCACATAACACTGGAATTAGATGAGATTTACCCTGGTGACCTGGGCCACCCCAGACATGTGATATTCTCTTTATGCATCAGAGCCTGCAGCTCAGAGCTGGATGCAGTTTTCCAGGCAGGATCTGTTTGTCACAGAATCCATGAGATCTCTTGGAAGATGAAGCTGTCCAGTATCCTGACATGCTGCTCCTTTTTGTTTGTGTTGCTCCCTCTGTCCTGTAGGGGGTCAGCAGTGTCACTTTGTCCTTCATTTTGCAGGAAACACAGATCCGTGTCCTACAACCCCTCCTGCCACTCTTTGGAGGACCTGGCCCTGTCCTTGAACACCGTTGCTCTCCAGCAGAACATTTTCAGCTCTTTGCACTGTGCTGATTATCTCAACAAGACTCCCAAGTGATTTCTAGGAGGAGGAGGAGGGTGTTGAGAGAAAGCAGGCCATTCTGTCCTCTGCCAGTCACCATCCTAGGGGACAATTATGCCAGTGTTGGCCAAGGCTTGGTTCAGCCTTTTCATTAACAGCCTGATGGAACGACTAGACCACCATATGGTACTGAGTGAAATGTAACTGTGGAGCCAAAGAAACCATGCCGATGGCCTCCAGGATTAGCCTCAGTAACAGTGTTTGCAGTACAACCCATTTAACCTCAGAAAAAGGATGTTCCTCAGGTGTTCCAAAAAAAAAAAAAAAAGCAAAAATGCAGCTAAAAGAACTGTAAGGAAGGACCTTGTTCAGAGGCAGGGGGTCAGTGAAACCATCCTAAGGAACAAAATTGTGATGATGCACACCTCCCTTGTTTATAACACATCTGGTTCCACCTACCCTGTGGTTTCTTCTCCCAGAACTGTGCAGCTCAATGGCTGTGCTGTAGATAATTGCCTTCCCTGCTCAGCTTTGCTGGTGTGCCAGAACAAATGTGTGTGCAGCACATTTGATATCAGACCTAAGCTGCTTTACAGTGAAAAAAAAAAAAAAAATTTGAAGCTTATAGCAGGAAAGAAAAAGCAAAAAGTTAAATATCAGTAGTACCACAGAACCTCCTTTGAGTAACATTCCTGTGCTCCAAGTTTCTCCAGAAGCCACATACCCTGTCATCTTCTATCCCCATCACACACTACAAAATATTCTCCAGGGTGAGGAGACAGCTGTTCGTGGTGCATGAGGGAACAGCCAGTCCATCTGGGAAATAAAACTCCCATGACATCCTTTCAATATTTCTAAATAAAATGTTTTTTCCAGTTATCTGACTTAAAAGAGGTGAGTAAAGTACAACGTAGGGACTTTCTGAGAAAAGGTGAACTTAACAGGCAGTCCAGTTTGTTGCTAAAAGCAGTGCCAGAGGATGTTTTCAGGCAAATCTAACAGGTTTCTTAAGGCTCACAGCAGAGAGTGAGCATTTTAGGGAGTGCAGCAGGGGCAGGGTCTAGGGAGGAACTGCTGCCAAGAACTTGAAGCAGCTCTGCAGACTGAGGTCTCAACTGAAATAACACAAATGGGAATTTTTCTTTCTTTTTTTTTTTTTCGCTAAGAAAATCTTACCTTAAAACACTCCCACTTCAGGACCATGAAAAAATATGCCAGAACAAAACCTGCCTGTACTTGGGGATGGTGCACATTTGATTGAAATAAGAGAGTGTTGCTTTGGGCCCCGCTCACACTTTCTGTGCAGTAACCTCATCACTGCACATGGGTGCCTGCTGCAGGAACTGCATCTCTGCTGTCCCCTGCCCTTCAGTGCAAGGAACACACAGCTGGGTTGAGCATTCTGTGTCCATGAAGGCTGCAGTGAGAGTGGCAAGAGACAAGGCTTGCAGCTCCTGCTGACCCTGGTGGGAAGGGAAGGGATCCAGAACCCCCTCTGAGGTCCTGCTTTGCCATTGTATCTTATTAAAAAGGGTTGTTTGTGCCATTATGAAATAAGTAGGTCACAGACAACCCTTACCAGTGTTCCAGTCTGCTCACTTTGCTGCTGATGTGGATTAGCACTGAAAAAGTAGCATTACTCTTTTCTCATGTGAGGATGCAAATTACCTTCTCATGTTTAATTCCATTACAGGAAAAAAGGACAGCTGAGCTGCCCACATCTCCTTTTGAGTTTTCTTCTGTATATTTTTTGCTGGGTTACCAGGACTTCCTGTCATCCCTTTAGTATCAGCACAGAGACAGGACCTTGCTAGGTTGCGTCTTTGTATTCAAGAAACCTAATCTGCCCCCCCTGCCATCATTGAAAAACACAGAAGAAAGAATAACACTTTCTGACCTCCAAAGGATTTTATGAATTAAGTAGATCCTTTCTTTTTCACCAGGAGCCACAGAACAAAGCTGGTAGTGATTGGTGTGTATGAAGTCAAGAGATATCAGGAACCGATTCAAGTCAGTATTCAATGTGCCATTACCCCAGAGACAAATTCCCTCAATTTACCTTCCTGGATTTGTTCCTCTCATCATTGGCCACATTGTTCTGCCTCTGTTCTTATCCCAGTGCTGAGGAGGGACAGCATTGAGGTCCAAGCTGATAAACAGCAAATGAATTCTTTCTGTGCTTTAATTGACTTCTGAGGTCAATGAGGACTCACTCCATAGGGCAGTTTTTCCTTATCTCCAGAGCACCGGTGCATATGGAATGGAGACATTTATATCCAGCTCCAGGAATGGCAGGATAGCTGTATTTATCTTTCAGGTGATTGTGCCAGACTCATCACCATGGTACCTGCAGTGCACTGACTTTTAGCTACAACCTTTTGCTACAGAAGGCTTTTGGTGGCCCTCACCCCCCTGCTGGGAGCCAGGAAGTGCAAGGGACCATTGATGCTGCTCTGGAGTTATCTGGGGAGGAGGGTAAATGTTAGTGTTGTTAATCATTTCTTACTGTTTGCATCGTGGCTCACTGTGGTATGCTAAGTGCCTGAGTTCTCCTGGCAGGCTGAGGGGTTGTGGATTATTAATCACCCCTACTTCCAAATATATAAATCATGATCCCAGTAAAGGCAAAGGAAGAGAAGCAGCAATCTCCTGTTAACCCTTCCAGCTCAGAGGATGCTGTCTGTCCTCACCTGATCTCCCCAGAAGTCCTGGTTTGTCCCTGTGCCAGCCACCTTTCCAAGAGAGAGGCCCTTATGTTTTTAAACCTCAAACCCACTCCAGCAGTATTCTCACATCCACCAGTTTTGGGGTTTTAGGCCAGGCTCAGATGATGCCTGTTAGTTCCCAAGTGCCAGACTCATAAAATGAGGGAAAGCAGCTGGCTGGACATCAGACCCCACTTCATTCCTTGTGTGAGAGTCTGGAACAAAAGCACACAGCACTGCTGCAGACAAAAATAGTATTGAGTAGAAGGAGAAGACACATTGGGCATTGAAAAAACACAGAAAAAATAAGCTTGATGTCATTCCCAGATCCATAGAAATCGGGATAGTTTAACAAAAAATCCCGGATAATTTGATGTTAATATAATTCTCATGTAGAAAAGGGAAAAAAAATTTCCTCCCCACTTCTTCTGGATTATTCTAGGTTTTGTCTGGGTTAAAACAGAATTTCTGAATTGGAGAAGACCTTCCTCAGCTGATCTAAATATTATATCCAATAAATAGTTATTGGGGTAAATGGCATCCAAGCCAAGCCCACAGGCTAGACAGTCTTCTAGTTCACAGGAAATCTTTCAAACTGTACAGCCCTTCATCACTGCCAGAAATCCATATTGATTCCAACCCCATCCAATGCTATTCTCAAAAGCCAGAGGAAACCACTGCTCAGGTTGGACCCTCTTCCAAAGCTGCAACAAGATCTGTAATCCAGGAATCACATCTTCAATCAAGCTCCAGACAGTGCATAACCACACCATGTCACGTATCACTATGCTCCTCCAGCTCATCATAGCTAGGGAACAATTTAAATTCATTCTAAGTAAATTTGCAATAAACAAATAGGCTCAAAAATGGGTTATTTTTACAAATGTTTGTGGTTTTGTATAACATTTTACAAAGCACTGATATTTAAAGTTAGGAAAGAAAAAGGAGTGGGTAGGGTAGGTTTTTGAAAAGAGAAAATGCTTCAGTAAGATTAAAATGTAGTACTAAAAAAAATATATATTTTATGACTGAAAAGACAAAATTTGCAAACCAATATTGCTTAAAGTGATACAAGAGAGTATCATGGTCTGAAGACAGCAAGGTTCAGCTCAAGTGATGTATCTCAGGACAGCAATGCCAGCCCTGATTCCTTCCACCTCAGTTCTAGGGGAAAACTGCCAGCCCAGAAAAACAACAATGCTCACAATGCTCACTTCAGTTCCAGGACCAGATCCTGCATGCAAGAAAGATGCTGCTGAGATCTTCAGAAGGCCCCCTGTGGGTGAGAGGGAACTGGCTAAATCATCAAAAACTTTCCACCAATACAAGATTTTATTTCAGGTAGACCTCTCCTTCCCCGAATTCATGTATAGACATGAGGTCTGCCCATGCCAAGCATCCTGGGCTGGTTTGGGAGAGGAGGAGCTGCTTTTCCTTAGAGCAGAAGGCAGCTACTGCAGCAAAAATCCACAGTACATGCACTGGTAGTATTTTGTCCAATAGTTTGCAACTTTCAAATTAAATAAAGCACAGAATAAAAAATTGCTAATTGTCGGGACTTGCGAACATGTTTTATTCTACAGCACAGATTAATATTTTGAAGTTTTTTCTGTTATTCTCCAGCATTTATAGCAAATAACAGTAAACAGTAATAACAGTAATCTGTAGGTAATCTGTAAAGTAACAGCAAATAACAGTAAATCTGGGTTTTAGGTCACCAGTCAGCCATAATGCTCCAAAGGCCTTGCAGCAAAGCAAAGCAGCAGAAATCCTAATTACAGTGATGAGGAGGCAAGAGCTGTGGTCTCAGTATTTCTCAACACTGGTTTGATTTCAGGTTGAGCTGTACCCTAACTATCATTGTTCATAAGAGATTGAAGAGGTTTGGTTTGTGAGTTTATACAGCCAGATTCTCATGTAAATCAGCCCAGCCCTGTTCCAATCCCCCAGAGCCCTGGGCTCCAGCCCCAGGGGAAGGGCTGCTGTCAGTGGAGCTGCATCATTTTACAGCAGCACAGCCCATTACATCTAAGAGTTTGCAGCACCAGAGAGGATCTTAAATATTGAAGGTTTTACCCTGCAGTGGGCTAAAAGGATTCACATGTCCTTGGAACAGCAGGCATTTAGTACATCTCTGGAGGAAGGCAGTGCTCTGCACAGTCATTTTCTGTTATCATCTGAGCAGGGCTCTGTAGGCACTGTCAGGGTGGCTAAAACTCACCCCTGTGAGCACACCCTGCACAGAGCACACCTGGGCTGGAGGCTCCCTGCAGCCTTTGAAGTGAATACAGATGAATTTATACAAGGGGAAAACTCCATCCTCTCTAAATTATCCAGCCCTGGAGCTAAAACCCCCTGATGCACAGAGCTGCATCCCGAACATGCATCCAAGATCTCTGCAGATGGGATTGGGTCAGTGCAATACCTCTGCTCAAATTTAGATTGACAACTACAGAGAGCAGCTGGAGCAGCTAAAAGGAAAAATACATCTGATTCCCCTCTCTGCTGAGACCCACTAGGTCCAGCATAAAATATCTACAGCACCAGCAGTGCCTCAAGAGCCAAAATAACCAATCTTGTCTGCATAAATTAATCAGATATTTATAAATAGCTGATAAAATGGAGAAACTTGTGTGTGAAGCAGGAACAAAAAGATGTGATTATGGTTAAGCAAATGTGAGCTGTTACAAAGTTTTCTCACTTATCTGTGATTAAGGCACTGGCAGATTCAGCCCCTTGTGTTCACACACGAGGGTGAGGATAAGCAGAGGCTTTGAGATCCCATCTAGGGCAGCCTGGGAGGGTGGAAAGCCAATGTAGGTTCTTGGAAAAACACACGAATATTTTGCTGTTGGTTTGGGAATCCTGTGGCTCACATGGGGATTGTTGGCTGGCCCAGATGTAGGTGGTAGTGATTTTTTACAGGGACAAGCTCTCAACTCTTCAGGCAAGGAGGTTGCCATCCCCAAGAGTTATTTCAGGGAACCTGCTCCAACATAGAAAAAAAGCCATTCTCTAAGCAATGATGACAGGAAGAAGTTTGCTTTATCTCAGAAGCTGGATTTATCTGGACACAGAAAATACTGCAGAATACCTGTGGAGCAGTAGCTGTCCCAGAATAGCTCAGGCAATCAGTCACTAATGAGCCATCAATTCATCCTGAACCACCTTGAATTGTTGAATCACAGAGTTCTTAGGCTGAGAAAGACTTCCAAGATTGTAGACTCCATCACTGAGCCGTGTCCCCAAGTGCCACATCTGCACATCTTATAAATCCCTCCAGGGATGGTGACTCCACCACTTCCTGAGGCAACCTGTCCCAGTGCTTGACAACACAAGCTTTGGGCTGAGAGTGACTTTTCCTGGATGGGAAAAATAAACAGGAAGGATTTGCAGCCTGGATGAAGCTCAAGTTGTATTTCCTACACTCTCTTCATGCAATGAACTTCTCCAGGGCCCTTCTGCAATGCTGTGCCACTCAGAGGCTGCAAATTCAGCTTTCTGCTGCACTGATGGCAGTGGCTTTGCCCTCAAGTAATCTGCAGATATTAACGCATTTGGGGTTATTTTGTTTTCTCAGATGCCAACTCTTATTTTTTTAATCTACAGGATTTTTTTAATCTGACAGGAGCAAGACTCTTCTTAGAAGAGCTCCTGAATCATCTCTCTTGTTCTCTAAGATCATCTGAATTAGACCAAGAAAGCCACCCTGTAGTCATATAAGCTACAGTTTATTGAGCATACTCATTTGATTACAATTACTGTGGTTTCCTGGACTAAGAATTAAATGAAAAAAGACATTCAAAATGAGCCAATATTAGGTATAGGCCTTGTAGGAAAAACACTTATTGTACTGAAAATTTGGAATACTGAAATATGAGGTCTGTGAGAAAAATCCTAAGAGTTTTATGTAAATTGTAAGAATGCAAGAAGGAAAAAAAAAAGAAACAAGCAATACCAGAAACACTACAGAATCCACCAATTACATGTTGTTTTATGGGCAAGTTCTTCAGTAGAAAGGAGTAGCAATTCACATTTTCCCCAATGAAACTGAAAATGCATTTATATGTAAGAATAGTGGATTATGACTTTGTGAATTATGGCAGGGTTCTTTTATTTGCTTTTGCAGGTAGTTAAATTTTAGGGCTACTTACATTCTCCCTCATCCCCAAATTTAAAAGGCAATAAATTGCTTTAGTGTTTTCAATTTCTTTTCCTTCAAGAGGTGTAAATTGATTGCTTGAGTCCCTCCACAAACTCAATTCTTATGAATAGGGGAGAATAATTTACAAGGCCAGTGGCCCCATCCAGTCCCCCTTTAGCTCCAGTACACCAGCAGGATGGGGAGTGGGGCAAATCACCCCATGATGGGTACCCTCCCCAAACAGCTGGATTTTTCCAGGAATAAGGATCATTCCCTGAGAAAAGCCTTGCTGCCATTCACGACAGAGATGCCACACAGCCTCTGCAGCAGATTTGCAAAATGGAAACCTGCAAAGCCTTGAAGGGTGAGGGGCTGGCACCTGGCTGATCCTGTAAATAACTCGCAGGAGTTATCCCTCAAAAGGAGAGATGCTAAGTCTGAGATAAGCCAGAGGAGCAGCAGGGCACGTCCTCCCAGCCCTCCCCAAGTGTTACACACACAGAAATCCTGTAATCCCACCCCCATCTGATGCCTAGTGACAGCCCATCAAACATCCCCTCTTTATTAAATTCAAGTGTGAACAAAATCAGCAAAGAAATATAGGGTTTAATTAATGTTTGCCTTCACCATAAACGAAAGAGAACTTTAATTTTTTTGCTATATTTTACTAATCAGAGTCATTCAATATCTTGGATGCTAGTAAATTAATTCTGAACTAATGAAGTTAAAGGAGGTCATTTGTTAGAGAAAACTGATTACATATCAAGATCTCCCAGGGACCTAAATGAGAAAATCACTATAATGAAAAAATATTTTAAATGATGCAGGTCAACCAAGTAAATCATTAAGGATGCAGGGGGGATGGAAATATTAATGACACCACGACAGGGAAATGCCAAAAGGGAAGTGAGCTGACACAAGTAAGCAAAAAGACATTTACAGTGCAGGCAGGCTTGCTTCTTTTTTCTCCTTATAATGATTGAATCACACAAATTTCATTGCTTGCCTCAAATTAGTCACCTGTGCCCAGATATTTCAATGACAGCAATGAACCAATGTGCATTATGCACATAAATTTATTTGTATGGCACATAAACCTTTTCAGCAGTATAAATCACAGTGGCACCTAAGGACCCAAGCCGAAATACAGGCTGTATTCCACAAAGCGTGGGGGAAAATATGCAAGGGGAAAGGAGGGATCACTGCTTCTCAGAGGTTTAATTTCAACAAACAGGCAGCAGTTGAGTGATGTAAGATTTTGTGGCACAACAAGCCAGGCTGGTGCTTGAACAGCGGGAGCAGTGCAGCCTGGATGTGCAAGAAATACCCCCAGAGACTGCAGCTCCAGCCCTGAAATTCCACTGCCCTGGACCAGGGACAATATCTGAGCCTGGCCACTCTCTGCAGCCTGCTGTCCCTCTGCTCCTCCAGGATCTGTAACAACTGCAATAGGGACACAAAAAACATTGTTTTACCTGCACTCTTTAGATCCACTTCACACCTGCTGGATGAAATTAAATGTGTTCAGCAATTTATTTCACCTATCTGACACTTAATTCCTACCAGTTTCAAAGAGTTCCTCCACCCAGAAGCAGTGCAGAATTAGGTGAGAAACACTTCCAAGTCCACCTAATCCATGACTTTACTAACTTTGATTATATCTTTCTCAGCAGTCAAACAAGTCTCAAAGCTTTGCTCTCATCATCCTTCCTGAGGACACCCTAGATCCTGTAGCTGAACAAGGATCTCATGATTTCTAAGAGCCTTCAGCAATGTCTCTCTCCCAACTCCTCAGTGCCACTTGTGAGTCTGGCATTGTGTGGGCAGGATTTAAACCATTCTTTTTCCCTATGCCTTGAGTAGTCTCACGAGAATTCCCAAAACATCGCTTTTGCCACATTCACATAAACACTGCAGATGTGGCTGAGCCCAATCCTGCCTGGCAAAGCACACAGAATTCCACATATCTAGATAGCATCCAAAGGTTTGCTGAGTTTTACTGAGCCAGTTTTACTGAGCCAGGGCTTCAGGATACTCTCAGCAAAAAAAAATTAAAACTCAAAGGAGTGATTAAAGGTAGAAGCAAGGCAGAAGGTGTAAGTCAACCCATGGGGAGTGGCAGATGCAGCTGGTAAGGAAAATTGCAAAGTTGTATGATATGGCTAGAGAGAAAAAGGAGAAAAAAATACAGAGAGTAAAAAACCCAAATCTCTGCTCTATAGTACAAAGACGGGATCATGTCATAGATTCAGGAAGGTAGGGAGAACTTAGGGAATGTTAGAGGAGAAATAAATATACTACTGAAGGAGAATCAGTAGCACCAATAAAATTAGTTGAAACAATCCTTTATGAAACAGGAAGTACTGACACACTGCTTACAAAGATTAGCAGAAAGTGGTTTATTCAAAGTAAAGAAGACTCTACCCTAGATCCACTAAATCCACTTTTCAGGATTTCTTGACCAAATTAGCTGTAGAGAAATACATTAGTCCTACAGAGCAGATGCAAACTGTTTAAATTAGCACATCAGGCAGTTCTATCACGAAGAGGTGTAATTAGATTTGAGGAGCCAACACCTCAAGCCGAGCCTGAAAGAGTGATCAACAGTTTACAGCTTGGAAAACTCCCAGAGCTGGAAGCCAAATCCTTTGGAGCATTTAAACAGAAACTCATCCCCTCATTAAGTGGAGCATTTGCTGAAATTCCAGGAAAGCTTAGGATGAAGCTACCATACTAATGCCACACAGAAAAAAGCCATTAATTATTGAGGGTTCTTATGATTTATTTCTCTTTTAAACACAGGTTCTAAAATCAGTGCTAAAAGGCAGATGACAAGATAGAGATTGTTTTCCCCAGCAGTAAGCATTTCTGACCTTTTAGTGACCAGTTTTTTAATTGCAATCTCCAGATCAGCAATAACAGCAATTGATTTCTGTTCATTAAAACTCAGTTGTAGAACCAAGAACTAACACAGATGTTTTAAAGTGTAAAGATAGCATTAGGCTGAGTTAAGTAACTATATCAGTTAATATCATTATGATGATTTGGCTTCCATGTAAGTATGCCTTGTATTGCACCAAAAACTAGAATTCCTGTAAGAGCTTTGTTGAATAAATATTATCCAAGGATGGAATTAGCCATAACTGTTTATCTGTTTATAATTGGTCTTTCGTTGAAAGTTTTCTGCCAACTTCAAATGAGAAACCCCCACCAATAACAAAGCAAATACTTCAAACCCAACTCTACTCCACTGTATAGGTTTAGCTCCATTTATATCCATTATACTGACATATTATGAATGCAGGTATTAATTTAGGAAATATTTCTGGAGTTGTCAACTACCTGACACAAAACCCCCAAATTTCCAATCATTTGGGTGTAATACCCAGTAGAAAGAGCTGCCATAGTCAACTGAAGATGTTTAGGCCAGAACAAACAAAAACCCAGGAAAACAGCAATTCCATCCAGCTGAAAAGGAACAGATTACTGATACATGTGGGGGAAAAGGGAGGAGGTTTCATCCCTGGAAAGCATAAGGCTGGTTTAAGTTAATTCTACACCCAGAAATATGCCTGTCACCTCACTGCCACCTGGGAAATAACTTCTGCTGTACCCCTCTGGCTTTGTTGTGTGAGTGCTGCCCATGAAATCACCACCCCACAAGCAGGGTGGAGAAAAACCCACAAGCTTCAAAGGAATCTGCAGCGTATTTGCTCTCACCCCAACAGAATTAGTAGGGCCAGGAGTATTAGAGTGATGTATTTCTCACGCCACCACCTCTGCGTGGAGGATGTCATTTATAAAACAGCTAATTACAGTTCAAATCATAAGTAAGCACTAAAGCTGAGTTTCATTGTAGTCAGATGCATAAATCTTCCTCACCTATAAAAGTTAAAGCAGATGTACAGTGGCTGTGAATGCCTGATGTTACCATTCCATGTGGTTGATCCAGACAGAAAATGAGTGATGATTTACCACGCTTGGGATGCACATTTTGAAGGCAGAATATTCTCCATGCAATAATTTTTCCATTCCTAACCTTGAAAGAACCATGTATTTTTGTATATGTATGTATATATGTGTCTATATATACATACATATATTTAATTTAGAGCACTGGTAGACTGAAGTTCCAACGGTGCAAAATAAAGTGCACCTCTGACAGGTGTTCATCACAGTTTGGTAACACTTCCCAAATTTCCTAAGATGTCTTCACCTTTTAGTACAGCTGTGCCTGGAATGTACAAATTCCAGCTTTTGGCCTGCCCCAGGCTGTGCCTGCAGAAATGAGTTCTGGTAGCTGATGGAAATTCAGGCTGCACAATTCAAAATGTACACATGCTCAAGATAGAAGAGGACACCCGTGAAACCTGCTCTGATGATAACTTAGAAAAAGAGTGAAATTGATCATCAGTGAAACACAGGCATTAATTTTTTTTCTCATCATTGGCCAAAAAACCTGGTGGATCCATTACTAATATTTAGCAAAATTATTAGCTTAATATTAAAAAGAAATTAGAAATAACAAGGGTGTTTCTGAAGAAGACCACTGACACTTGCTATTGAGGAATTCCTCTTTACCATTTAACAAAAGATCCTCTTGCAAAGATTATTTCTCATTTCTAAGACAAAAGTGACATTCAAGAGATTCATTATTAAGACACATGCAACGAATTCCTTCTTTTATTTTCCATGTTTGAAGGGTTTCTGCCCCATTGGCAGCTGGCAGAAGATCTTTGTTCTCAATAGCTGAGATGGTGCAGTAGAATTCAGGTGAGCTGAAGCAATGTTTCAAAGGAAACATTTCTGCTTCAAATCCGAACATTTCATGACATCCTACTGTGAGAGGCTAAAGGAAACCTGGTAGAAAACCACTCTGGATTCTAATCTTTGTTTCCTACAACTGGAGCATGGCAATGAAAGCATGGGGTTTGCACTACCCAAAAATATTGCAGTCTCTTGGCTGTGAAAGAGGAGCGTGGCTTGACACACTTCACACCAGCCTAATCTTGGTGTAATTAGAGGATCACTGCCAAACAGGAGCATACACTTTGTCCAAAAATCTCAATGCAAATCTCTGTGTGTATCTATGTGTGTTGAATTATTAAATTCAGAACCCCATAACAACATCTATGATAATATATCCTGCTACTATTATTATACATAAGAAGCTCTAAAGTCACTTTTAATCAAAAGAGATCCTTCTAAATCTATACCTGGTTTTAGTGACATTACTCTTAATGCAGCTGATGAAATATTAAGCATGCAATTACTGTACATGCTCTATAAATGGCTTTCCTGGTATTCAGGCTGTGTAGAAGGCTGTGTCAAGAAGAGAAGGAAGATATTTTTCTCCTGAGTACCTTTTTCCCAGAGAGAGATTCAAGATCAGGTTGAAAGCATTTCACTCAGAAGTGACAAGAACCCCAAGCAAATACAGAATTAATTGGGAAAAAACAAAACAAAACAAACAAAAAACTACACCAGACTGGAGGAGAAAAACCATCAGAACTTTCAATTGCTGTCCTGCAGAAGGCTGGGCAGCCACACTCAGGCTTCACACCTGGGGTCCCACCTGGTATGTGTTGAGTAACCCACAAAAGAAAGGGAGAGAAGCAATCTTCTCAAGAAAGCTCATCAGAGCCTTGCAGGCACATACAAAAAACACAGGTTACTTTGTGCTCATTTTTCTAGGGAAACAGCACTCAGAAACGAGAGATGCCACAGTGCAGTTGCTGACACAGTTCATGCTCTGTACAGAGTGAAAAGGGAGGTTCATTTTGCAGGCATCCTGTTGCCATCCCACTTTTGGAACTGCAGCCATAACCAGTATTGATTGATGGTGTCTAGTGGCCTGATAGGGCTGTGCTGCTGTAATTGTATCTACACGGGCAGGTGTCAGAAAAGCCCTGAAATGAGCATTTGCAGAGCTCCAGAATCTGTCTGTCAAGCTCACAAGACTGAGTAAAGCACAACATAACCAAAATACAGCTGCTCACTGCAGGCAGCAGTCACTGCAGGGTGTGCACTGACAAGACCAACCATCAGTGGCACAAACAGGTACAAACCTTACAAATCCAGTCTCACTGCGGGACCTTTATAATCCTTGGTGGTTAAAAAACCCATTAGGAACCCATCACATGGTTGCTGATTGCTGTGGTTGTGGGCAAGCTGCTCATTATTGAAACAACATGCACAAGAACGAAAAAAGGGAAAAAAAAGAGACCCCTTTTACTGTCACAGAGACAAATATTCTTGCTCCTTTACATACAGCATCCTTCCTCTTGGACACTGTCAACAGCTGCTGCAAACTGAGGGAGAAGTCTCCTATTCTGGGGCACTGCTGTCTGATCATCCCATGATTCTCCCACCCTGAAATGGAAGAAGCTGGCTGCCAGATTGTGGAATCCTTTAATTTCAACACCCATTTTTACTATGTTCAGAGTTGTGCCAGAAACCCTCATTCCTCCTGGACCTGAAGCTCCTTGTTACATTCCTGGCTCCTGCAGCACAATTTTCTTTCAAAAAGAGCATCATCAGTCCCCTTTTATTATACAGAAGGCTTTTCAGGAAAAGGCATAGCTGGAAGGATCCCAACATCTGGTATTTATCCAGGAGACTGATAATTGTATGCAACATGGGCCTCAAAAATTATTAGACAGCTCTGGCTTTATAAAGATGTGATGTAGAGAAGGTCAGGCTGAATGCAACAATCCCTTCTGGACTTAAATACTATGAATCTGTGAAAAGATCATTCATTTTATTCAGTGTCTCATAACTAAATGATTATGCTCACCCTTCCTCCCAGCACATCACTATCAGTGACAGATGCACAAAATAATACTGCTCGAGACAGAAAGAAAGATAATAGGCTCAAAAGAGGAAAAAAAATTAATCTATGGTATTTAGATATTACTACCAGGAGGCACAAAGATATTACTCACTTTGGTCTTGCATTGGATAGTGACATCTGCATCAAAACAGATACATTTTCAGAAAAGCAATAAAAAATTACCCAGCTGATACAACATCTTTGTGTATTTGATATATTTGTGGTGTATTGCATTATTTCTATGCAGCTCGAGTCCTGCAATCAATATCCTAATACTCTGGATCTGGAAAGAGGTTCTTTTTTCCCTTATGAGCCTAGATCTGGGAAACTGGATGAAAATCTAAATATTTAAAGTAGTATTCAAGTTGTTAATCTATTCCACTAAACAGTCTTTCTGGACATATTCCAATATAAGGTAAAATGCTTTGTGCTGTGATGGAAGAATTACTGCTATTAAAGAATTTAATCCCAAATACACCACCGTGCATTTCTTTATACATCCAGCAGAGTCTGAAGGTCTGCTATTTTTATCAGGTTTGTATTTTACATATAAGCATTATCACACCATTGGTTCACACCAATGGCTCCCCACTGTACAAAGGCAGAGCTTTGCAGAACCAGCAAAGCTGGACTGTTTTAGCTGAAAGCACTGCAGGTTTAAATATCATTAACATATTTTCATCTTTGTCTCCCTGATTAGCCTTTCCACAGCAGCAACTTTCCCTGGTGCCAGGAGAGATTCACCATTAAAGTTTTCAAAAGCAACCAGAGAGGATGGGCATGGACATGCTGGGCTTGGTGGCACAGCCTGTGAGAGCCACCCATGAGCTGCTGCCCCACAGGACACAGCCTGGCCTGGGCAGGGAGAGCAGCAGGGCTCCTGGGATGCTGCTCAAGGACAGCAGAGACAGCTGTGCTGGCAGAAACAGGAAAATAACACACCCATGTCTTGGGTTGTAATAAAGGATGTGACCAAAAGTATGTGTTCTATCACCATCTGTTAAAAACCAGCTGGGGCAGTGTTCTTTATCTTTTCCACAACCCATCCTTCCTCCAGGAGATATCTCCTGTTAATGGGCCATTGAGTCCCACTGCATGACTGATAAAATTCCATCATCCCATTGGGGGATGCTCCATCCAGGGGGAGGAGCCAAGCATTTCCTACCCAGATAAAAACTGAGATTTGGAACATTAGAGCAGCCTTTTCCCACTGGATCCCAGAGGAAAACCAGACCCTTCCACATCATCACTGGACCTTTGGAGGAAAACTGCACCTTCTACAGGAGCACTGCTCCAACAGAACCACATCTGTCACTGCAGGAGGATGCAGCCACCATTTAATGGCACTGCTACCAACACCCTAAATGACTGATGGGGTGTCAGGTTGTATTCTGACTCTGTCAGTGTTTTGGGTTTGTTCTCTGTAATACTGTATTTATATTTAAATTTTTCCTAGTAAAGAACTGTTATTCTTATTCCCATATCTTTGCCTGAGAGCCCCTTAATTTCCAAATTATAATAATTTGGAGGGAGGGGATTTACATTTTCCATTTCAAGAGAGGCTCATGCCTTTCTTACCAGACACCTGTCTTTCAAACCTAGACAACCCATCACAACAGCTTCCTAAAACAGTTAGAACTCCCTGTGGCAGCATCCTGGAGGGAAGCATAGCAGCAAATGTATCATGTGGAAATCAAAGCTGAGTGGAGACAGGATTTTACTCCAGAGGGGTGTCCAGGGCAGAAAGGAAGGTTATTCACAGCCCATGTTTGTCGTGCTGGCTGCCCACAATAACCTGAAGTAAGGGAATATGGGATGCTAGGAATGAGGAATGCAGCAGTGTGAAAGCATTTGCAAATACTTGAGTCTCACTAGGAAAAAATTGTTGTGGCAGTTTGGGAATACAATACATTTAAATGAAAGTGAAAGGGAGGAAAAGTAATAATCAAAGCTACCTGAGGACTCAGGTAAATGCTGTGTAGAGAACAGATAGCTGAAAGCGGTAAAGAAATTATGAGAAAAGAAAGCACTGGACAGGCAGCAGGAAATAATCAAAAAGGATTGGGAGACACGAGTCTGATTTTATGAAGGACTTTATGGGGGATACAGGAACCAGTCAGCAGAAAGTCAGTAACAGATATTTAAGAGCAGAGAATGACAGACTGAAGAATCCCGATGGATGCAAAAGGAATAGAGTCCTCAGATGTTACTTCAGAAGGGAGTTGTACAGCTCAAAACAAGTGAATGTTCATTGCAGATGAGAGAATGGGATTAATTCTGAATCCTTCTGCACTTCGCATTTTTAAGGCAGCAGTGAAATATTCGACTGCAAACAATATGTTCACAAAAAAGGCACTAACAGGCTTGTGCTTGCAGTGATGTTTTTCAGGACATCTCCCTTAGATGCAGGCTTGTTACCTCCTCTTCCCAGCAGCAGGAACGATGCCTGTACAGACAGCTAAAGACATTTTTACTGCTCTTTCTCCCTGGTCTGCTGCAGATGAAGTACAGCAGTAGCAATGACAGTGCTCCCCCAGGAGCAGGATTTGCTCTGGGGACACCAGAGCCAGGTCAGGTTTGCTGAATTGGCCTCTGAAAAAGATTTTGTTCAGAGACCTGCAGAATTCACTGGTGACAAATTAAAAGGGAATTAGTCTAAACTGCTTCTTCAAAGAGAAAGGACAACATTGTCCATCCACTGACATTAAAAAGCAGATGAGTCACTGGAAAAGATGAGTGTTTAATTCAATTCATCATCTTTCATATTCTAGAGGTTACAGAGGTAATTTCTCTAGGTTTGTGCTGAAGCACCAGCTCATAATGTTGAAAGAGTGGTTTAAAATCCTGGCTTTGCCTCATGGTGTTCCCAGAGCAGAGAACATAATTCAGCTTAACCCATACTTATTTTTCCACATGCCAAAATAAAACGCTCAAATATCTACATTTACCAGCCAGGGTCTGGGAGGAGGCTGGACATCCACAGGAGGGTTGGGTTCAAGGATCTGATGTCCAGATTGACAAAAAGCCAAGTAAAGGGCAGATGCAGCAGTAGCCCTCTTTTCAGAGTCAGTGATAATATTTTTCATCTCAATATGTCCATGCCATAAAAACTATTCTGACCCAACCCAAGGTTTTGCTCTTGTAGTACCTGACAAAGTTGGAAGAGCAGTTCCAACATGGCAGTTGGAAGAGCGATTCCAACCATTGAAACAGTTTCACCCCACCTCATCCATCCCTTCTCAAACAGGTTTTGAGGAGAAACTCTTTTTTCCACAGCAGGGAGAGCTTGCTCCTGCTGCTAATAAATTCAGATTACAAATGGGCACCAGTTCATAAATAATGCTCTGACATCAACATGATAAAATTCAGTGAAGACATAAATAGAAATCAAACACAAAAACATGAGTCAGGGGTCACTCGTTTAGCAAAACCACTACAGAAATGGAGTTTATTACAGAAATGTAGTTTATTACAGACCATCTGAATGGCCACCATCACACTGTCCACACAAGGATAGTCCTGCTCTGGGATGCACTGGCAGATGTGTTATGTGCAAGGCATGGGAGATGGACTTTCTGCTCTACACACAGCTGAGAGATCTCAGCTGGAATATTGCAACTGGATTTGAGCATCTCACTAAGAAAAATGTAGAAAATTTAGAGATGGTTCAGAAAAGATCAACAAGAATCATAAGTATAAACAAACACAAATTACAGGGAAAGTTGGGAACAATTAGTTTAACTTTCACTATAGAAGCAGAGTCACCTGACTATAGGGCAAACTGGGTATCAGGCTCTAAACAGGTAAAATCAGAACATAATTGACAAAAATATTAAATAAACATCATCCCTGGCTAGATATACCTGGTTTTGCAAAGGAGCAGGGCATGACCTTTCAAGTGCACCCCAAGTTAAATATAGCAACATATTTTATATTTTATGCATCAATAATTTTATTTGTATATATTAAAGATATTAAATTTTAATTTTTAATTTATTGATTCCTACATTAAATTTATCATTTTATATTTATTTTATATAATATTTTATATACTTATGCATATAAATATATATTTAAGATATACTTAGGATATGCTTTATTTCACTAGCACATCCTGGTAGCATAGGTTGTACTAGTGGAATAAAGTGTCTTATTTGTTAAATACTCTGAAACATCACAAAGTAAATCTGAAATATTAATACACTGAAAAAAACCCTGCCAAGGCAATACCTGCACACATGTGGCAAAAGCATTAGGACATACAGGTAACACGGCTTGATAAAACTTCAAAATCAATTGCACTCAAAAATACTGTTGGCCTCAGCAACTGCATTTCTTGTAAACACATTAAAGGATTGATTCAGTAATCAATTCTGGATTCATCCAGTGAAGCTATAGCCAGGAATATGCATGTTGATCATAAGGAAAGTTACCAAACCTCATCCAGCTAATAATACTTTCTAGCTTGAAGCTTGATACCTTTATAGAATTTGAGCGGGCAGAGCAGCAGATGATATTCCTACTTTCCATGCAAATGCATAATCCTTTTCTGAAGGCTACTAAGCTCTTTGCCACCAAAATCAGTGGAACTCTGGCTGTTTACATCGGATCTGTGAAAGGCTTTGAAGATGAAAAGAGCTGTGCAAGTGCTAAGTGTAGCTATTCTGGCAAGGAATCTAGACCAGAAACACAGGGTGTTACACACAGGTCCTATTGTTTCCTGACATCCTTGTCAGCATAAAGGCAGAAGCCAGCAAAACCCAGGCAGTCTGATAAAACAGACAGAGGGGAAAAAAATTATTTTTCCTAAGGATGCTTTCAGAGGCACAGTAGAATTTACTTTGTGTCCATTACTAATCCTGTCTTGTATCAACTCTTTTATTTGTTCTGACATGGTTTGTGATCAGTCACTAAGTCAGCATTTGGGGGACTCCCTATGATCATCAGTTTATGCACATTAACAGGAGAAGGGTGGGGAGGTTGAGAGGCTGGTTGCAAAAAACAGCTCAAGTTGAGCAGGAAAAATAAGAATAGAAAGATTGTTCTGAAGAACCCAGAGCACAGCAGATGAAAGAAACCTAGAAACATTTTCTGGTTTAAATAGAAAAGAGCAGGTGCAGGGTTTGTTGTTGTCTTTCTTGTGCTTATTGGTTGTGGGTTTTGGTTGTTTTTTTTAGACTCTAAGGAGTCAAAAGTCTCATGGTTTTGAATATAAGTTCAAAAGATAAAAACTAATAAAAAATGGCATTGGAAACCCATGCTACAAGCAGGTAGGAAATCCACAGCTAAAGAACTGTACAAACCAATTCCTCAAGAATATAAATAAAAACAGAGTAAACAATAAAGAGAAAGAGGAGGAATTGAGGGGAAGGTAAAAAAAAATAACTACAGATAAACAAGTTTGGTTTAGGGCAGGACTCAGAAAAAAGACACCAACATATTATTTTAACAGAGGTCTTGAAAAAGTCTGCAGGACCCAACTGAACCTGATAAATTAGTTTCATAAAACCTGAGCAAAAGTGGATGAAAGACCATAGAACTCAACCCAGGATTTATAAGAGGACAACAAAATATATGGCTCTAGGTTCAGGTATCCCAAAACCCTGCAGGATCTGAGGGCTCCAAGCAGAAAACAAGAATCACAAAGACACTAGAAAAAGAAGGATTAAGTTGCTACTGACTGCAAATGAATCAAGAATATTGCAAGATCCATGAGGTTAAAGCTGGGGTTTTTACAAAATTTGTAACTGAAGCAAGTCAGAAGCCTGGAGGGAGCAAATGAAGAAAACTCATTGGCTGCAGAAATTGCTTCAGGTAAATGGTAAAGAAATACATGGAATAACAAGGTCTGATAACATACAGTGGTAAGATCATAGAATTGTGAATTACATGGAATGACAAGATCTAATGACACAGGGTGAGGTCTTATTTAATTTCTCTTGTTGCATTGAGTTAACAGACACGCTTCACTTCCAAATTTGTGGAGCACAGAGGTAAGCAACCAGCCAATAAAGTGTATAAAATTTCCAGTGTATAAAATTAAATGCAGTGTCATAGAAATGTGGATTTGAGCCAAAGCCCACTGGGGCCAGAAATGCTCAGCTACTCCTTCAGATTTCTGCAAACCCCAGCCCCAGGAGGAGCTCAGGGAATTTGCTGTTCCATGATAACTGACCGCCACAGGAGCCACCCATGGATTCAGGCCATTGCCACAAGCACAGCCACTGTGCACTTACACAGCCTGTCAGCATTTCCCATCTGGTATTTGATCACCTGGTGCAGTGGGTCAGGAGGATTTCAGAGGGTTCCTAGGCTGAGGTGTTGAGTACAGACCTCTGTGACTGCTGGAAGTGTAAATCCAGTTTTTCCATGATCAGCCTTCTCTTCTTCATGTGTCCTTGCTTCACAGAGAGCGTTCAGAAGGCTCAGAGGGAAGCAATCAGCAGGAAAGGGCTGCGTGATGTCCTCATCCTCTCCACCCCATCACACATTTTTAAGTCTGTGTGATTTGGGACACACGACCTAATGTCACCCTGCTTTGTCTCTCTCCTAAATCCCTATCTTAGGAAAGATGCAAAGGGCTGCCCTGGGCCCACGCATCCTAACAGCTCTTGCTAAAGCCAAATGAAACAGGGGGGAGAGTAAACTTTAAAGCAAAATGCTGGCTGTCATGGTGAATTTCCAAACAGTCTGTGAGTCAGAGGAAGTTTCTACCTGCTTACGTCTTCCAGCTCAAATAAAGTAATTAAATTATCTTAACTACTGACTAGAAAAAGCTTTATTATTGCAATAGCTGGGTCTGCAATGAATCATGGTGCCATTACACAGAAAAGGTGGTTTATCACAGAAGTCATCCAATTGCCTTTTAGGACAGGTGGCATTTACTAAGAGAAAAAACCCATGCTTTTCAATGCCTAAGCAGAAAATGAAATCCCAAATGTTGCCCTTTCTCAAAAAAAATACATTGAAAAGGCAACTTTTAAAGGGGAGAGGCAGGCTGCAAAGCTGTTCTGACACTAGTGATTAAATCCTAAGAATTTGAGTCTGTATTGCTCTGCAGAAAGAGATGAAAAACCCAGCAGCCCATAACAAATACCTTCTGCAGGCTGAATTAGTGTTGTTGACAGTAAGATTTTCCTTGAACACAAATGAAGAATGGGCCATGTATGATCCAAGATGCAGCCATACCACCATCACAGAATATGCCATAATATAGAAAAAAAATAAAGGCAACATGCAAACCTGTACATTCCATTTTATCAAACATTTCTGGGGAAGGTTCTGAAGCAGGCTCTGCTTCCATGCCATCAGCAAAAGCGAAAGAATTTTCTAAATGACTTAGCAACCAGCATGTTAAGGTCTTTTGTTATTCTGGCCACAGCAACCCAAAAAAAAGTTGCTGAGTATTGAACACTTTAAAAAACATGGCTAAGACATCAGAATGCTTCTGCCACGTGCCTTTGATAGAGAAAGGTTGCTACATCCAGTTTTAGAAAGGGCCAGGTAGGACAGACCCTACAGAGAGAAGGATTTTTGTGGGTAGCTGTACTGAACCAGGGACCAGGCAACTGCTGCTCAATCAGTGTGAATGAGGGCTAATAAAAGCTGTGGTAGGTCAAATATGGGTTTGTTTTTTCCTTCTTGCTTCACCAAAAAAACCATGACAGGAGAAAGGACAGTGTGGTGTTCTGATCTCTCACCCCTGATTTCTCTCATGTAATGGGAGCTATGACTGCCCTTTCTTTTTCCACAGAGAACTCAGATTATGAAACCAGAGCAAGAACAAGTCATGTACAGAAAAAAAGTTCCTTAAAAAGGCAAAAATTAACCACCCTTGGAAAAACAATAAGAGAGGAATGTGAATAACACAGCATTTCCCGTGGCTTGTATACTTATCTCATACCATAACAATCAAGTGGCTTACTTGTCTCTACCCGTTACAAAAGGGATTCTTTGCATTTTCACGTGGTTCTGCTCCACAAACAACCACACAGTTTTACTACTTTGTCTTAGCTATTTTGGTGCTTAGATACTCAAATCCTTTCCCCTTCCCCCCACTAAGTAAATTTTCCAGGCTAAAGTTCAAAGTGAATTCCAATGTGATTATATAAACACATGCATACTGTAGATTGACATCATACAATGCTATTCTTTGTTGCTGGATTTTTTTTGTCTTTTTAGTTTGCAACAACTTCAGTATGCCTGGCTTGTTACCCTAAAATAGTAGCTTATTACACCCTAGTGAATAAGATAACACTGTATTTATTCCTCTGGCAGTTTGGTTTTCACGAGGGAAAAAAAACGCTCAAGATTTAATTCATAAAAATAGACTTGCAAAGGAAAAATAAAAGTAACAGACCTTATGAATCTCTCTGTTTATTAAGGCATGTGAGTAGTGGAGTGGAGAGAAAGCAGGTTTATATGTTTCAGTCCATCATGACTGTGAAATTGAACTGTAAATGGTACCTAGTGCAGCCAAGTGAGACAGACACCATGCCGGGAGTTAATGGAAATTTGGAGTGCTTTTCTTTTTAACAAAGTACTGGAGCAATTATTCCAGCACACCCACAGTGAAATGAGATAAAGTTAGGCTGTGCATTACAAAGGCTGTTAACTGCAAAATAAATTTCCTGACAGCCATTGGGAACCTTTCATTCCTCGTTCCTTTTCCTGCACCTATTAGCTCGAAATGCCAAGCAGTGTTGGTGGGGATGAACAGGAGAGCAGTGGGGTGGGAGGTTTGTTGTGTGCAAATGTGCTGGGTTCTCGCTCTCACCTGGCATAGAGGTGGGGCTTGGGGAGCCATCCAGCCCTGCCCCTAAAACAACACAGGCACTGAGTGCTTCTGTCAGCCCTAAAGCTGCCAGGGCTTTGTACTGACATTAACATTTTACTGCAATAGTGAAAACATAGCAGAATCCCCAGACTCACCTTTCCCATCACTCCCCTGGCTGTCCTGTGGCACCAAAGAGTTGAAGGTCATGTTTGAGGCTCAGCCTAGCACTGAACTCCAGGGACAAACAGGATGAAGGGCAAGTCCTCCTTGCCCTCTAGAACTATCCCTGTCCAATTGTTTACCAAAGCTGCCCTCCCTCCAGCCCCACCTGCTCCCCAGCAGCCGTGTGGCCACAGCAGAGTGTCCAATGGTAAATATTGATCTCCTGGGGCACAGCTCAACCCCTGTGCACAGTCAGGCAGAAAGCCCTGCCCAGCTGTGTGCAGCCTCTCATCCCTCCCATCCAAAGGAGAGCTTTGCTGGATCGACTGTGCAGGTGAAAACACAACCAACTCTCTCAGTCAGGAAGCTGAAAGGAGCTTTGCTTCCTAAAAGAATGAAAGAGAATTTCAAACGGACACCGAGAGAGAGGCTGCCCGTATAGAAAGTATTCATCATTGATCACAATGGTTTTCTATGGATTTTCCATTTAAGGGAAAAATCCTTCCCTTTCAGAAGGGCATTAGAAAGCACCTCTGGTATGTTATGGATTACATACCAGAGGAGGCTGGTCTCAGCCCCTCGTGAGAAACCCACTAGAGAAGCCAATATAGGAATGATGTTAAAATGTTTTGAAATAGCAAACAATTTCTATATCAGTTGCAACTTCTGTTTTACAAAGTCCTTCATTTCCTAGCTGGGCCCATGCTTAGACCTCTTTGATATATCTTATTGTGACAGCAGCACACTATTTTTTTATCATTCTATTTTGAGAACATCTCAAATGTAATCCTGCATCAAGTACAGCACATTGAGCCAGAGTCAAGACACGTTCTATGCAATCCCCATGACATCTCTTACACCTATGGCAACACAAGTGAGCTCCTATTTGCATTTCCAGAGCAGATGAACTGAGAGCTATTCACACACAGCTCTTCTCTTGCTATTCCTAGTGTCGGGGCTGAGCCATCAGTCTTTTCAGCAGGTGCATTGACTTTGCTAGCTCTCCCTTCTGGAGCTCATTGTCACGGCTTGTTGCTGCTAGCCTCAGTGACACCACCCCTGGAAGCACCTCTCCCTTCTTTTCAGGGAGGTATGATTTGAAGATCTGTATCTTTTGGCCTCCCAGCTATTATTTGTGGCAGTCAGTCAGAAAACAGAAACTGAAGTGAAATAACCAATGCTCTCTCCTCTGTAGCAGACCTGTCACTGTTACATTTTCCTGACTTTATTCGACATAATCAAAATTTATTTTGTTTTCCCTGCTCATGTGTCCTATGTAAGCATCCCACACATGACTAACCAACACACTCTCCATCCCCTCCCTAACCCTAATCCAATCCCCAGCAGACAAGAGCCTGTTACCTCCAGGAACTGCTCTGATTTCAGCCCTCCTGAGCCATAGCTCCTCTGTGCTGAGGAGGGACACTATTTTGCAACAGCAGTCAGACATGAAGCCAACCTGGACCCTGGGGAAGTCACTGCTTCATCCTGCCCAGAGCTGCTAATACATATGGACCTGCTCTTCTTTTGCCCTGCAGCATTTCCATTTCCTTGCACGTCTGTCAGATTCTCTCCATGTTGCTTTCTCTTTGCTGTGCAGTGTAGCAAGATGCCAGCTTTCTATTTTTTTTTTGCACTGTGTGTGCTCCAGATCTAACATTATGCTTCAGATGCTGTCAAGTAGCCAAACGTGACACGATTTCAAGGTTGGCCTCAAGGTGGTTAACTCTGAGAGTCAGCCTTTCAATCACCATCAGATACAGATCAAACAAAAATAGATGAGGGCTGACAGCAGGCTGGCTTATTATACTCTCTATTTCCAGCTGGTTTAGTTCAGGATGTTTTTATCAAGTGAGTCTCCAGCTCACCTCACTAGTATGCAAGGAAGGCAGAAGGGGAAATGGCTGTACAAAAGTGGAAGAGTTTGTGATTTATAGCTAAAGAAAAACTAAGACAATGGTTACTCCTGATTCACTAGATGCAATTGTGCCTCGAGCATCACCATAAGACAAAGCAAATCCCAAAGATAAAACCAGTCTGGGGGAGGAGAGGGGACCCACAGCTGCAAAGTTATAATTTCAAGATGCAGTTTTTCTCCCTCCCCTTACATGAACATTACATCTAAATTACTATAAACCTGCAGCTGCCCAAATGGCACTTGTGTCCTCACACACTGCACAGAGCTCACTCCTGACTTCAAAGGAACAGAAAAACACTGAGAATTTTTACCTTTAGTTTTCCATGCTGATAGAGATCAGGGAGATTTGCAGACTTTGATCATCCCTTGTTTAATTCAAGTCAGATGGAGCCCAGTTGAGTTGTGAGGGTTCAGCTTCAGCAGCAGACTCTATACCCCAGCAGAGTTCTCCCCAGTCTTTCTACTCCAAAGCATCTTATCCTATCTATCTTATCCTAATCATATTTAATCCAGCTGATTTCAAACTCTCCTGATCAGATCTAGGTGAAGAACTGCCTTTTTATTTGTCATGCGGACTTCCTGTGATCATCACACAGGTGTCTCAGATGAAAGAGCTACACTGTTGCTTACCATTCCAGCCTCAAAATACAGTTTTTAAAAAAAGATTTTGACTGCTGTACAGTTCCACAGCCAGAGCCCCTTAAATACAGGGACATGTCTTAAATCAATGTCTAATGTAAGTTCCAGTCTTTTACAGACACTGCTAATTTTTGCACCTGTAATGAATTTAAACAGTGATTATGAGTGTAGCTGACCTAAGAATAAATGAGAGGACAAATGACAAGTTTTAGCTTCTCACTAAATACCTGGGCTCAGCTTTCACAGATTCATCATTTCACCTGAACAGGTTCTAGACAATTGTAACACTGCCTGCTCTCCAAAATGTGTCTACATGTTATATTGTTTTTCTAGCTTGTCTCACTTTCAGCAGAGATAAATGTCCGTGTTACAAGGCAGAACTGTTGCAGCCCCCAAAGCACAGCACCTGATTACAGAGCAATACTCACTTGAGAAGAAACAACAGCAACCCACAGGTCCCATGCAAAGCCCTGAGCCCACAAAAAGCTCTGCAGAAGCTGGCCTCTGCTCTGGCTCCCTGTGCAAAGCCCCCTTAATTCAGGGGGACCTTCTCATCCAAAACTCTTTCTAGGCACAAAAAACCATCTACATCTCACAGGCAGTCCCTCATTCTTCAGTGGAGGAGCACAACCCTACTGCTGTGGCTACCAAACCCCACCAAACCTCATGGCTGTGGCTGAAAGTCTATTCCTATGATCCAGAGAGACTCCCATTCCCACCTGAGAACTGGATAAGGTGATCCCAGCAGGATTAGAGAACTATACAAGGGTGAGGGGGAGCTGAGGTGACAAACCAAACAACATTCTGGATCTGGATGTCACATCCTCCAGTTAATTATTAGGGAAAATAGGAGCACCTTACCACTGACTCCATACAGAGTCCCAGCTCCTGCTGAAGGTACCAAAATTACCTGTCTGGAGTTAGAGGGTCTTAAAATCCCACCACTAGTTAAGAGTACGTATAAATGCTGTTCTAACTAGTGGGATTTTGACCTAAATTTGGTAATGATCTAACAACCAGCCCTTTCTTCCAGGGGCAGGATCTTAGAGCTTCCCAAAGTAGATGCATCGGCAGGAGTTAAATGTCACCATCTACCTTTGGCTGATTAAACTCTGTTTTTTCTCCATCTGATACAATTGTAAGAGTGCACCGTGCTGATCAGGCACACATTTTGCACAAAATGTCATGCATGTTTATTATTAGATTAAGCTGCAGTAGGTTTAATTTTAGATCTTTTGATTCAAGTGGTGCAATGAAGATTAAATGTTAGGCATTATTAAAGATGCAGATGTGGACGTATTGAATTATAAACCTCATTAAGTGCGACGTCCTAGACAGGCTTCTGAGATAAGCTACAAAGGACTTCCTTACTTCATACCAAAGTTATTAAAATATTAGAAGGTAAATCTAATCATAAAAATATTATGATAGAATGAAACTGATACTTTAAAAGCATTATTACAAAAGACAGTATTTCTTTCATGTATAATTACTTCCTTCTCAGTTTAGATTGCTGGATTGATATTAAAATGCAAGTATTTTTCCTCTTTTGAACACACATAAAAAGTAAGCACAGTGGAGTCAAGTTTTGTCACTGTTTTCAGTGCCTGAGCCTTGAAAAATCCTCCTCCTCAATGTCAAGCTTTTAGTTGTCATTAAGATTAAAGTTATCCACTCATGATTACATCTGGTAGCAAAGCCATCCCCACTTACATGGATGTGGGAGTGGCCAAGACATTTATCACAGTAAAATATGTAACAAGATTTTGGAATGTCTGAGGTGACTAAAATTTAGAGAAGGGACCAGAATGGTGGAACAGGACAGAGATTCATTAAAAGATAAAGGCACACAGAGTGGATTCTCATATTACCTCATCAAATTCTTGAACATCAGTTAATTGCTATAACTTTCTATTCTGTTGTAGAAAAGTAGGGGATACACAACAAAATCAGAAAGGGAAAAGAGGGAAGGTTCAAATTCATGCAACAATTTTAATTTTTTTTTTTTTTACCAACTACATTATGAGCTTGTGGGATTCATTTCTACAAGTTATGGAGGTTGCCTGTCATTTCCACTTCACAATATTCCCTGTTGGCCTGGACAATGAGAATTTCACCATGTCACTGATGAGGCCAAATGATCTATAAGGTATAAAAGCAGTGCTAGCCCAGACCATCAGCCAACCAGTGACTGACAGGTGGGAATTCCTGTGGGGATTTCATAATTGCACAGTCTAGCCCTTTCCTGGAGAGGGTTTTGCTCTGGCTCTTAATATCAAGACCAAGACATTGCTCTAACACAGCAAAGCAATTGCAACTCTTTGAACCCATGGGCAGGTATAAACCATCTCAGACTGCACCAGGACTTTCATAGATTTTGTCAAAACTCACTGGAAATCCATATCCAAACTCTGGAGAAGTTCTCACCACTTCTGGTAATATTCCCTTCACTGCAAGGCAAGGCTCAGCTATGATAAAAACATTGCCCAGTTATTAGATGGACTGCTTCTCCCTCCAAATTTAGACATCAAATGTTTGTCCCATCCCGGGCCACCTCTTGAAAAAGTCCATGAAATCCTTTCGTTCAAGATCCATGTTTTCTTAACAGGGCTTTCTCTATTTCCCCATTAAAGTTGCCAACTCATTGACTGCAGTAGATAAAGGCCATTCTCATGCACTCAAAATACAGAGAGAGCAATTCTACTTCTCATTTGCTAAACAATTGAATTTGTAAAGCAATATAAGGATTTAAGAGCATTTTCTATAGCTGTGTTATGCCAACTGAATGAAGTGACCACAATGGATTTGATCCATGGTAAGATATTTGAATTTGCTTGTTTGCAAGATTTGCTAGATCTGATAACCTGTTTTGTCTCAGCATACAGAGCAGGTCTCTTTTCAGATAAAACTGGGGAAGAAAGCACCAATTCATTTGATTGCATTATATTTTACATTAGATGTTCCTTTCGGGATTCTTGTAAAAGCTGGCATTTATTTTTATCTATTTGTCATTGACTGAAGGCACTTGATGTCAAAAATGGCAAGATAAAAAAGCTTGTTTTACAAATAAACCTGTAGGAGCAAAGCTACAGCAGTGATTTTTGCAAAGTAGGCAATCACATTATAGTGAGTTAGAGTTTGAATATTGCAACCATTATGAGAAATTGAAAATAAAACATGAAATACCTCACTGCCACTAGGAAGGAAACTGAGGAACAGGGAAAGCAAGACTGGTAGTAAATTATCAAAATTTTTATTACATTTCTCCAGTAGAGAGTTACCAGTTCTGCTTCCTTTTAGTTGCTTTTGTGTGTGACAGGCTAAATACTTTGAGGAAGAAGTTTCTCCTTTACTAAAATCAAATTCTATTTAGCACTATTTTTTGTATTAAGCAGAATAAAACAACAGGATTTAAAGAGAAATATTAGATTACTTGTGAGGGTTTCTGAGGAACAACGTGGTTGGGTATTTTTATCTTAATTTCCTTGTCTTTTGCAATTTTAATTTGAGAAAATGCACATACTGTGAAAAGTTCAGTTAAATATTTCATTGTTAGTGCATGCTGCAGAAAGCAAAAAAAAAGCCCATAATACTATAAAGATCAGCTCTTCTATATTTGTTTTGGTGAGTAATTTGTTAGTGTAAATGAAAAAAAAATCAAGATTCCTACTGAGAGCGGACACTCTGAAAGAAGGCAAAAGGTAATAAAGCACCATAATGAATTCAGATGTTTCAGACAGAACTACTAAATAAAATACACAAATGGGGGAGTCAGGACTGTTGCCTTTTCTTCTGCTCTATAAACACAGGTCAGGTCTGCAGAATCAGATTGTTCCTGAAGCTGGAAGTAATAGCAGCTCCTATATCCTTGTTTTGAGTAAAACCAGCCATGACAACACCATCTCTTGCACAGCCTGGATGTTTTAGCACATGGACGACTGTAAGATGACTCACCACGCTTTTAATTGAAGCTTTGATCATTAAATCTCTTTTGAATTACTGAAGGCTCTGTTTCCGCTTTCCAGTTACAAAAACCATCAGAAAAGGATTTGAGGTTTCAGGTCAGAAAGTTCAGCTTTGCTTTTAAAATCCCAGCCTCGTTCAGTGAGGATCCATAAAGGGCTGCAGCCACCAAGACAAAAACACGAAACAGATCACAACAGACCAATCTTCTCAGCCTGGAGCATCCTATGTTGGCATCCACTTCTTTATCTTGTCTGCCATTTCCAGGCCAGAACTTCTGTTGCTTTGGTAACTCCACTGAAAGCACTGATGCTTTCATTGTGGTTGGCCTGCTTCTAGCACTAATCACTATTTTCACATTAATGAGATGCTGTTTATGGTTTTTTTAGTGAGATGTTCTGCTCAATAGCCAAGGAAGGTACCACTAGATGGCTCAAGGGACTAGTTGGCTGCTCCTGCTTCCCAAAAATCCCTCGGCAACGCTCTGGGTGCTGATCCCCAGAAGGCTGGGCCTCCAAACCCAGCTTCTTCTGGCCATGGAGAAGCCATTTGGGCAACACAAATCAGGACTCAGCTTTGCCCTGTTTGGAGCAGCCATCCAGCAGTAAGATCCCTGTGGCACCACACACTGACACCCTCCTCAAACAAAGCAGCCTCCACGCCGTCGTGCCCTAAAAGGAACAAAAGATTTTGCCTTGTCCTGTTCTGACAGAGCCCCATTTCTGTGCAATGTGTCAGCAGCCAACAGAGGGAGAGGATGATCCCTCTCTGGCATGCTGAGTTTGCTCAGAAAGGCTCGTTCTGCCTTTTTTTCCTTGCACAGCCACAAGGCTCCCAAAGCAACTCGTCAGTGACTTTTAATTCAAGCCGATGATTAACACAGTTGGTCATAATCACCAAATGTTTCCTGGCTGATGTAAATCCCTTCCCTGATGGAAGCTCAGGACCTTGCCACAGCCCAGCGTGCGAGGACATCTCCTCTGTGCAAAGAAGGAATTAGGAATCAGCGTAATGGACTTTTAAATCTCTCTGGTCACTGGCCCCAGAGAGGTACATCCAAATGGATGCCTCCAGTAGTTAATTTGTTCCACAAATGGAAAGGGGATTTTTCTCTTTAGAAAGCCTTTTAGTGGGACCATTTCTCCCCTAGCCAACATCAGTTTGACTTCTGCAGAGTCACTTTAGATTTGCAGTGATAAAAAGGAGGTAAAACTCATCTCCTTATTATACAGCTGAGCGGGTCTGCTCAGGGATCTGCAAAGAGCGAGCAGGGGAAATATATGAGAAAATTACAAATAATGTTGATAAAAGCAGCAAAGAGTCACAGTTCTTATCCAAGTGTGTAACAAAAAGTTCTCCCAAAACAAATCCACCATTGTATGGTCTTTTCCTACAACAGCACTTATTTCATCTACTCCCACTCTTTGGCAAACCCCAGGCGGCCAGTCTTGCTCAAGTAAATTGTTTTTGGGGGTGGGTAGAATTGCAACATTTTTAATATTACCATGTTAATATTTAAAGTTTCACACACACAGTAGATACAGATTGACAAACTACAGAAATCTGATCAGCTTTAACTGAAATGCAGCAGTACAGTAGCAAATTTATCTGGGATGTTTAGAAATGAAAATGGGTCAGTCCAGTTACTAAAAGAAACCTTCTAGCTTCCAAGAGAGCTTTTGGGCTGCCAAGGACTCACTGGTAGGAGCCCCCACAAACCTTGTTTTTGTCAGACTTCTTACAACAGGGCAACATAATCAGGTGGAATTAAAATGGCCTTGTGTTAGCCAGCAAAAAGAGGGCCCAGCCTTCAATTAGTTCCACCACTACCCAGCCATGTGAAAGGGAATATAATGGATCTTGGCTCATTTACTGCCAGGTTTTCCTGACCTCACTCTGCTTTTTTGACTTTACACTCTGTATCATATTTAGCAGGACTAATGAACCTGCATTCCTCTAATGGGCCCACCCCAGCATGTGAGGGTTTGTTTTGTTCTCTTTTTGCGGATCTCCCTTCCTCAAGAAATCAATGTTTAAAAAAGACACAGAAGAAGGTCTTTGCAACACTTTCATTCCAAGACCTCTGTTTTACCCTCACCTTTAGAGCACACAAATGATTTTTGACTAGCAATTTCAGAGAAAATCCACAGAAAACATCTTTCTGCAGGACTGCAAATGAGTCTGCTCTTGTTTCAAGGGCCTTGAGCACCTCAAATAGTTACTCTTAACTGGGGAAATGATGGAAGGAAACAGGAGAGACATTAGAGCAAAAGATCAGCAGAATTCATACAAGAAATTCATGCTGTGGTTTCCAAATAACAAGGTATGAACAAAACCCATCCTAGTCCAGGGAGGCATTTCAGCATCACCTCTGAGAGGTCTGCTGGAGAAAATCACGGGCTGGTTGGTCCCACCTTGACCCCTGGGAAGGGGATGACTTCTGGTGTTTTTTGCACCATTTCCAAACATCTGAAGGAAAAGAATGTGACTGGGAGGAGCTGGTATGTGCTTGTAGGGGAGCAGTGCTGACACTCCTTCTCCTCAGAGACCCTGGGGGCAAGTTTTAAGTGCCTGAGAGCCCTTGGCAACGTGAAGAATTTGGTAGAGTCAAGTAATCAAAAGCAAGAGGAGAAGAGCTTCACTTTTGAACATCTCAAGAGCCAACAGATATAATGACTGTACTGTTTTCTTCAGACATTAGTATTAATAAAATTCACTCTGAAAAGGCCAAGACATTAAGTGCTAAGCAGATGATGAGCTCCAATTGCAGCAATTACTTATTGACTGTGTAATGTGCCCTGCTTTTTGCTAATGTCATCCTCGTCCTCTTCTTCTCCTTTTTTCTTTCTCCAAACATTACCCAAGTCTTTTTAGGCAATGGACTACACATTCATGCATCCGGTGTTATGTTTGTTGATTACAGTCTCTCAAATTCCATTCTTACAGTGATTTTAATTTTTTTTTTTCACTCCCCTTGTTGATTTATGGGGCTGTGTGTAGGGTCTCCAGCCTCCATCCAGCTGTCTATTTTCACAAAGCCTGTAGAGACACAGTTATTACAGGCACTTTTTATGCCTTTTGAAGTAAAATAATCCAACAGCTTCTGATATGTAAACCTTCATAAAGTCATGTCAGTATGTTTAATGTAAAAGAAAAAAAGTCACAAAGTAAAAATTTAGGTAAGAAATGAAAAAGCCCAGGTATACCCTTGATCTAGTAGATCATGTGGTCTGAACAGATTTCTAATGCTGATTTTAGTGTTGAGGCTTGTTGCCCTGGTGGGGTGTTCCCATTACTGGTAGTGTGGAGTAGTTTGCTGAGTAGTTTGCTGAGCCATGAGAAGTTTCCAGTGCAGGAAGTTTCTGCTAATTACACTGAGTTTGAGAAATTACCAGAATATAGGCTTCATTAAGAGCTGTTTTTTTATGCAGATGACAAAGAGAAATTGCAGCCAGTGGTGTCTTTGCTGAAAAGGCTCCATTACACTGCCATTAGTTGCTAATAATATATCATAATTATTTTTACAGGGTTAAGCTTGTTTCTTTCCTCATCCACCTGCCTTGCAGAGATAACCTCTAAGAATAACCTGAAGGACTGTCAGGCTCCAACTCAAAAGCTTTTCCTTAGCTAAATTTTCTAAACAATTCATTACCTATAAAAGATTGGTGAGAATAGAGACATGGCCCTTTCTCTTTCCAATTTACATTCTCATAAAACTCCACTCAATGCCTAGTCAGACTCTGGAATAATTTGATTTTTCTTCCATTATTACTATGGAAAGATATTCTGCGTATTACTGAAATACACATTCATTCTTTAGAACACATTTGCCATTAACTACACAAACACTTGACTGCAGTTAAAGAATTGTTAATCAGATGTGTCACATATCTTATTTGAAATATCCATTTTATTTATTGTGTGTGGTGTGGTTTTCAAAAGTTTGAGCCTTGGTAGTGCATATTTCTACTAGAAGATGAAGAATAAGCTCTCTGATAAGACACCTATTTGTGAATGTGCACGTGTGGTTGGAAATACTAAAAGTTGAGACTTTGTTTTCTTCTTAAATGCTTTGCCTTGAAGTGAAGCTTATCAGTGGATCTGTCAGGTCTAATGGCAGCATCTGCTGCCTGACCTTTATGCAAGAGTGTTAGATTATTTTAATTGTAAAGCTGAGCACCACTGCTGGATAAATATGAATAGCAGAGCAGCTGACTTGACTAAATCTCACCAAAAGGCTTGCTCTATTTTTCTGCTTAAAACCCTGCTTCTATATGCTGAGTCCTGCTATGGACTTCTCTAAGCCTGGAATTAGCTCCAACATCCTCAGGAGAAGGAGCAGGTAAATGATCTGCCCCTGGGAATAGGCATTGGTGACTCGACCAGGAAACCCTGATGAGGTTCTACAGCTCAGACCTGAGTGTGAGATGAACCAAAATCCATGAACCTTCCAGCAGTGAGGTCTGGCACAACACACCCACGGCCACTTGGAGAGCAGGGCTGGCTCAGGTCACAGGAACCAGCAAAGCTGCTTGCATGGGAAGGTCAACGACTTTTTCTGCCACTATAGAACAATATCTTCACACAGCACGAAATGCTAAATACTCATTTTCTCAAACTGAATTAACATAATTTAACTGAGGGCGATATATCTTCATTCTGGACTCTGTTTCATTGCAGGAGCTCTAACTGGTGACATGACCTCACCAGCACATTTGAATCCCCACTTCAGAGACCCTCTGAACAAAAGCCAAGTTTAATTATAATATGAAAATTTCCACAAGGAGGGTGAATCAGACTTCCTTGTATGAAACCAGAAGATGCTGCAGTGCTCTCCAGAGAGTGCTGCATACATAACCAACAGTAAAACCCAAACTGGAGCAAATAGCAGAACTTTCTGGGAAATGTATCCCAGAAAAGAAAAAAAAAAAAAAGAAAGAAAAA
>VWZS01010874.1:37896-104218 GCA_013397075.1 Rhabdornis inornatus | reverse complement strand
GAGGTGGGAGGGGTTTTTTGTATTCTATTTGAATGATGCTAAATTTGCAGATGGAATGTTAGAGCAGACAAAAACTATTAGTGCATTACCATTAGAATTTAAGGGAAAAAAAAGAAGAAATGTCCCTTTGTGGAAACATCAAAACCTGAGTGGACATGGCCAGCCTCCTCCAGCTGACACTGCTTGAGCAGGGAGAATGGAATGTGTCATCTCCAGAGGTCCCTTCCAACCTAAATGATTTTGTGACAATAAAAGTATCAGAATAGGGTTTTTTTTCATGTTTTCAAAGGGGGTTGGTGTTTCTGCCTTAGGCAGGGGAGGAGATTCCTCTTCCAAACTCAACAGTTCTAGTTTAGAAGTGCTAAAATACTTTTGGAAGTTTTCAACTCTTTTGAGTTGGCATTTCAGAATGACACAGATGAAGTATAATTTTTTTAAGCTCGGGTGACAGAAAGAAGAATAAAGCCTAAGTGACTTCCAAAAGAAAAGAGATCATTAAGGTTGGAAATGAATCTCTAAAATCATTGAGTCCAGCTGTTTACCCAGAACCACCACTAAACCATGTCCTCCAGTGCCACATCCATATTCTTTTTGAACACTTGCAGGGGTGGTGATTCCACCACTTCTCTAGATACCCTGTTCCAGTGATCTTTCCATTTGAGTCAAAAAGAGGAAGTTTTGTTTGTTTTGCAAAGATAAGCTGGTTTTTACTATTATTTTTAGGTTCAGCCCTAGAAACAAGATAAGAAAAATTTCCATCTCAGCTTTTAAGTACAGATTCATGAAACTTCTTGATCTCCAGTATAAGTTGTATGCCAAAATAAACTAAGCAAGTGAAACCACACCACAGGAACATTGTTCTGGTTTGGGGTGCTTTCAAAGCTCAGATGCCCCAAAGTATTTTATTCCATGAGATACAAGCAGCCTTAATTTAACATTTCAAGTTGTGAAAGATGAAGTACCAAATTTCCATCTCATATTTTCTGCTTAGATTTGTCCAAACAAACCAGCATATTTCAGGAATATTTCCACTTGCTTTCATCTACCTGGTTATTCCAGAAGGCTTAACATGTACTATTTCCTTTTCTTATCCAACCACTTGAATAACATCTGCCCTCTTCGTCAGCTTCCTAAAATAACCACCTTTGGCATGTTAGAAAAGATTTTTCATCCTCTGGTGCAAAACAGCAGTCAAGTAATGAACTGGGCTCAGCCCAGCAAATATTTAATTTGGCAAGTGCTAAGTTTTAACTTGTGATATCTCATCTTTGCATTCAAATGTCCAAAACAGGTGATACATGTGTAATGCAAAAAGCCAGAAGCAAACACCACAGCATTTAGAAAATAGCTGCAGGGTTTTTTGCTATGGAAATTATTTCTGTTTAAAACATCAGCCCAGAGTAATTGTATATTTTGTTTAGAATGACAGCTGAATGTATTTGCTGCCTTTTGATGGCAGATAAGTGGGAATGAAAATGCACTCTCTGAAGGCTTTTATCACAGAAAATCACTGTCAGAAAATTGCACCATGTAGCATAGCAATATTTCCATACTTTACTGCACTTACAGAGAGAAAACTGTTATTAAGGCTAACAGGGTGTCATATAAAAAGAGATGTTTTCACAGATCCTTTATTCGGACAGAATTTTCCCCCCCTACAGTTGCAGGGGTTGGGAGGCCATTGCAGCAGAATTTCAAGTATTAGACTTTCAGTGAAGTGCAGCCAATATCTTAACAAGGGGATCCAACAAAATTCCTGCTGGCTCTGTAGGCTGTGATAAAACCCAGGATGGGACAGACCCACCCTGGGAAATCTGTTCACCTGTATTCCCAAGGGCCAGAATCCTGAACCAAGGAGAGAGCAGGAATGCATCCCTACAGCCTTGCCTTCCTCTGTAGTTCCCAGGAGATGAGGATCATTCCCGTGGTGCCCTTCATGCCTGGTTTGTTGGGCATTTCAGAGAGCATCATCAAAGACAGCTGGGCAACCACCCACTGAAAGGAGCTTCAGGAGAGCTGTTTTGGAGTTCTGTGGAGGACAGGAAAGAGCTTGTAAGGGACCAGGCTGGAGAGAAACAGGGTGGGCACAGCCCAGGAGCCCTGTGGTCACTCCTGCTGCTGCACTGACTCACTTTTACTGAATTTACCAGTGCCCTAATTGCCTTCTGCTAAGCATGAGCCCTGACTCATAGTGAGAGCTGCTATTTCTGCTTCAGGGATGAAATTCCCAATGGACAAACCCCTGCAGATTCACGAGAATCATCACAGCAGCTGTAAAACCATTTCATCTCCCTGTGACTCAATCGCGCTGCTAATACTTCAATTATTTGCAAACTTTGTAAACAAAGCTATTCTGGGATGCTTTGGAAGCTCCAATCTCCTTCTCCAAAGGCCAGCAGTTAGTCAGGGCTTCATTCATCAGAATTCCTTTACCTTGGGGCTCACCATTGCTCTCAGCTGTGCTGCAGCTACTGCTCTGTGCTCCCTTCACATGCAGGAGCAGAACATCCCCCAGATCCAGCCCCTGTGCCATCCTGCTTGCCCTCTCCCTGGATTATTGCAATGATAAAAGCAGCAGCTGCCTGAAACAGATTTCTTTTCAGCAGAAGTGGGAAAAATATCTAAGTCTTCTCTGCCATCTTAGCTTGTGTCAAGAAGATCTGCGCCCATTTTGTTCCTTTAAGCGATTTGAAAATTTAAAAAAAAAAAGCAAAAACTTTCAAACACTGCTTCTAATAAGAGCAGTATTGGCACAAACATAGGTGCACCTTCATTCCACTGTCAGGGAAAAATTAAAAAATTAAAAATAAAGAAAAAATTCTTTCTTTTCCCTGACAATCCCAACCAGCTTGAAGCTGCAAGCTGTAGCTGGTATTACAGCAGGCCCCCAAGGTAACACAGCAAAAATTCCCAATCCCAACCTTTCACTTTGCAAGCACAGAGCAAGATCCCAGGCTCAGCACAAGACCAGGGAGGTTTCCTGGCCTATGCTAGGGACAGTTTATTTTCATTAGGAAGAACTTTCTTGTGGGATGTTGTACAGATTGACCCCCAGCCCTGAAGAAGGCAACCTGCCATAAATCAAGTCATGTAACTCATTTTTGCAAATAAAACATCCTGAGCTGCTGTTTGGGGCTCCCATCACAAGAGTCTTTAAATGTCCATCCCTCTGATGAAACCTCATCGTGGTGGAGTAATTGTTGCTGTTCTCCACATAGGTAACTATTTGCTTTAGTGTTTTATATTATGGATTTCCCCTTTTAATTGCCTGAACTCCACTCAGCATTCAGAAACATCAAGCACAGCACTATGAAACAACATTTCTGTCTTGTCCTGCCAATACTCAATTCTTCATCCACTGCTTCAGCAAGGAGTTGTTTTTACTTTATTTGAGATACTTCAGCATTCCCCTAGGAATGGATGGAAATGCTGCAGATTTTATTTTCTTCTTAGTAATTGTTCAGATGGAGTGGAGATAGCTCTATAAAAAATAAAATCAGAAAACAATATTCTCATAAATGCTGTTGGTTCTTCTACAAGTTGAGCTTAATTTTAGTTTAATTTTAATTTAATAGAGAAAGAGAAAATGGGTCTAAATGGACAAAACTGCCAGATTTCACCATGCAAAATTTTAGCAAAAATCACATATTCTTGACACACAAAATAGAGGATAGTCAATGCCTCTTATGAAATCATGGCCATTCTACTTTATGCTCCTCTTCTCCCTTTTAGGAAATTTATTGTTTCTAGATCTTTCATAAATGAGGTAAATACAAGTATAGAGTAGGACATTAACAAGGAGAAGGAAAATGGTACAGAAATGGATACTGGATGTTGCCAAAGCCCATCTCTGTAGAGTCCATCCACGCTAGATAATTGTGGAAGCCCACAGGCTGACATAGATGCATGTATTTTTCCCACATTTAAAAGGTTTTTTTAGTTGCTGTTGCTTTACAAGAATAGATCCAGTAGGGTTATATGTCCAGTGTATTTCATTCTGGGCTTAAGCAGGTAACAGAGCTGTTTATCTTTAAAAAAAATAGACCTATGTCCTGCACTTTGCTTGGAAAATACTACTTTTTCAAGAAAAATAATGTAGGAATGGGAATAAGTGATATTACATGTTTTCTAAAGAAAATATTGAAAAAACCTTGCAGTTCACATAGTTTATTTCCCTGAGAATTAAAGACCAAAAAGCTTTTACAACATTTTAACCTAATTTTAAGCCAGCATTATGTGAAATAAAAATTATCTGAACATTCTCCTGTCTTCTAAAGAGGATTAAAAAATTAAGCTAAATACTTTCCATCGCATCATTTGATACCTGATCACAGAACTTCAACTTCTGCTACAAGAAGTACCATTTCTCCATCTTTATGGGGTTTTTTTTTACATAGTTCTGCAGAAAATTCTAAAGTTTACCTGCAAAGCAGGATATCAGCATTGCTATGTCCAAGCCCAACTCTGTGTACCTGTGTGTGAAGGTAGGGAAACAAATTAGAGGCACTTATCACCTTGGTTTGCTGACTCTAAGAAGGTGGAGGATCTTCTAGATGAGCAAAACATTCTTGTGCAAAACTCACTCTCACAGCGTAAATAACTTCAATATTAACAATTCATTTCATTCAAACTGAGAAGTGGTTTGAAGTAAAGGCACTATCATTTCCCATGACTATCGCTCTCCACAAACTCCAGGAGACACTGAGGTCACTGAGATGGAACTTCTCTCATTTCACAGGAGAAAATGCTACTCTGGAAGCAATCAGTGGTCAGCAGAACATAATAGCAGCTGACATTTCAGGTCAATATGAAAGCAGTTTGGAGCCAGCCAATTTGGAAGTGCTCCAGTTTGTCACTTCATTGCTAACGAAGACAATGTTGCAACATGCTTTGTTTAATCTAAAAACCAGGATAGAATCATGGGAGAATTATTTCCCTCTCAGCTTCACCCCCCTCCAATCCTCTTTCCAAATGCAACTGTTCTATTTTTAAAAAGCTCATTTGTTCTTATTGTTCTTGCATCAAGCTGGCTGCTCACCCATCTGTCTCCCACTGTGCTTAAAAAGATGTCACGATCCTGCAGTCCCAAACATAGTCCTGATGTTTCTACTGAATTAAAACACATCTGCAATGACAGCTTTCACTTAGGAGTGAAGCTATTTTTTAAAAAATCACAACCTCACTAGTCAGATTTCAGATGGATTTATCAAAAAGAAAAACCAAACTAAAACCCCAAACCAGTGCCACCTCATCCAAGGTACCAGGATGCTCATTGGTTAAGACATTAAACAAAGTTGGTTTAAAGAATTCCAAGCTTCTTCATGCATGTTGTTTGAGAGCAATACCACACAAAGGTTGTTGGGAAAATGAGTCTGCCTTTAAGGCTGCCCTTCATCCAAAATCCCTCAACAACATCTTGAAAAAACTCCCAGCCCAAGGAGATCCCATAGGATGCTTCAGACCTGTGATGGTAATATCAGGTGAAATACCCCTGGAAAATTACCACTTGCTGCATGTCAGAAAGGAAAAGGACAGAAAGTGAGCAGGTAACCAAACCTATGTGCTAATGTAACCATTTTCAAGGTTTCAAACAGAATTCTTGCAAGCACCTAAAGACTGATGCACTATTTTGCAGCTTCCATTGCAGGGAAAAATCAGTGTCATGGACAAAATCAAACCACATGTGCCTTCAGTTGCCTCATAGCAGTGAAATGTGATGGAGAGAGTCAGAAATGTAACACATCATCAGCCCAGGTCCCCTCACATCCCCTGCTGCCTCAGGTTTTGGCTGTCTTGTTGAAGGCAGCAAGGCTTTCAAAGCTGGGATTGGCTCTGCTGAAGCACAGCATCCTCCAGGAAAACAATTTTTAGGTGAGATTTAGATCTGTTTTTAGATGAGAACTCGAGTGCAAAGCAGTGCAAACACTGAGAAACTTTCAGACCTGGCACAACCTCCACGACAGTTTCTGACCCTAAACATGTACACCCTGGTTCTATCAGTGGATTCCATCACCATAGTTTGGGATCCAGCTAAGAGGCCCCAAGACTCTCTGGCTTTGTGGAAAATAGAGGTTGGGGCACTTTTCTCTCTCTTGAACTTCTTCCCTGTGAGTCAAGTCAGAGGCAGAGTAGACACACACTTGCCCTCAGTGTGTTTCATGGAATAAACAGGCTTGACAGCTGAGAATTTTTGGCAAGAGCTGCAAATAAACTTGCATTTTTTTAAAGAGGCTTAAAGCAGACAAACAGCCAGGCTACTCTCCTCAGAGGAACAAATCCTGAGGAGATCTTTTTTTTTTCATTATTGCATTAATGAATATTCTGTCACTTTAGCAGGCCAAACATAATTGTTCAAACTGCTATGCTGAGACTAATTGCCCTGTCATTTACAATTAGAGGTGTTAATATGGCCATTAAGATGTTACAAATGGCTCCTGAACACCCTCCCAAGTCACCACGGTGTATAGAGCACCCTGGCAGAATAGCAGAGGGAGTTAGAGGTCAGGGACCTGAGCAGGTCTTGGTGCCATGAGAAACCTGACAAGGCAAGCACATGCCACAGCTTTCCTTCCTGCCAGACCCTTGCTGCTGGTCAGCAGGGAAAGCCAGCCCAGCTCAGAGAGGAGTGGCACCTCTGCCACACCTGCCAGCCCAATGGGTCCCTGGCTTCCAGGTGCTGCAGCTCCAGCAGCCCTTCCCTCCAGGAAGCCAAGCGAGGCATGCGGTGCCACAGCCTCCTGGCAACAATTAGTCATCAGAATCAGGCTGAGACTTCACTAATGGAAAGACCTTCTTGTAATTAATTTCTTCTGTCCACAGAGCAGCCAACACAAGAGCAGGGACAGTGAAGCCTTTAATCCGAATTCCACGGCTCTAGAATGCAAGTGCACCCACTCACAGAGAAAACTTCTCTGTTAAATGAGTTCTTAAACTTGGTGGGTGCCAGGCTGGTGAGGGCAGCTTGTGGACTTGTGTGCCATACTAGCTGGAAGAGGCTGAATTTGCATGGAAGGCTCCAGTCTCCAGCTACATTCTACTTTGAGATGATCTGGGGCCATTCTGTTTCAAGAGAAATTTTCAAGAGAAAAGTTTTCAAGAGAAAAATTCAATTTTTAAGGAGGCAGGAACAAAAACATCCCTCTCTAAAAATAAACCAACTCCTGTGCAAAGGCTTGGCATTTGCCTGTCAGGTTTCAGAGACTGGGAGAGAGAATAGTCTGGTGTTGGCTTCCAGCCACAAGGAAGTTCATATCTAATATAATCAAGCCACATAAGAAAAAACTGAGCAGATAAGAAGCCAAACGCAACTCAAACCACAAAGCCTCCATTGAAAATGTGTTTTGACTTTAGAAGGGGGACAGGAAAAGAGAAGAGAGGATTAGAGATTCAGGCCCAGTGCTCCTCTCAATTGCCCCAGATTTACACCCATTATACTCCAGAAGAGTTGATCCAAATTCCACTTTGCTGTGAGAAAGGCAAGTGCTTAACTTACATCAGCTGCAAAAACATTTCCGATTTCTTATCTCTTCCCTAATTGCCATTCAGGGGACAGTGTGATGTGTGTCACGTCCAGCTTTTACCCGTTTATTCTGAAGGTTAAAAATGTCACAACGGGTGTGGAGCAACCAGCGTTTAAAAAAAAAAAAAAGAGTTTGTAGATGCAGAAGTCTGTTATTTCAGGTCCAATGAGAAAATAATGCTCTCTTTGTACTTGTTTTCCCTTGACAGACAGCTTAAATTAGGTTGCTGAATAACTTGGTACATGGTACAACAGTAAACCTGTCACAAAAGCATGTTAATCAAAGCACAACTGATACTTGACATCCCCTGGTGAAAGGCATTTTTACAGTGTTTCATTAAAATTGAAAGGAGGATTAAGAGGCCTATTTCTTGATTAATGTCTCCCTCTGACTGGGAGATGTAATCCTATCCATAACCTCAAATTACTGGAAACAAAATTAAATTTCTGCCAGCAGATCATTCTGAGCACATATGACGCAGGGCACAAAAGTGTTCATTTCTTTACACTTTTTATCCAACCTTTGAGTTGCAAACACCACAGTGGGAGCTCTAGTTACACTCCAGGCTACAGGAGATGCTGTGGAATAGCCCCTGAGACCTATAGGGGTTGGCCAAACATTTTGAAAACCTCGCTTTTAGCGTCAAAAATTATTATAAAATGGTACGAGGAAATCCTTGGTGACAAAGTAAATCGGAGTGATAGAGACAGAGAAAATTTCAGAGGCAGAAGTTTGGGGAGAAGCTATTCTACCACCTTTGCATGCCACAACAACAGGAACAGGGGGAAATACTGCAGTTGACAGGACATAGCAGGGTGTTACTCAAACATCCTCAGGCTTTGGGAAGAGCACAGGCAGCCAGTCTGGAAGGAACAAAAAGTTGGAATTTCTGTCAGAACACATCCTGGCTCTCCTGGCTGCCAGGTGACAGGAATCCTCCTGGGAACACAGCTCTCCCTCGCAACCCACTGAGTGATGAGAAGTGAATTTTTCCTCCCCACCACCACTGACCCAAGGCCAGGAATTCAGTGCCAGGAGTGCAGGGACAGAGCTGTGCCAGGCAGCCCTGACTCCCCAGCCCACAGGGCAGCCAGCTCCCTGCCAGCCACCACAGCCTCTGGGACATTTGCATTCAAACCTCTTGTATCAGCAGTGCTTGGAGCCTGTGCGCCCAGCAGAAGGAACAAAAGATGATACAACCCACACTAATTTCAGCCTGCCCCACACCAGACAGGGCAAAGGCATTACCAGGTCAGAAACTCAGCCCTGGCCACCTGCCAAAATCCCCATTTCACAGCATGCTCTGCTCACTCTCCATGGCAAAATCCTGCCTGGCTAAGTCACAAGAAGCCTGGAACAGCTGCATATCCCATTCAAACAAAACCAATCTGCCCCTCAGTAGTCCACTCCAGCAGCACATGGCTGCATCTCCCTTAAACAGACTCTGTTTCTTCCAGGAGCAAACTCCAAGTGGGCTTTTGTAGCACACCTGGCAGCCATAATCTGGCTTCTCAAAGGCAGATTAGATAAAACCACTTGAAGGTCTGCTGTTTCAGCCACTTCTCCCTTGAAATATTTTCTGGCTGCCTCAACCTGATGGTTTATCTTCAGAAGACAACAGTTGAGCTAGAAGCCTAAATTCCAAAATGCACAAGAGTCGGACTCTCAACAGATGCTCCTCATATCTCTGGGCTTCAGTAGTCCTCTCCCTCCCAAGGCCATTAACACATAGTGCCAGGAACAGTTTATTCCATTAGATAAGGGCTAGAACTTCTCCACGCACAACCTACGTGCACTGAGATGTTAACAAGTCACCTAAGGCTACATCATGTTTCAGCTTCGATCTCCTCTTTGGTTGGTCTGAAATCACTTCCCACATCCTCCCTCTCTGCAAGGCAGTGCTGTGCTGCAGGGGGAAGCCCTGGGATTTCCTTGGAGGTACTGCCACAGTCCCCACTGCTCACCATCTCTACCCACCCAGTGGTACTGAGATCAGGTTGGAGTCCTGCTTAGCCATGAAGAGCTGAAAAATTTGCTTAAACAAAAAAAAAAACAAAAAAAAAAAAAAACAACCAAAAAATACCAAAAGACTCATATAACACTGAGCTCTGGAAGGTAGCATAGCATGAAACCCTTGTTTTTAAACCAACATTCAAATACGTTCATATATCTGACTTGCATCCTGAACAAGCAGCCTTACTCCAGATTTCTGCAGAGGATGAGTTTGAAACCCATTCACCCCCTCCATAGATTTTTCATTCCCCACTGACTCCTTGGCACCTCTGTTCTAAACACCTCTGTTCTCACCCCTGTTTACAAGATCAGGTTAAAGCAGTCTGTGAAAAGAGGCAGAGTTCAAGAAATGGATGTGGCTGTGTTATCCTCAAAGTGTTTTAAGGGCAGTAAATATCAGGACCCTCCTCTCCCTCCCATATGCAGCTCAAAGTACACAACAGGAGAGCACATCTGAGAGATGAGCTTTGAGATACAGCCTTTTATAGTATCTGCAATAATTTAATAAGCTGCAAGCTGCTCCCAGAGCACATTCATGGGAGAGAGGGGTTGTTGTTGTTTCAGCTTTTGCAGCTTTGCTAGGCTTTGAACTGAGGGTATTGGGTTGAACAGCAGTAAATGCACTGTGAGTTGCCTAACATTTTCCATTACACCATTCATATCATATAATCTTACACCTGACATTTCCTATTCTTATACTATATCTACTGCTTGGGAAAAAAAAAAAAAGAGATGTGTCTTTTGTTGCTATTTATAACATGCCAATAGATCTTAGTGAGTTTTACCAAAGGACAGGTTAAAGAGTAATTAAAAATCTAGTCAGATTATTTAAAAAAAGAAAAGGAAGAATGTATTAGGCATTCAAAAGCTTCAGGGTGAAATCCTCTGGAGCAGTATTGAAATAGACTTTTTTGTTTTTGTTGTTAATCTCTCTTTGAAAATTCAACTTATTCTCATGAAATAACTTCCTTATTTGCAATCTAACTTGTAAGAAAATATTTACACCACATACACTGGTTTATTTGTCTGTTAAGTGAGCCATATGGCATCAAGACTGGCAATTTAAGTGGGAACAGACAACAAATGAATGGTGCAGAAAGCTAAACCTTAGAGAGCCACAAAGGCTGGTTCAGAGATGAGCTTAAATAAAGATGAAATGAACCATTTCCCAAGGCATGAGGGGGTCATTGGGGAAGCCATGGGATCATCACAGGGGTCTGTGACTCTATTGCAGGTGTGTCAGTGTGCAGGGCAGACCCCAAATCTCTGGTCCCTGCTGTGTCCAGCAGCTCACTGCCCTCTGTACACACCATGCTGGACCATCAGCCCTGCCCTGCAGTGACTCCATCAGCTCTGGAAATGGGAACAGTCCCAAGGGAGGCTGAACACCAAACACAAGCAGCCAGCACTCCTGGATTCTGGCTGTGCCCTGGCAGGTGGACAAAGCAGGCTGAGGCTGGTGCAGCCTTTGCAGGAATCTGGTAAAGCTGAGCACAAATCAGAGTCCTGAGGATGCAAAACCTGCCTGCCTGCTCCCTCCCTCGGGCTTCTCATATTTCTGATGCTGGTAAGGGGGGAGGGAAGAATGTAAAACAAGATTTCTCTAGCTGCACGAATCTATGTTATGCCCCTTTAAAGTTTTCTCATTTCTAAGCACAGACATGGCTCTCACTGCACAATGTGGGCATAGATACCAGCCAAGGACATGGTTATCCTGCTTATTTGCTCTAAAGAGGGAACAACAGCAGGGAGTGTGGGGAAATGGGAGCTGCCAGGGGAAGGAAAGAGCAGATTAAAATTTTCTGCATTTCAGCAGGGCTAGAAACAGTTAAATGTTACCCCACTTTGATATCCCATTATAATCCCAATGGGTTATCCCATTATTGAAGTTGTAAGCAGTGTTGGAGCATAAAGGTTTCAGGCACAAAAATGTCTATGGTTATTTTCAGAAAACAAATGTGTTTTGAAAGGCTTGAGTCTAACAGAGTCTGAGTGGAGGGAGATATTGGAGTGATGGGAATTTTAAAAGGCCCAAGGTATAAGCATTTACACAACAACCTGATTTGGAAACCAAGAAATAGGAAGATTAGTTTATTACGAGGTTCATTTCTTTTCTGATTTCTATAGCAGTGTTTTTATCATGTGAAACGACAGTCAGTGCCACAGCTAGTCAAATATAACAAGTGGGAGAGAGAGGGGAAATAATTCTGAAACCTTTCTAAAATGAAAGCTTTCTTCTAACTCAGGAGCCATAAGTAAAATCAAGAATTTGCCCTCAGGAAAGAACTTAACACAACTCCAATTCAGCTAAAGGAATCTTTCATCAAGGCACAAGGACTTTGCCCTCACTGTTGCTGTGCCTTCTCCTCACTCTCTGCTCTTTGGGAGTCAGAGCCACTTCATTTAACAGCTGTGCACTACCAAAAGTCACCTCGAAGGAGCCAACAGAGCCAACAAAGCCTGGACAAGGCTGATTTCCAACAACTTCATTCCCTGAAGCCGGACTTGAGGCTGCAAGGTTTATCAGGAGCTGCACACCCCTCGAGCCTCTCAGCTCCATCCATCGCTGCCCCAGGCTCTCACAGCACCACCAGCCTGCTCCTTGCAGCACAGTGCAAAACCTGCAGAGCTCTTTGCTGGTGCAGGATTGTCCCCCACCCTTCCACAAAAAACTATTCCAGGCTGGAGGGCTTATTTCAGGAGGGGTTCCCAGCAAGCCAGTTTATCTTATCACACCAAGAACCATTTTCAACCCAGGTTCATTTTCCCCATCCATCTGAAAACCACACAGAAGCCAAACAAAAAAATCACGTGTGAAGGTCACAGTTTCCCCTTTCTTCTTTCACCACAGTCAAAGTCTTCCTTCCTTCCCTCAAAAGCAAAACAAACCCTGGAACCAAAAGCAAATCAGAATCTTTTAAGAAGTGGGGAAGGACAGTGCAATTAATTGAATGATGTCAAGAAGGCCAAAGATTTGCTATAGTAATTCTTAGATTAGCCACAAATCCAAGTGCAACAGGCCAAAACTCTTGAATTCCACCTGTATAAAACCAAAGTCACTTTCCAGTGAACTCAGCAGAGCAGCTCCAAATTTACTATGGTATAATTCAAAGTAGTGTGGAAAAGGAATGTATAAACAAGGTCTTCTTCAGGCTGGCTTGTGACAAATGGTTACATTTTCTTCTTGGAATAAAACCTGTCAAAATCTCATGTAATTAAGCAGAGAATGCCTTTGCTGAACAGAATTTATTTTCAAACACCAAAAACATCCTATATGAAGTAAATCTGTGTTCTCCTAGTTTTCCAAGTCTCATTTCAGCATGACTTACATTCCCCATTGGAAGACTTCCTGAGCTGGGCTGCCTTAAAACAACTCAAAACAACTGAAATAATCCAAAAGTGTGTGCAGCAGCAAGGGGTTGCTGGGGCAATACTGCAGCCTTGTTTCCAACCTGGCTCTTTCTGCATTCCTGTTTTTCCTGTGTGTTCACAAAAGATAAATACTCTTCCAAAGCTATTACACCTCAGAGCAAGACAAACCAACACTTGAATAGATGCACCTGTAACTGTCCACAGGCTGCCCCAAAGTGTGTTACAACTCCTTTGCAAAGAAAACAAATCCCTCAGAAGCATGCTCACACTGTGAAACAGTCCAGGGAAGATTTGGGAGTTGTTTTTAAATAAAAGCTGCTAGCACAGCAGCTGCTGCAGAGGGGTGGGATTGTTCATTTTGGGTACAGCTGCCTTCTGCTGCCTGCACGGCTCCCAAGCTGTTGTTAACAGCTCTCACTGTACAGAGGACCCTGAAACTCCATAGCTCAGTCTCCCAAGCCAGCAGGATGCCCCAGAGCCTGCAGAGAACAGCAGCTTCCATTACTTCCAAACTGTCAATCAGCAAAATGGCCCAAATCCCTCACCAGCAGCAGAAACGAGAATCCACAAAAAAACAGGCAAAAAAACATTCGAAATCTCCCCTTCAGAGGGAAGAGGAGGTTGCATCCCACGCTCAGGTGTATGGACTGAGCTTTTATAGAAAAAAATACATCCCCACAAGGCCCAGCTAGGAATGTGCCTACAATAGCATGGAAATAATAATACACCAATATTCCAATTCCAATAACAACATTGGAAAACACTGAATTTGCCAAAGCTGATTCATGTGTCTGAGGAAGGGGGGGAACAAAAGGTGGTTTTGACACATCTTCTTCCTGCCTCCTGTTTTTCTCTGCTTCTTTAAATTTCAAAATTCGAATGCTATAATTGGAGTTGAGCAAAAAACAGAACTTGTGTCATATGAGAAACTGACACTCTGGCGTGTTTTTCCATTGAATCAGAACAAAAAATAAAATTAAAATTTCTCGTGAAGTGACAATCCAAAAAAATCCAGTTTTGAACCCATCCATATTGATACATTTTAAGATTTTGTTTTGAGAACATCAGAGCAATGTAACAAATTAAATCCTACCAAAGTATATCAACATTTTGTGCGAAGAATCCAAACAAACACAGAAACAAGGATTTTACCTTTCCAAAGCAAAACGTAAATGTTCCTCAGCTGCAAATAGAATGACACCTCTCAGTAAGACATTCTGATTTTGATGAAACTTCATTTTCTGACAGAAAATTGTTCCATCAGAAATTTTAATGAGCTTTCCTTCAATACAAACAAGTCTGTGTTACTCATGCCTAGGAGAAAATGTCACTTTGCAATATTTTGCTTGGTTAGGTGCCTCCCCATTAGGATGAAGATATTACACCGAGTCTGCCTTGGTTTCTCCACATTCCCCCTCCCCATGCACAGCATGCACATCTATCATCTGATTAAAAACATTATTTATCTTTATATAAAAACATATATTTCCTAACAAGCCAAGACATTTATAAATAACTTATAATACTACAGCCGAGTGCTAAACATCATGATTTAGGATGAAAGAAGAAACCTTTCTGATCATTGTCCTTTAGTATTTCAAAGCCCATTTTTCATGTTTATTTGCTGTCACTGGCTATAAGTGATTGCCTTGCTGTATTGCATTTCCTCTGCAATGGTGAGTTGTTTGCAAAAGGAATGGAGGACAAGCTGTCACATCAAAGAGAAAAGACTGAAACCCACCAGGAGGTGAAGCAGGGGTTTATTGTCTTTTGCCCTGGGTTTTGACAGTTAATTAGCTCTCATCCAATTTATGCTTGTGTGGCAGCTACACCAGGGTCACCAGCAGCAGCTCCAAGGTGAGGCCAACGCAAAGGATACAAGGCAGGAGAACTTGTGACAGAGCCCCAGCAAAGCAAAGGGCTTCATCTCTCAGCCCCAGCCACTACTGATGGACTCATTCCCTCATGAAGCTTTTGACTTGTTTATTTTTTCCCCTCACCGCATCAAGGACTCTACCAACAACTTTGGGCACTGAGGAATTGCCAAAGTGGCTGCTAAATTAAGCAGTCAGAGTAGCAGCATCTGTGGAAAAACGCTGCCCCTTCAACTTTCTTTGTGTCAGCTGCCTTGGGCAGAGGAGGAGGAGGAAGATGACAGTGAGGAGGGGGTGATGAAGGGCTTCACTGAGATGCTCTGCAGGGCTGGATTTCACTGCCTGCTCTTCGGGACCTTTCAGAACCTCACCCACATCTTCTGGCACCCAAAGATCTCCCAAGGCTTGGCAAACCAAATGTTCTTCTCCCTCTTATTACCTGTTACTGTCTCTGCTGCTTTGGTGGGTTTTGCCACCTGCACACATTTTACCTTCTCTGCAGTTTGAAACCCCAAGTGCAAGGAGAAAGCAGAGCCCAAGGTGCTGTCCTGGGGCAGGAGCACAAAAGCAGGATTTTGACGTCATGGGATAAACCTTTGACCAAATCACACATCTCAGCTGCAATAAATGCTGGAAGAGCGCTGCCCTGCTTGATGCCTAGTGAAAAGTAGCAAGGTTTCACCTCTGAAAAAAGACTCTGGATCAATTTAGAGGTCAGGTGGATGTCTCAGGGGAATATGACAGACAGGAGCACCAGAAAAAGAATTGGAAATTAGATGCAAATTCACTTTATATTAAACATCCACTGAATGGGAATTTCTAGACATTACTGAACCAGTCAAGGCTCAGACTGGAGAGCCAGCCTTGAATACTACAGAGCTCCTTGGCAATGTCCAAGATGTGCCCCATTTCCAAGTGAAATTTTCATACCTTGTAGAAAGCACCTGCTGCCTCAAAAAGCACTTTCTTTTTTAGAATTACCTGTTCAGACCTTACCCAAGCAGAGTGAGGCAGTTTCTAGACACACAGGAAGCAGCTTTCCTGCAGGGACACTCCTAAAGAGTCAGCCTCCTTTAGCCACATTAAATATGGAAAGCCCTGCATTAAAACAGCACTGGCACAATACCCAGCTTCCCATCTCAATATCCCAGCTTCCCTGCAGCTGGATCCTGAGGAGATCCAGGGGCTGAATCCCATTCCATGCTGCCATGATGGGATGCTGGATGTGCATCCCAGCAACAATGCCACAGTCCTTTATTTTCTCTTTGTCAAAGACATTGAGAAGTCACCAGGAAACTGAAAGTCTGAAGGACACCATTATCCAGGTCTCTATATTACAGTCACTTCTGGAGAAATCTTTCCTAAGTGAGTCAGCCAATTACAGGAACCACCCCAAAGAACCCCCTACTCACAAAAGCTGGAGCAGTCTGGGATTCAAGCACTAGTGAGATGCAGCAACAAGCTCATATGAATCACCTACAGGAACTGAGCTTGGGTCCCAAGAACAAAAAAGGCTGAGAGATTCCAGCTGAGCATGAAGAGACAACCCCCAAACAGTGGGCCAGCAACAGCAGAGGAGCCAACACCTTGTCCAAACCCACCTGGAAGTGCCAATAGAGTCACCCTCTCAAATCACTGAATCACAGAATTCAGAATTATTTGGGTTGGAAGGGACCTTAAAGATCATCTATTCCAAACCCCCTGCCATGGACAGGGCCTGCTACCACCTCACTGTATTGCTCAGAGACTCATCCAACCTGGCCTTGAACAGTTCCAGGAATCCAAAGCACAAATGCCTCTTTCCTTTAATGACAAGAAGATGAGACCCACCTCTTCTGAACACCTACAGCTACGTGTGATGATTCTAGCTCCTGCAGCCCACTCCAAATATCATCTGAAATGCCCTTCCAATCTGCAAAGCCCCACTGCAATCTTAATGAAGGACTGATGTGAATGCAACTTGTACGAAAGGGTCTCATGAGAGGCAGGCAGCGAGCTAAACAACAGACTAAACTTAGTGCGTGGGCTTGTGGTTTGTGTTCCTCTCAGCTGTGAGTCACTGTGTGGGGTACAAAACTGCCTTCCTCCCCCAAAATATCATGGAAAGAAAGCAGTGCCTCACGTTACAGTATGAGAGGCTCTACACAGCAGGGGCCAGAGCTGTGTTACTCATAGGGAGCCTGAACACTTGGCAGCATCGCTGCCAAATCTGTCAATGACATTTCACACAGGCCATTGAGCAACCAGCAGAAGAAAATCATTTTCAGCCAGTCTTGATCCAGTGAGGTTCAGATAAGAAATAGGATGAAGACCCTTTCAATTCAAGGTCACCTACCTCCTTTCTCTTCCTTGGAAGCCCCTTTCCAATCTCCTCCCTTGCTGTCCTGAGTGCTGTGCACAGCTCAGGTCCTTCCCCTGGGGTGCTGTGATGTGAGACTGCTGCCCAGGGACTTGGATGCAGCACCTGGGAAGGCTGCCAGCTGGACAAGGCAAGCAAGCACCTCTTGCAGATTAGCAGTGAGTCCCAGCAAGCCTTTCTTCTGCACAAATTTGGAAGTTTCAGAGTTGGAGCATGCACGCTGAACATTTCCCAGAAGATTTAACAAATTTGCATCGGCAAAGTTTCAGTGATTCAGCTCAGGGCTCCTCACCCTCACAAACAGGCACATCAGGAGCCCTGGTGTGTGTCACCTGAGCATGTCCCAGTGAAGCACCAGGAGCTGCTGCACTGCTCTAACTCAGGCACCACAAATATTCTGCAGCAGGAGCATTAAAAATAAAAGGTACCGAACAGTCAACTCAAAGGGAAGGCAAGTCAGACACCCTGAATATGATTGTTTGGCTTCGATCAGGAGATGGTTTTCACCTGTAGGTGCTTGTCTCCATCAAGGGAAGCAAGTTCCTTCATATCTGCTCCAGGGTGTAATGCATAAAAAGGAAGAGGCAGCCAGCAGGGAGGGGTAAAAAATACAGACCTGTGCAGATTGACAGCAGTTTTCTGCATGTCACTGCATAACAACAACTACTGTCCACTTTGGGACAGTGACCAGGGCTGCAAAACATGGGCCCTTGTGTGCCTTCCCTGAGCCAGCAGTTAATAATGCAGTGCAGGGAGTCAGGAAAGTCCCAGATGCCATGACCAAGGCAGGTGCCAGGCTCTGCTGGAGAGAGTCCCAATCACACAATGCAGGAGAAGGACTGAGTCTTGTCCAAAGTCTTGCAAGACCAGCCAGGATGGGCTTTGTACCCACCAGGCTTTTTCTTAGACGTTTTTGGTACTAATTTCCTCCAGCCCATACCTATGAGAAGCACCAAACACCCCTCCACTGTCTCTCACTCAGGATTATCAGCATTTTTTTAGGTTTTGAGGCTGCATGGGCAGAGCAGAAGCTCGAGACCAATCACAGCACTTAATCACCCTCTCCATGAAAAAAAACACTTTTTGAAATATCTGCCTGTGCTTGAAGAACCTGAATACACAGGATAGCCAAGACCCCAGCACACCTGATCTGCTTTAAATGTCTCTTTGCCCTAAGGAAAAACAGTGAGGTTTTTGAGAATTAATTACAGAAAGTAAAACTTCTAAAGGAAGATCAATAGTTGGACATCCTTTCCATTACAAAACCATACTGACATTTTTGACATGTGCCTGTATATCTTTTGACAATGGAGCTATGAGACTCATAAGAGAGGGTTGAGGGTGTTTTTGTGCTACCCTTTATTTTTATAAACATCACTTTTCATTTCTGGATGCACTGCAAATCCATTATGGATAAGGAAAGCAGTCCTAAAAAGCAATTAAGAGATGGAGTCATGAGGTTGTAGCCTTGCAGCTATGAAGCAATGACCTCAGCACGAGGGATAGATAGAAGATACACGAATCCCTATTAAGGGGGGAAGCTGGCAAATAATGTTTTTTAGATCATTTAAATCTGCAGCACACTGAGCTGAGGGTGCATGAGGCTGGAGGAGAGCTGATGTAGCCATGCCAATGGATTTCTCTGCTCCCTGGGGCTCCAGAGGCACCCTGCTAGCAGAGACACTGGATGAGCACTGCATGTCTAAACAAGCACACAAGCACACACAGTTTTTGGTCTCATTGCCCAGGGACTGGAGGGGCTTTCTGCTGGGGGCCTCCCTGCTGACACAGAGCAGCCTGGTTCTCACAGACCAGGCACAGCTTTATGTTCAGGATGGCACAGCTCCAAAGAGATGCTTTATTAAAGAGTTTTTCCCAAGCCTTTACTCCTACCCACATCTTCAGTGCCTTCTTAGTGCTGCAGGGGAGCTCAGAGCCCCCACAAGTTCTCAAGAGCCCTGTGCAAACAAGTTACAACATCAGATCATCGAGGGCACTTTTCTGGCAGGTTCTTCTCCCTCCCCTTACCCAATTTCAAAGCTTTGAGTGGTCAGTGAAAAAAAAAAAGCAACAAACAATGCAACCTGAGGGAGGAAGAGATGTCAGAGGAGAAGCAGTAGAGCAAGGCAGTGTCTCTGCTCACTCCAGGTCTGCTGGCAGCCTGAGATTGTGAGGCACAGCTGGGAGCAGAAGTGCCACTGCACAATCACTCAAAGCAGCAGTGTTTCTTTTAGAGGCATTCAGATGCCTGGGCATCCTACCGAGTCTCCAAATAAATAATATTTGATTGTGACAAGTGGCTAGCATGCTTCTGAATGCAGCAAGAAAATAATGTACTGACATTATGAAAATATTGGAGAGGCACAAGTCAATCCTACTCATCCTATGAAAAACAAAAAAAAAAATTAAAAAGCCCACACAATTGATTAAATAAAATGTCCTCGCCAGCATTAGCAATCATAAAAAACACTTTTCTGGCAATGCTCAAGCTACCTGCAGAGAATTCACTTTCCTTTTCTTCTGACAAGAAGCTCAAGGAATTAAAATGGCATCCATCCCTCTTTCCTCTATATGCTCTGTTCTGCTCCATATGGAGCTGCCTGATAGTAAATGAGAAATTAAAAACATTAGCACCAGCCTCTGCCCTCTCCTCCCCCACTGCTTTCTTGCTGCAGTGGCTGCACAAAATCTGCTGGCCCAAGCTGGAGACAAAAACCATTTAACTGCTGAGCTCTGGAGTCACATATGAGCTCTCTCTTGTCTCCCTAGCTCATAGATGCCAGTTTTGCCAAGCACTGACTATCCTGAATTATTTCATCTCGGAAAATAAAACTATTGGCAGACTGAAACTATCCCCATGGATGATTTCTATATTTATTTAAAACTGAAAATAAAGATACAGAGACAATCATAAATTAAAACCTTTAAGTATGAGGCAGGCAGCTGTAACATTATACCCCAGTCCTTCCAAAACAGAATTTGTGGAGTCTTCTTCTTCTTCAAAAAAAGAAGAATTAAATTGTCCCAGTAAATTCTAGTCATAATCTGCAACTGCCACTTTACTTTCTGTTTCAGATCCCTTCAAAATCATCTTCAGCATGTGCCATGTGCAGTCAGTTCCTTCACAAAAATATTGTAAAACACGATGCAAACATAATTTTTTTTTAATGATACTTGGAAGCAATTGAACAAAAAGCCCAAGAACTGGGGGAAGTAACCAGCAGGCGCTGAATGGGCTTTTTTTATTATTCCTGCAGCACCCAGGATGGAGGCAGGAGCAGGTACCAGGCGGCTTGGAGGAAGCTGTCTTCTCCATCACACCCTCTGGGGGTCAAGGCCAAGCAGAGGGAGAGAAGGTCAGGGTGACATGGGCACAGTGAACACAACAAATCACTCACCACCACATGCAAACACATGATCTCTACAGATTAACCTCCAGAAGAGCCATTATAATCATCCCGTCTTTGTGGGCATCACAGATTTTGGAAAGGTTTGAGCACTGAGGGTGATTAAGCTTTGTTATCAGGCCACCACAGCCACAGCTCTGACCTTCACAGCCCAGGAGCCTGGGGAGATGGAGACCATGTCCCTCAAAAAAGCTGCACTATGTTTTCAACAAGAGCTTTCAAGAAACACTGATTCAATCTCTGCATCAATCTTTCCCTGTCTGTCCATGATCCCAAGCAGCAGCAGCAGGGATCCTGACAAAAATCCTGTCAAATCCTGACATCTGGCACTGCTCACACAGTGTCAAGGTTCAGGCTGCCCTTCAGGGTCCCCCTGCAAGGTTTGGGACATTGTTATTGCCACCCTCCATACCAAAATATTCCCACCAAGTGGATAAGGACATCAAATCCCTTGAGCAGAGCTCGCTCAAAAGGTCCAGAGAAATGTGCAAAGGAAAGGGTTACAACAGAATGCAATTTTTCATCCATTCTGTGAGGAGAAGCTTGCTTCAAATTTATAAAAAAACAAACACTGATAACTGCCAAAACTGCCACATCAACAAAATCTATGTCTACAATTCACTTCAGTCCAGCACAAGCCAAGTGCAGGGAAAACCTCCTCCTAAAAAGAGACACTGGTTTCATCACTGAGCAAAACCAGTACAACCTGAGCAATCACTGCTCTTCCCACTCTTCTCTCTCTACAGCTGCCAGGGCAGATGTTTCCCACGAAAGGATCATGGGGAGCAAGGTGCATGGAGCTTGCAAACTGGGGAATAAACGCAGCCCATAAATGTAGCCCATAAATGCAAGGGACCAGAGAGGAGAAATTTATGGATAAAAGTGAGAAGCAGCCTGAAACTGGAAATGGAGAAATCCATGCTGAGCATGAAGGAACTTTAATCAATTCAGAGAATTACAAGGAAAATCATTTACCTGGAGAACCGGACCAGATATGCACAAAAAAAAAACCCAAATGAAAAAACACTTGAAGGGAAATAATTCTCTCTCTAAATAGAAGATTGTTTGTGATACACTCCAATATTCACTCAATCTCTTATAAAAGGCAGAGATTCCTAATCAGAAAATGTAGCACAGCATAGATCAAAAAGTGAGCCCTGCCTAGTAAGACTTCAGACAGAACATCTTTCAACTACCAGCCAAACCAAGGATTTTTAAATTAAACATATTTTTGTCATATAGACTAAAAGAGAAATCTAGGAACAGGAGAATGCTCCTTCTCACTCATCAGTTATCTCTCCAGCTGGAAGGATAATGTCACATCATGCAAGATTCAGGTGGAAACACCCAGGTACCTCCCTTGGGGGAAGGGAGCTTTCAGTCCTCTGGTGGAAAGCCCCAGAAATTAATCTGGGGGTCTTTGATGGTTTATGACCCCTCCTGAAACATGACAGCACAGCTGGGCCAGTTCTGCCCCCTCTGCACCCTCAGGCAGAGGTGTGAATGTGACCTTCCCTGGCAGATGTAGCAGAGGACAACTGGCATGATTAAAACCTTACCTGGCTCAGAGCCTGGCTTGTAGCCACCTGGGGTGGGTGTTCAGCCCCTCTGTCCTATAGGCATCATCACCACACACCAAAACCTCACCCCCTGCCCCTGGGGCATCACCATCACACACTCAAAACCTCACTGCCTGAAGGCATCACCATCACACACCCAAAACTTCACCCCCTGCCCTGGGGTATCACCATCACACACGCAAAACCTCACCCCTGCCCCTGGGGCATCACCATCACACACCAAAACCTCACTGCCTGCACCTGGGACATCACCCCACACACCAAAACCTCATCTCCTGCCCCTTTGGGGTGCAAACCCAGCCTCAGCAAAGCACCCACAGAGGGGTGATTGAGTCCATAGCCATCAACATTCCAGTCTCTCACAGGGTACATCCCAGCATTATTTCCCTCTCCACCTCCCAGCGTGGGAACTCACTGGCGCAGGGAAATGCAGCCAATAAAACCAGGGCCAAAACCAGAGATGGGATGTTCTTCCTGGGGGGGATGAGGGGAGAAAATCAGCTGTGGGATTTTTTGAGCCAGGAAGCCAGGCTCAAAAAAAGGGTAATTCCTTTGGATCTGCAATGCAATTCCTTCCAGACTACTGTTTGCCAGCTCAGATATGTGATGTACCCACCAACCTAAGCTTTTGTGATGTGCTGAAGTTAGTGTTCCAAGCAGAGCCTGTGCAAACCTGACACACACAGCAAGTCAGGCAGACCCCATCCCTCCCAAATCCACGCTGATCCCTGCCATGGCCTGAGCTCCAGCCCTGCAGACACTCTGGCAGATGTCCCCGGGGCTTTCCCAGGCCTTTGAGGCTGTTCAGCCAAGTGGAGATGCTGTCTGTGAGCCCCAGCATTGCTGTGGCTTCTCTGTTTGGAGGTGTCTGTAGACTTGGGGCCAGTGCTAAAGCAGCACAGGGGCCAGAACAGCTCTGAGGGAAGCTTAAGACCAGGATAAACAACTTATTATGGGTAATGATTTTCTCAGTATTTCAACCAATGCAGTGCCAGTCACCCAAAGGCAGGGCCGTGAGTCTCAGCATTAGCACAGGCATAACACAAAATGCTTTTCAAGGTCTATCTTCCTGCTAATACTGTATTGCTTTATATTATGTCATAAAAATTGTCTGAATGGCAGTTCAATAAGCCAGGACTTTATTCACAGACCTGATGCATGTGAGGTCAAGAAATACAAATAGAGGAGATGATTAGAAGGGAAGTGTGTGGTGCTGAGCAAACACATCAGGCATGGGAAGATTTTCTGCTCTGGAAAGGTAGAGAAATTGCATTTACAGAACTACCTCGTGTTGGTTTGAGCATTCATGAAAAACCAAGAACTTGCAGGTTTACAGATACAAGATTATCAGTCTGTAGTAATGCAGTTCCTCTTTCAGGGGCTCTGTATAGACCTGAAGGACCAAACTCACCAGTGGCATAACCCAATGCAGGCAGCTCTTAGCAGAGCTGTCCCCTTGTTTCCTAGGAAAATGAGATATCAGGGACAACCCTTGGAGACTAACAGATCACATTCATTGCTAGAAGAAATGAAGAGAAATGCTTTGCAGCAAACAGAGCTGTGCACAGCTTCCACCAGCAGAAAACATCAGGTTTTGCTGTTGTGTTTTACACCCTGGAAAACAGAGCATGGATACCTTCCACTTGGAAAAACTCAGCTGCCCTGTCTGCTGGGACAAAAATCCTTGCTTTGACACAGAAGCGAAATATCAAAAGCTTTTCATTCAGCTTGCCCTAGCCATGAGTTCTGCTTCTGTGTCATTCCAAGATCTGGTTAAATTTTGTGTTCCACTTTCCCCTCAAAAGCTGGCACCTATTTTGGGGTGCACCTTTGAGAGTGAGGGTGGGGTAGACAAAAAAGTGCATTCTTGTTTATAAGAAACCCTGTCCTGTGGCATCAGGCAGTATTCAGATGCTGCAGAAGACACAATCCACACAATTCACCTCGTCAGCACAGTAATGCTATGCCATTGACAAAACCCCTACATAAACACCCAGCTGGTAATATGATTATGCCCTGAGGAAAAAAAGATTGATAGTCCTGGTGATTTTACTGTGCAATAACCACAGAAGCTGTCTTTGTCCATGCAGTTCTCTAATCCTTTCCTGAAACATTCCTAAATACCCTTGCCTGACAAAGGTGAGCTCTCCAAGTTAATAACACGTCACAGAAAGAGCAAGCTAAAATCTCTATGTTCAGCTGGAAGCTGTAACCCTTTTGCTCACTAATGAAGCTGCAGACACCAGAGATATTTTTAGGATGCCTGCAAACCTTGTTATAATCCACAACGAAAAGTTCAGCTACGATAGGAAGACACACAATGTTACAGAAAAATAAAAAGTAAAAAATTTTTCAATGCTATTAAAATATCCAAATAGTCAACACAAAAAGCCTTACCTGACATAAGGAAAAAATTTAAACAAATATTCTTCAGTGTTGTAATTCCTGGAACAAAATTTATTAGTAAATTTAAATTAATTCTGCTCCAGGCATTAGGATACACTATCAGTTACTCCCTTACCCTCCACCCCCTGGGAAATATTTCCCTATTGCTGTCAGTCAACTGCTTGAATGCTTGGAGTTTACCAGCTGCATAACATATATTGATTTTTGATGGATGACATCTCTCTCTGGGCATTACGGTTTTGTTTTCAAACCTTATTTAATTGTTCGCCTATTTTTCAGTGAAATAAATGCAAAGTGTTTATTCTCCACAGGCTGTAAACAGAGATCTCAGGTCTAGTTTCTATGACAACCTCACTTGATACAGCAAACCTAGATTATCTCTAATGACAGACATGAAGTTTAAATTGCACATTCTGCACAAACAGTGCACTGTTGACCTTTTATTGAAAAATGGAATATAGCATGATTAGCATAATGTGCTATGTGAAAGGAAAAATTGTGGAATAATGCAGATTGTACTTTAATCATAACTGCAGTGCTAATCTCTAGCAGACTGTTTGCCAGAACACGAAGCTTTAAGAATTAGGATTTTTCCCAGGCACCATTTTCGAATTCTGTTAGATAGTAATGCTATCACATTAAATAGTTATCAGATAACATTTGCTGCTCCTGCTATTTCTCTCCCTTCGCAGTTTTTAACTGGGGAGCAAAAGTGGATAAGCTTATGTAGAAATATGATACAAAAATTCCAGCTATGAGAACTATTTTTAAGCCTCCTGAAGGCATTTCTTTCTCATGCTTACAAATTTGTTTGGAAGTGAGAGCCAAAAGACACAGTCCTTTCTGCTGGGTGCTGTCTTCCAAAAACCTGCATGTTTTCCTAGGAGGGAAATCTGCATGTATGTTAGTGAATAAATCCCAGCTCAGCCACAGAGACAGAAGCTGCAGGAGGCATTCTGCTTTGCAAGAGCAGAGATGGAAAACATCTTGCCTTCATATTCAGCAAGTTTTGGCAGGCTTTGATTTTGCCAGCTTCGATTTGTTGTTGCTCACAGAAATGTCTGCAGAGGTTTACAAAATGTGAATTCTTTGGGGAGTTGGCTGCATGAATTGAGGTTCCCCCTGGAGCTGAAGGAGTCACATGCTGCTGTAAGGGGACAGCAGGCTGTTAAATCTGTCCTCCCCTCTGGAGAATACTTTTATTTCCTTCAAATTTTCGTGAAATAATAGGACACATTTCTATTTACTGAATGATATTTCAGCTCACTTGTATTCAGCATAATCAGTGAACAGTCTGGAGAAAACCAAGCAGACAAAACCCTAATTAATATCAAAATACAGTTTTACATGGTAGAACTGAGAGGGTAATGAATTGGGAATGAGGCAGAAAAACTTTCATCTTTGCAGTACTCAAAAGTAATGCCAACTTATTATTGTTTTCTTTCCTGCATTTATAGAAAAAAAATTGAAAGTGGCAAATACAGAGGAAAATTATAAAAGGAGCTCTCCCTTGTGTAGTAGAAAGTGTTGGATTATTCAAGCCTGGCCATAAACACTGAAGAGTCACAGGAGCTCAGCTACCCCCCCTTTTTCTTCCAGAGGATGATATTCAGCAACTAGATGTTGTTAGCATCACACCAAGGTGGTCTCTTCATCCTCCCTATCCAGCAAACAAGCTAAAAATGATATTCAGGTGCTTGTCTACAGAGCAATGCCATTAGAGGAAACCTATTCCCTCATTTCTCTCTCACTCTAATGGATTTATGCCATTAATCCTGTCAGCTGAGATGTTTTTAACCAGCAGTTAAGGCAGCAGCACTAATAAAGGATTTTTTTTAGTCCAGGCAACCCCCCAGTGTACTTGTGTTCTATTCAGCTATTCAGCACCACTGCTATTCTCTGCATATCAAGATATCTCTTGATATGGTTTTCTGTGTTTTCCATTTAGCAGTTTTACATTTTTCTTAACAAGCATTGTCTTCCACTACAGCAGCTGACAGGAAGGAATCAATTAATTTAAAAGACATCCACTTGCTTCCACACTGAATTATTATACTTGTGAATGTAATCCTGTCATTTGAGAGATCAGATAGCAAACTGTGTGTTTGGGAAGGTGATGTGTCCCACGCTTAGGTATTTTTAAACCCTTCAATGCTGCCCAAACTTGTCCAGTGAAATTTAAACTCCATTGCCTCATGTGATGGCAAAGAGCATTTTTGCCACAAGGTGCTGCTCACTTTGTGGGTTGTAGGACAGAGGCTGTATTGACCATATCTGCACAGCCATTCAAAGGTTACCACACATCTTATAAATCTTAAAAATAAAAAATCGAGGTAAATATTGACAAAACTTAACAGCAGAAGCCAACATGTCTGAACAGTGATGTTCCAGGCAGCCTCCCTACCTACTGCTATGCCTAAACGCAAATAAATTACTGCTTTAAAAAACATTGTAAATCATGAATCTATTTAAAGACAAGCTCTCACCACTAGCCCCTCTGTTATACAAGTACATTCCCTGGACATTTGCTTCCACAGGTCAAAAGAAGGGAAATACTTCTTTGTTCTTCTGGCATATTCCTTCAATTTCCCTTGTAATAGTTTTAGTTAGGATACTGACCAATTTTGGTACTTCCAGTTAATTTTTCTCCTCTGTTTCACAGCTCCTGCAGGCACAGTTTGCATAGCTCTAGTCACTTGTACAAATATTTAAAACCAGCAAGACAAACCAAGCATAACAAATCCAGAAATAAAGCAACTCCCACAGAAGCTAATGTTTACCCAAAAGGGAGCATGAAATATCCCACACCTCCCTCCAGACAGCCTCTTCTGTCTCTCTGAGGTGGGACCTGATGGTGCTGTGGACAACAAGGACCAAAGAGCCAAAGTCCTGGCAGTTTCTGCATTCCCACCTTGGACCCTTTGCTGCTGAGCCTTTCCAGCCTGTTCAGTGACCCTGCAGGCTGGATGCAGGTGCAGAATTAGAGATGGTGAAGCTGCATTTGTCAGTCTCATACTCATCACACAGAAGGGTCTGGACAGCAGACACAGACACTGTCAACCCCACCATGGGGCTGATGTGGCCAGGAATCACCATCCCCCTCTGCTGTCTCACGTTTTCAACAAAGCTGGGATATGGCTACCCTGGCAAAGTGAAACAGCTCAGCTGGGCAAGAAAAAAACAACCAACAAACCTAATTAAATTTTGCCATCAAAGTAAAACACGCTGTTAAGAACACAGAGAATTCATGCTGGCTGCTACAATCACCTTCCTGCAGTAAGCAAACATCTCCTACAAAAAGTCAGACAGCTGAAATACCGTTTGTTTTGCAATGAACTTTTAGCCCCATAGCTCAGCCAAGCATCCACTTTTTTTTTTCCTCTCTGAAACATAACAAGCTCTGCGAGATGCCAGACAGCTAGAAGAGCACTCCAGGCTGGAAACAAAAAGATACTATTGTCTTGGGACTGCCAGAGTCATTGCTCCTACCTATATCATCCCACCACTTCTGCAAGGCTGACAAAACAGTTACAGAGGGCTCTTCCACTCACAGCTGCTCCACTGCAAATCAGAGCTGGAGTTGGAATAAGGCAAGTGCAGACATGAAGCATAATATGCTCAGTCGCTGCTGTAAAGACCAGAATCAAGAGTCCCAAATAGATGTAAGAATCCAAATTATGTTTACTCACATTTTTATATAGACACAGGTTGCTCATTCTGCAACTGAAACTGGTTTGCCATTCACTTAGAAATATTTCCAGTCCTATCCAGCACAGAAAGCTGAGATACACAAAGGGCCACCAAACCTTTAGCTCCCAGCCATGGGTATCTGAGAGAGTCCCCTTTGGAATCCCTGTGAGCACAGGGAATGCTGGTGGCTCTCAGATGGCACCCGAATGTTTTCTGGGGCTCCAAAATAACACATTCTTCAAGCTCTGCAGGTAATGTATGCTATTGCTCTACAGGCCAATCAGGATGCTGTACCCTCTACCTCTATGTTCTTTGATCCAAGTGCAAACTGAATTTTTGTAAGTAAAGATCAGGTTGATGTATACAATTATACTTTTTAAAAGCAACTACTAATTTTAAAGAAAAAAGTATTCATAAAAAAGGCTTCTTTTAAAAAAGCTTTCACAACAGCTTCTGCTTCCCTTTTCTTGGCAGTTCTTTCAAATACTCTTGTTATGGGTAAGGACTGTTCAAGACCTTCAGTATCTATCATTGCATCCCCTGAGATGAGTGCGTTGGACCAAGGGATGTTGGGAAACTGCTGTCCCATCTATGGAGGAGATTCTTAGCCAGGTCAAGAGAAGCATGAGGGTGAGGTTTCTCAAAAACAAAAACAATTCTTCACATCTTTATCTGCTCTACCCTCTTTCTTGTTTTCCAGCAGGGTGATGAGTTGACACAACACCATAAATGAGTGACTGTGAACAGACAGACCAGTCCCCAGCTGGGTGATGTTGTGCAGTTAGGGTGGCTCCCAGTTGTGCTGGATTCCTACTATATTGATGGATTGCAGAAGGATTTGAGAATTATATAATTATTCAGAGCCTGTGAAAAACAAGATGAGAGTCAAACTGCCAGGCATGGTAGGAATGTTAGGCAAAGGTGTCTGTAAACTTCTGCTGACCCCTTACACCAACTAGGTCGAGAGCTCTTTTATTAATGCTAATGCTTTTCATATTAGTGCTCACATAAAGAAATCCTGCTGACTGCTGGGTCAGGGAATTCACAAGATGTGTTGGCCACATCAGGAATACACTGATGATTGTTTCTGACATGACCCCACAGCTAATGAAGGGCCATTTGTGGGGGAATTGCTTTTCACGCAGAAAGAGGTCTGTGATGAAGGTATAAAACACATCTGGAGCAGGACAGTCTGGTGTTTGTGTGACGCAGTAATGAGAGAGATCTCCACCCCACTGAGACACGGCGTGTCTGTGCCAGTGACATGTCCCTGTTCTTCTTCCCATTCCTGTCACTGAATTTTCCCTTGCACAAAGCACCCCTCCCACTCCTTTCTGCTAAATGACCAACATCCCTCTGTTTATGAACCCTTCTATCAAGTATTTCACCTGTAAAATTGGATGTTTTGAAGCCCAGGTCAATACTACAGCTCAGCATTTCTCAGCCAGCTACACATCCTGCACGTCTTTCCTTTGGGGCCCTGACAATAGGCTTTTCAAAGGATCAAAGTCTCTGGTGCACCCCAGGACAGGGATGGCAGCAGCAGGAAGTACAAAGGGCTCACCAAGTAGTCCCAACCTGTTATATCACTGTGTAATCCTGTGTGAGGCAACATTTCCACTTCCTTTGGTAGGAATCTGTTCCTGTGCTTGCCTGGGCATGAATCTATTACAGAAGAGCAGTCTGGAGAGGGTTTTAGGAGATCATCCAGAAAGGGACTCTGGCACTCATGGCAGATGTATCTGTAACCTATTCTAAAAACACTCTCTGAAGATCCCCAAGAAACTCGGCCTGAGAAGCCACCCCTTGTGTCACTGTAAATCAAGATATCCTCTATTACTGTGTCTTTGCAGGATCTCAGGAACATCCTTCACATCATGTAAATTGTCCTGTTTTGTGGTAGCCTGGAGGTTCTCTTCCCTAGCACACATCACTTTATCTGTGTACAGAAGACCTACACAGAGTTGCATGTTTAATTTGTTAGTGAATAATGGCTTCATTACCTAGTGGGAGGGGCTACATGTATTACAGGGGATTGCAGAATTGTGGGGAGTTTAATGATTTTCACCCTGAGGAGAACAAGTTACCATAATACTGTATGAGTATATAGGTATAACATGATTCTGAGGAGGAAGGGATTGCATGCAAACCTACAGAATCAACCAAGTAGAAAATCTTGATGATAAGCAAGGAACAGTCATGCTGAGAAATTTCCCTTCATCACCTTGAAAAGGACCTGCTGGGAGAAAAGAATTCCATGTTATGTAAAATGGCAAGATGTCAGATATTCCTTTTCATCCCTCAGGGCAGAGTGAGACTGTGTCTATCTCAGCAAGCCTTTTCTGTTGGATCTGTTGTTCTTTGCACAAATCTGGTATCATACCAAGCAAAGAACAGCAGTAACCCACCCTCAGGATTTCCACCCCACCAGAGACCTGCAAAACCTTGGGTTCTTCTGTTGGAGCTATTTTTCTCTGTGGTCCAGGAGGAATATGCAAGAAAAAGCTCTTTTTAAAATTAAAAAAAAAACCAAACTGTTTTCCACAGAAGGTTTTACTTTCATGAGCCATTGCTCTTCAGCACAAATACATTTAGTCAACATTCCCAGCTGCATCATTAGCTTCCCACTCAGGTGGGAAGGAGGGGGAATGAGGCAAGGGTTCACAGCTGCATTGCTGCTGCTGGTAGGGTTGCCATGGAAAACAGAACTCCAAAAAGCAGCAGAGGACAAAGAATCTGAGGTCAGCCTTCAACCTCAGCACATTTCCCTGGTCTCTCTCATGAGGTCACATTTTCCTCACAGTACAAGTGGCAAAACTTCCTGCTGCAAACAGCCACAGCTCAGCCACCAGCAGGGATGGAATCAGCCAGGATGACATGGACTATTCCTCTTCAGGCAAACCAGTTGCAGTAGACAAAGTGCAAAAGTTTTTAACAAGAGCTGAGCTGCTGCCTCAGCCTAGGGCTGGCACATTAAAAACAGGAGGCCCTGTGTCCAAAAGCTTATCTGTTTTATTCAGCTGTATCATCTGCCCTAAAAAGACATATCTCTCCTTCCAGCTCCCCCCATGGAAATGGAAGTCATTTATCAAGGAGGACTTTTCCCTGAGCTACCTTGACCTTTTCTGTTTGATGCTGCTTTTTCACTGTGATTTTTACACATTTAGGGGAGAGTCACACAGACTAATTTTAAATGCATCGTAAGCTTACATGCCCTATATTATAGTGGGACTACAAATGCAGAGAGATCTTGGAGCACTCCAGTTAGATGCTACTGCTATACCTTACTTACAGCAGGAATTTCTTCTATACATAGATTAAATATGGAGTTAAGTGGATTTATAATTATTTTAGTGTTGTTGCAACACACGCCAGTATGTATACTTGAAGCAAGTCCATAACACTTAAAATTGCACATATTTTTAAGGAGTCCTAATAGCACCATTTGATGTGGTAATTATTGATATTGGCTTCCTGTAGGAAGAGCACTCAAACAACCAGCTAATTTCACATGTAAAACAGCTGTCACATGGTAATGGCATTAAAAGTCACTAAGCTGATCTACATTCAAAGCCATGCCATAGAGGTGAAAGGCCCTGTAGCCAATTATTACTCCTCTGAGCCAGATAGTCCCCAAACACAAACAACATGTGCAGAACCATCCCTCCTTGTCTTTAATTAGACCCTGCCTACCCTCTGTAGCAGCAGCAGAAGTGAGAAGGGCACATGTTAGGCAGTGGGGAGATAATCACAAAGAGATCCCAACGTGCTCTGTCTGGCATGTCCTGCATGTTGTACACAGGAACTAAACCCAGCATCAAGAGACAACGGTTGTAGTGTCCACACACTGCAAAACATCTGATTTTCATGGAGCTAATAAATAAATGGCATCCTGTGCAGAACATCCCAAGTCTCTTTTTTTCACTGCAGTGACTGTGTCACTGACAAATTAATGACCACTGTTTTTTCTGGTGGTTGTGGGTACACAAGAAATACAGGTTGGCACCCATTGCTTACAAGGAAATAACTTTAAAAACAAAAAACATCACTGGCACAATCTGGTACAGCTTGACTGAATCTGGTGAATCTACCAAATCTGCAGTGATTATGAAATTGGGCAAAAGCCAATGAAAAAGGTCCAAAGAAAGGTGCCAGAGCAGCCAAACTATCTTAGAGACTTTTCAGCCAAAAAATCTCACCTGGCTGTTGTTGCAGGTTCTGACATGGAGGATTTCCATGTCCGTACCTGTCCTTACTCCCTGCAAGGTTTCACTAGCTCTGATTCCAGCCTTTCTGGCAGAGTTGGTACAAGTCTGCTGCTGGTTCCAGGAAGAAACAAGATTTTCTGAAGTTTCCCTGAGAACCCACTCTGCCACTGGAAGGAGGGAGATCTATCCTTCTGCCAGGTGAATCCCCTCCATCCCAGCTGCTCCCTGCTCACCACATTCCCTGTCTGGCAGAACCAGGCTTCTGGCATGGAATTGGTACAACCTACTAAAGGGTGTGGCCAAGAGATGGTCAGCCTGGACAGTCACTAGCCCAGGGCAGGTGTGGCTGCAGCATGCACAGGGATGGATCCACTGAGTATCTGCTTCCCAACCCCAGAAAGCAGCTCTAGAAAGGAAACAACCCCCTGCAATCAGCAGACAAGGAGCTCAATATCAAACCAACACATTTGAGTCATACGTAGTCATTCTCAGAGGAATCTCTATCCTTCTTTATGGTACACTGATTTCACCACTTACTCAGAAACAGATTAAATATTTCATTCCTGAATTTCAAGGGCAGAAAATGAAAACAACATCAGAAAGATAAAGGATTGTAGAATAAATAAACATAACTGCATCCACAAACTGCAAAATATCCCTTATTTTTATACACTGCAAGTCAGAATTTACACCTTTTTTTCTGTTTTCACTGATCTGCATGAAACTTAGTACAGATTTTCAAAAGAAATGGCAGCTTAAGATTTTCCAACACAATGCTGTGAATTGCACTGTCAATGAGTCAAGAATGACCAATATTTAAGGAATAAGCAGCAGGAGCAGGCTTCTGCCTTTTCCCTCAGAAACAAACAGAGAAGATCTCAGAGCAGAGAGAAACTGAGTGCAGGGAGTGGGAAGGGAGGGAGGGTCTGACACAGTGCCCTCAGAGCTGTGCCTCAGACTGATGAATTATCTCTGCTTGGTTAAATCTCTGGCATTGCTAATCAGACAAGAAGCATAAAATGGAAAGTTCATTAGCAAGATCATAAAAGAGTCAGACTGACAAAGATCATTCGACTTGGCGATAGGAAGGTCAGTTACAGGAATTGGAAAATCACTTTATTTAAGGAAAACAGGTTTGACCAGAAGCAACTCAGAGTCCAGAAAAGATCTGCACTGGGAATCTGTGCAATGGACTGCTTTATTTCTGGAACATAAACAGGGAAACATTTCCTTTGACAGTGGATAAGCTAGACCTTCTTTAATCAGCATCATGCTGGCCCAGGGCAAGCTGGACAGTATCAGCTTTCCCCAGGACTGTTCATTTACCTCCACCCAGACCCAAACATCTCCTCTGGAGGAAACATTCCCAGCACAAGTCACAGGATGGTCTCAGAAGTAGAATTTGCTAATTGTATCGAATTACATGTGAAGGGTTTACAATATGGATCACTGCCCACTTGGGATTTAAAGGAGATTGCTAAAGTAATTTTGAGATTTCAGGATAATTCAGAAACTCTGTTCCCAGAGGTTACTAACTGCTCTTCTTATTACTACTACAGCCATGCTGCACTGGGGGTTGGAATTCGTTTCTTCAGGGGTAGAAGGAAGAAGAGGTGAAATGTGGTGGTTTTTCTTATAATCTTCTAATAATTTTCTTATAAGGAAAAAAATCAGAATGTGTATATTCTCCACATTTGGCCTGTTTTTTTAAAGAAATATGGAATAATAAGGCTTTATGTGGATCCTTTTCACTTTTGAGGTCACTACCTTATTTCAATCACATTTGGAAGACAAAAAAAATGGCAAAAGGATTCATACACATCTCACGGACATGAATCAGGTAAAAAGGAGGCAAGAAATTTTTACTTCCCCTGGGGATAATACTACAACCTGAGCTCAGTTAGGAAGACTGCAAAACCAGGAAAAATTCTATAGGTGCCTCTGTAAGCCTTGAAAAAACCCCACAAGAGACACAACTGCAGGAAGTTCAGTCACAGCCTTGACACAAGCAAAAAACTTCTTCTAGTCCAACACCTCTACCTGGAGATGCTCCATCAGCTGGAGCAGCCATCTTCCAGCAAGCATTTTCCTTTCCAAAGAAATAGGCCAGAGTGGACAGAGACAATTAAAACAGGAAAAATTAAGATGCTTGTCATTGTTTCTATACAAGTCAGCAGTCAAGAAAAAGCCACTAGTCAAGGTTTTCCTGTCTCAGACTTGAACCTTGCCAGTGCCACTCTCCCTGTAGGACTGAACTGTGTCGAGTTCCATTTTTTTTTCCCTTGAAACACCAGCACTTTCCCTACCCTACAAGCAACTGTTACAGTGCACATCAGGAAGGAAGCATTAAATAAATGTGGATGGTTTCCAAGCACCCTGCTTCATGCAGGATTAACTTGTTCAGGATACATTTTGGAGAATGGTCCTTTATGTTTATCGATGTCAAATCTAAATTGCAGTGGGGAGAAGTATCCTGACCACAAAAGAGCTCGACAGTTTTACAGCTAGGACACATAACACAATAAACATTTAGCCAGATTAAAGCATACTGAGAGCTGCATCAAATATTGTTTAGAGCACATAAAAAGTGCTTTAATATTTAAATGTATCCCATGGCTGGGCTCTTTAGATTTGCTAGATTCACTGGGGCTGCACAGCTATTAGCTTCTACATTTCATCTTCAATTCCTCTTCACAGTAGGAGAAACATAAAAATGAGGGTCACTGCTTGGTCATTTCATTACCCCTGGCAGAGAAATGTGCTTTGCACAAATGAGGAAATATTTCAGATGTAGATTGTTGTAATGTTGGTGTGACAAAATAAAACCGGAGTTAAAAAATAATAACGATATTATAATGGTTATTTTGTAGAATAACATTAAAATAATATGAAGTGTTGCCGTGGTTCCCCTATCAAAGAGGTTGGTGTATGTCATTGTCATCATTTAAAAGGTCCATTAGCAAGAGCTATGGAAATGTATGGCTCAAGGTCACAACCAAACTAAATGAGACTGAGCAGTAATTCAAAAACATTAAACTGTTTATGGTTATAAATCTAATAAATAAATCCTCAGTACATACACGCACACACACACAAATCTTAGCAGCAAACTCATCTACAACTCTTCCTTTATTTCTGTTAAGACAGAAGCTCAGTGAAAGAAATTTATAATCTGCTTAAAGCCAGAAATGGATTAGATAAAATATCACTTGGGGAGATGTGTGACTTCATGCCACAGCCATGGATTAGGCTGCACAAACTGTTTAGCCACGGGTGCCCCGTGACCCAAACACAAGCAGTGCCTTTGCCCAAAAAAACAGCAGCCAAAACAGATCAAAAGATGGGCGAGACTCAGGCAGGGAATGTGGGCTGAGCAGGCAGAGAGCCCTCCCCTGCAGCTCTGCCTGGGGACAGCTCCTGTGGCCAGGGGAGAGCATCACTGCAGTCCTGAGGAGATTCAGTGCAGAAGAAACAGGAACACAATGCTTTTTACTAATCACAAACTGGGAGGAAAGAAACAGTTATCTTACTAATCCCAAATTCTATTTGTATTATTTAAAGCATGGCATTTAATCTATATTCTAAATATCTGAATAAAAGAAACTTGATTTTCAGTCATATTCTTCTCCCCAAAAGAATTAGTGTGAGGTGCATTCTTCTGCTTTAACAAATACAAATTTAGATGAGAATGCAACTTCCAAGAGAATCACTTCTGGCGGTGAATGACAAATTTTGTTGGAATGAAAAACCCAGCATTATTTCCTGCAGGGCTCTTCCTCTATAGCTCTCTGGACTGGCCCTGAGCTCACCCTTAGATCCTCACACTGGTCATGTCACTAGTCCTGCAGGATCAGGGCACATATATTCTTATGATGATCCTACCAAGAATTAGCCTGTGTATAAGAATCACTGAAGTTGGGCATGTTCAGCACAATCAAAGTCATAAAAATGTGGGAAAAGTAATTTAGGTGGTTTTGAGGAGAAATATTTTAGTATATTTAGACATATATATCAAAAGGTTCCCTTATGAGCAATAAATTTTAGAATAGCCTCCAATGCAGAGTATTAGGATCTAAAGACCAAAGCCCAGCTGAATATTAACAAACACAGGAAATCTTTTCCAGTCTTATTGTTTCTGCTTGAAAACCATTCTCCTAAATCTCCTGGTTTAGTATCACTCACTTTCATAAGCCTTATAAAAATACCACAAATGGAAACAAGGTTCCCTAACACAGCATTACAGAACTGTGATGGAAACACACGATGAAACACAAACGCAATCAATCAGAGAAACTGATTCTTGGGGAGAAAAAATGCAGACAGTGTACTCTGCTGCCATTCCTGTAAATGGAATTCAGCTTCCAGGTAACTTACATGTCTTGCTGACAGAATGTTTTATTGATGTCACGGTGATCTTGTATTTCATTTCCTAGCTGAGTGTGGATGCAAGGGAAAAGGCCTTTGCAGGCAACTGTGCTAACACTTCCCATCTGGATGTGCTCAGCAGCTGTCAGTGCCTGGAGAGCAGTGGCACACCTCTCTGGAAATTTAATCCATGGCAGGAGCTGGATGCACATCCAACAAATTATAAGTTACATATGAGGAAAAATATTACTCTGTTAGCAGCTAAGTCACAGCCCTGCAATGAGTAAATTGCAAAGCAATGCAGCTTTGTCTAATGACTATCAGTTGACCAGAAAGAGCTCAGGGATACGTAACATGTGCAAAAATAAAAGCCCATACATCTTGATTTAGATAAGTTGAAAGCATTTCCTCTGATATGGCTTTGTAGTTTTCTACCAGAACCTTCATCCAGGCAGCCCCCAGGTCCTATGCACACAGTAGCACAGCTCCTACACACAAACCCCCTCTGCCTGGTGGCTCACTCCATCAGGGTTCACATCTTCCCTGCAAACAGGATATGATTCAAAAGTGACATAATGCACATTCATCCCAATCTCCCAATAATCCCCTTTCACCACTTGTGGAAATGCTTGGTCAATAAAATATAATGACATTATTGCAGTAAAGTCATTTTCAAGTTAAGTGCCTGGCTCTCTGTCTCTGGGACCCCACCAACAGTCGGGCTCCAATCCAGCAAGTAAACAAAGGCTTTAGTTTTGCAAAGGATCTCATTTACTAGGGGTCAATCCAGAGTCCATTTAAATCAATGTGAGCCTCCTGTCTGTAAAGGTTGTTGGACCAGACTCCACAAATGCAGGACCCCTGCTTTCTCTCACACTCCCTCAATCCTCCCTTTGCAGGATTTGTCAGGTACCTCACAGTGCCAGCTCCTCCGTGTGTCCCAGAGTGTCCAGGCAATCAGGACGAGCTGTGGCAGCCTCAAGGCTGGTCTCTGAGCAAGCTGCACCCTGAGAAAGTGGGCTGTCCACCAGCTGGCTTTGCTGGTGGTCCCCAGCTGGTGCAGCCCCAAATTTAGGCACCATGGAGACACCACCTGACCCCTACAGTGGTACCTGCAAGGCTGGAGGTGCTCCAGAGAGATTCAGCTCCATGATCTGTCCAGTTTCACTCATGTCCAAACTCCTCCTTCTCCTCCATGCACCAAGGCAAAGCTCAGCTCATGGGGCAGGGAAGGGATGAGGGACAGAGCCCAGCCCTGGCTGAGCCAGGGGCCACAAGGCAGCCCAGCCCAGCACCCCAGCACCAGGCACTGCAGAGCCAGCAGCTGCCTCTGAGGACACACAGACCTGGAGCCAGCTCCAGGGCAGAGCAGTGAGAGCACATCTCACATCTCAGCAGGGTAACTGCTCCCTGGCTGCCACCTTCTTTTTCAGAGCCTGCTGTATCTCCAGTTAGGAAAAGCATGCCAGCAGCTAAACAGCAAGATTTTAAAGGAAAAGATTTCCAGGCTTGGATCTGACAGGGTTTCCTGGAGTAGTAGACGAAAATTCTACTGTTCATGAGATGGTCAAAATGCTACCTTCAAAACCACTAAGTGTCCTTTTCATTCCTTACAAAAACCTCTGTTGATCAGGATTGGAATTGCTGTTGAATTCTCTCCTTTGTAAAGAAAGAAATACTACTGTAAATTAATAACCAACAGCAGAGCTGGGGAGGGGAAGAAGGACTGCCCCAAGAAGTGAGAGGAGCAGCAGAAGGTGGTTGCAGGGGAATGAAATCAGATTGTCCCAAAGCAGGTGGCACTGGGAATGGGAAAGGAGACCATAGCCTCTCCCACAAACCTATCAAAGCTCCTACAAGCAACCACCCAGAAACTTCTAACAGCAGCCTGACATGGCCCCAGCCTTTGCATCCATCCACACAAATCCACAACTCCTCTAGCATCCCAAGAAAGCCACCTGACAGGAAATAAAGGAAACTGGAGGCTGCCATCCATGCTGTCTGTACCTCTGCAGGTTCCAGCTAAGCAGTTCAGCAGACACCAACATTGACTTGCACTCTGCCACCACAGGCTGCTCGTGGTTATCAATGTAGAACACAAGCCCCACAGCACAAGAGCAAGCCCAGGGCTCTGCTTTGCCAGGCACAAACATTTCAGGGGTATTTCAGGTGTTTCTAATCCCTCCTGTTCTGGAGGAAGTGTTAGATCATTTCTGTCAACACACACCCCCACTTCCACGCAGGGGCTTGGGGGAAAATCAATTTATTCTTTGTTTATTCTTCTCTTGTCAATCCTAACTGCCATCATGTCACTGTGACTTGATCTGAGGGGCTCCCATGAAGACCAGGCAGTCCTTTTCCCATTTTATCACTCCCACACACCAAGCTGTCCCCCCAGCCCAGGGACCCAGCAGACAGGCAGCACCACAGAGCTTCCCACTGAGCGTGCCATTCATGAACAGCCCCCAAAGGAGCTCCCAGAGCAGAGCTTTGGGCTGGAACAGAGACAATTCCTAAAACCCCAGAGCAGAGGCAGTGACTTAATGACAGTTCAGCCCATGGATCCAGAATAGCAACTCGTTTGTTGTCTGAAGCTGGAATCCACTTTGTGTGATGACAGATAGCTTAGGAGAAGCAGATCCTGCCTGCCAAGAGAACTTCAAAATGGATAAGAGGAAAGCAAAAATCTGGCTAGAAACCAAATGCTTTGCTAAACCTAGATAACACACTGTTTACCAACAGCAAACTAGATTAGGGGAGGGGGGGAAAAAGGATTTATGCAAATGTTCTTAATTTAATAATTGTGATCAGATATGGCTTTGTTTCTTCCATGTAATTTGTGTAATACAAATAAAGTACAAGGGCTCTCTTCCCCTATAGGAAATGAGAATTATTAAACATTGCACCAAAAAGCAAAGGAATGTGTTTATTGACATGAAAAATGATCCTGCGGATACAAAAGCTTTTGTATGTTAATTGCTAAATGTCAGTGCAATTTAGAAAGTGGTTGCAGAAGGAAAGAATTCCTTTCCAAAACAGAAGTGGCTTTTCCTCATGCACCATCCTGATTCAAGGCTGCATCTTGAAAGTATTTATGGCTGTGTTTTGATCGGTGACATTGGGTTAGTACCCAAAAACATCCTCACTTCATATTGATGTGGTTACTTGCTAGGAGGCATAAAGGAAGTGAAGGATTTCCTCCCACTTTTATTACTGAATGCTCAAAATGTTTCCTGGGGTAAACAGCACTAAAGCCATCTGGTTTTTTGCTTTTTTTTTTTCTTTTTTTCTTTTTGGAAACAAAGGGAGAACAACGGTAGCAACCAGCAAATGGAAAAATACAGGTCTGGAGCAGAGCTGTGAAAAACTTTTTCTGAAAGAGGGAAGATGAACAGCCACAGGTGTCTTTGTCTGACAGATACACTCAGCAGCACTGGGAGTCTCCGGTGTCTCTGGTCTTCTGTCCTGCTCCACAAAGGAGAAGAGAAATTCAAAGTCTGTGATTCAACTGCCAGATAGTTAAAGATACTTCAGTAAATTAAATTTTGGACTGGAAAATGAAGGAGCTTCTTAACATCTTTAATTACAACCTGTTGATTTACTGCTGCAGGTGGGGAAACAAACCAACAAACCCAAACCTTTGCAGTCCTGATGGAGAAAGACAGACAAAGAAAACTTACCATGCATTCATGAGCATATTTGCAGAAGGAAACAAATACACTTTATCCAAAACATGTTTGCGAGCCATGCAAACCCTTAGAGGTGCAGAGCAGCCACCAGCAGAACCAGTAGTTGCACTGAGTCAAAAAACAGGACATGTTTCACCATGATAAAACAACAGAACTTGCAAAGCACCTGTGGGGCTCTCCCTCCTCCAGCATCTCCTGGAGAACCTCTGGCTGTAAAACCTCAGGATGGTTTAACCAACACAGAGGAGAGGTTGATGTGTCATGGGATGCCTGCCAAGCCATCCCTTCCATGTGCAAATCCTTTCTCTGCCAAACCAGAGCCAGCCATGGTCATGGAGAACTCTCCTTTCCTAAGGATGCTATTTCCACAGCTCTGCAAAAGTGATCTTCACAGTTATGGGCAATCCATGGCTTTCCCAGGAGGAAATCACACATTATCTGGTAAGCTGGGTTTATTCATCAAAATTTATTTATTCCAGTTATAGAGCAAGGGACAAGGAATGAAGGTGATGCCAACTGCCCTGCAAGTCTACAAGGGAGCAAAGTGCCTCTGGCAGCACCTGTGCAGCTGTGGTCACACAGCTCAGCATCTGTGCTCCCCTGGCACTGCTGGGGGCTGCAGTTGTGTTTCTCCATCAGTTGTGGTACATTCAGGCAGAAAGACCACAGACAAGCCTTGGATGTCCACTGTCTTATAAGAAACTGCAAAACTCAGAGGATGAAGAAAACTGCCACCAAAATGATGTAAAGGCTGGGGAGGAGGAACTGCTTCCAGTGAGAAATTTGATGGGCAGGATTTATTGAGCTTATCAAAGAGAAGACCAGGGGTGACTTGATTACAGGGTATTAAGTACCTCCATGGAGAGAAAATACCAGCCATAAAGGGCTCTTTAATCTAGTAGGGAAAGGCTTAACAAGAACCCATGGCTGGAAGCTAAAGCCAGACGACTTCAAATAGAAAATACAGCGCAGATTTTTAACAGCAAGAGCAAGCTGGCAAAGGATGCAGTGGATTCCTCAGTCCATCCTGAAAAATGCTGCACAGCTGCCTTCATTCCCAGCAAGGGCCAGGCCTGCAAGGAGAACTGCTGAGATCCTTGCCCTGCACACAGCAGAGCTGGGAGATGCTGGAAAGGGAGAGGGACTTGACCTCCCACCCTCACCTTGTGGGACAGCTCCTGGCTCTGCACCATGGCCAGGTGAGACATGTGAACAGTTACTTCTACAGAAGAGGAAAAGAGTCATTGCAGCTGTTTAACAGACAAATTTGAAGTCAGCCTTCATCAAAAAGAATTCAAATTTACTGTAACTGATTTTGGCTTTCCACCTGCAGAGCAATATTGAAGGAATATTCAAAGATTAAAAGAGAGGGGTTTGGCTACTGCTCTGTAAAGCATTTGGTATCTTAGTCATGTTTGGGATTCTTTCTCCTGCCTGACTAATTACTTCTATTTCCTGTTTTCTTTGAAATTGCTACTATGTTCTGCATTGCTGGAATCTGAAATATTGTTTCATGGAACATGATTGTATTTGTGCATACTACAAACTCCAGAGATGCCAAATTCCTTTTCGTGCTACTGCTCCAGCCCTTGAAAAAATATTTCCCATCTCCAACAAATATCAACACCTCTCCCCCAAGAAAAGCATGAAAACTTCAAACCTGCATAAAAATGTTTAACCACTAAAACAAAAAAACAGTGATGAAAAATTATATTTCTCTATTTGCACCCACTGCCTGCCTTGTTCTACACTCACACAATTTGGTGAAAAAAAAAATCTTTAGTGGCCATTCATTCAGTGAATTCATTTCATTTCAAAACATGTTCATTTCCTTCAGCTGAAAGAAAAGTCTTGGAATTAAAGCATAAAAACAGGGAAATTGTGGATTTTTCCTAACACTACCACTGATTAAGACATGGGCCCACTATCACATAGATGATTTCTCTTTTACTGAAAAAAAAAATCAAAAATGTTATAATATTCAGTTCCAGGAAATTCAGCTTTTTGTGCTTTCACATCTGCAAAGAGATGCAGGGTCAGCTGATAGAAAGCCAGATGCATTTCAACTCTTAGTTATATTCTCTTGAACGGTAACTTCAGGGTTTTTTGTATAAAAATCTGTGATTCTGCAAGTAAAGTCCCACTGAAATTCCACTTTTTAGGTGCTTCCCTGTCCCCAGACATGTCATGCTGCAGCCTGCACCTGTGCTGTATAGTCTTTGTCTCCTCCTCATATTCAGGAAGGTTCTCTGCTGTCTTGCTTTTGTGTCCTTCTCCCCACACACCACTCCTATTCTCATCATTAATGGTTGATAAATAGCTAATGAGTGGCTTGGACATTAGGGCGTCCCTTTCCATCTGGGCTACACGCTATTTTACAGGCCCTGCTAAATCTTTATTAGATTTGGGTGCACATTATTGATTTAGGTAGATGAGGTCGTTGTAACCTCATCTCAAAGAGAAAGGAAGCAGGAGAAGCCAAATGTAATTCAGCTGTTATTTTCTGTAGCACTGCAAATCAATAGGAGGGAAAAAGTCAAAACAAAACCAAAAAGTGTCCATTAAAAAAAAGAAAAAAAGTCATAACTGGACGTTAAACCAAATGCAATGGTCTTACAGGCACTTGGAAGCAAAGAACTGAGATAGGCTATAAAAGTTAAGAGCTTTTCCCATTTTAGCACTACAGAATAGGTGGTAGGTTCTAGTGAAGAGACAACGTTAATAAAATACCAGGCTGTTCCTAGGGCAAAGTGACATCTATTTATAGAATAAGAACACTTTACCTAAGACAGAACACTTCACCTAAGACACAGTGATGGCTTAATAAAAGGGCATCTTTTGGTTATTTTTACTCCTGTTAAATGGCCATTTCAGCACCTGTAGCTTGAATAAAAGAAGAGCTCAGGCTTTATACTAAGCACTTTTGAGCATCCTGTCAGAGGTAACTTAAGCACAGAAATCCTACAGAAAGTCTGGCATTCAGGGCTGGTCCCTCTGAAAGATTTCAACCACACTGTCACCACTTATAATCCTATGGATGTGAGCAAGAAGAGTGTGTATAGGCTCAAAAGACCTTGCATAAATACGTGAAAAAGGAGCCTGGAGGAACCTTAGGAAAGAAATCCTTGCATAGATGTGTACAAGAGTTGTGTATTTATCCTTCCCTGAAGTCCATTCCATGCACAGGGCAAGGTGAACCAAGGTGGAGGACAGCACTGGCACAGCTGCTGTGTTCCTGGGCACTCCCTGGTGGCTGTGTGCCTCTCCCTCATGTCCCCAGCAGTGGTGTCAGACCAGCCCTGTCCTCCCCAGCCCCACCAGACAGCTCGGAGCTGTCAGCTCAAAGCAGGGGTGATGCCAAGCTGAGCACTGCCCCTAGACTGAGGTGCCAGCCCAGCACCCCCTTAGCCCTCCCCATCTGGCCCCCCTCTTCATTCCCTGTTTTGGAGAATGCAGCCCAGGGTGGCAAATTCCACCAGGCAGCAGAGCACTTAGCCAAACTCACAAAGGGCTTGTGTATTGTCTGCCTAATCCATGGGCATTTTGGGATTCCCATGCTAAAGCCACATACCAAATCCCACAAAAGCCATTTTCACCTGGAGCCGGGGTTGTTGTTCCCTCCTAATGCACCATGACAGGCTGCCCAGCTGCTTCCAAATCACACGGCTTTGATCTCCTCATTCTAAAGGAATATGAAATTCAAGACTGCTGGTTGTATCCAGGAGCTGTCAAGTTCCACTAATCTCTCTCCTTTTCACATGACACCCAGCTGGTGTTTACCTCTACAGCCACATTCTGGTGTGTAATTCCAAAGTCAGGGAGCATGGAGCTGCCATAAAGGGGTTGGGTCACCTGCACACAGCCAACTCCTGCAGGACTTTGTCCATTAAATGCCCAATCTGTGCAAACCCCTCTGTCCTATTTAGCAGGTGGATTTGGCTAGCTGGAAGAATTCCAGGCTGGCAGCACAGCTCTCTCCCTGCATGGAGACCTCAGAAGTGCAAGATCCAAACTCTTTATCCACCCCTGTGTTTCACCTGATTTGATCAATGGTGATGTGAGTGCTCATTTTCCTCCTGCCCACTAATGACCAGCATTAAATGCTCATCTCATCAGTGTGATAACAGTCACACAGGAGTCTCTGTCTCCATTTTCTGGTAACAGAAACCATGACAGAGCACAATATATTCCATTTTACTGCAGCTGTGACCAGCTCCCAACCAGGCACTGCAACCTCAGCACCCACCAAGCACAGGTGGATCTCCAACCCTTTGATTTAAACCAGCCAGGGAGCCAACACCCAGGGAACCTATCTTATTTCTAATACACTGGAGATAAACTTGGAGAATTTTCAAGTTGTCCACATCTCCAGGCACTTTCACAGCTGATGCTGAGTGCACCAGCCTGGGTTGGTTAGAAGGTCACACCACAGGATCCCTGCTATGCTGCAGTCTGCAGCAGAGCACGGAATGCAATCCTCTCCAACAGTGAGGTCTGGACACTCATAAGAAAATATGATCATATCTGTCCAAAATGCAATTGAGAAACTACTGCCACAGGGGCAGCACATCATAACCTTCATTTACCGTTTTGTGGTTTCCCAATTACAATAAAAAGATCAAAACACTCCTTCACCAAACTGGTTTGAGTGAAAAGTTGTGTATTTCTATCTGGTGTCAGGGATCTCTAACCTCCAGCTCTTTCCAGGTGTGAAGTAAGAGCGCAGTTCCCAGTCTTCCTCATCTTCCAAAGACCAGAAAGGTCCTTGGATCAAAGCCACAACAACTTTCAGCAGCCACCATCACCACAGCTGAATGTGCAAGCTACCCATGCAGTGGGTGTGAGTTTTATGCCCATGTGAATGTTCATTTTCTAGGTAAGAAGACAAGGAGAAGCTGTAAAGTGGAAGTTTTTTGTTTGACCCAGTAAGGGTCTTCACGCACTCTCCACTCTCTCACTCCAAATTAAACCAAATTCTCTCTTGTTGGACTTCACTGCTGCTACAGCCAGAATTTCCTTTTTGCCTCATTAGCCAGAGCAATGGCTAGTTTTAAAGCTTTGCTAACACTTCCTTCCTTCTCCCCATCCATAATGCTCCATCAGACATCATCACAGTTCAGCGACAAAATAATGAAGAAAAACACACATTTGACAGTTTGCTGAGACTGCTCACTCTGCTAGTCTCAATTCTGCTTTTTGTTGATTCCTGGAACACTTCTGCCAGGCAATACCTACTCTGCAGCAGGAAGCAGCAGTCCTGGAATCACAGAATCCCAGGTCTGTTTCCACACAGCAGCAGAGGGAGATGCTGCAGTGGACCTGGCAGTTCTGGTCCTTGGAGTTCACACTGGCCCTGTCTCTGCTCTGTATGGATACACCTGAACATGTGCATGAGGAGCTCAGGGCTCCTCAGACACTTACCAGCATCTGTGGCAGGCAGCCACAAGCTGTGAAAAGAGCCAAAACATCCCACATGCTGGGGAATAAATACACCATGAAGTTAACCATCAATGTACACAGCTTATTCCCTCCTCCACTACCATCCATGCAAAGAAATCCTTGAGTTACCACTGCCAAAACAGCAGTGACATTTCAAAGTAGCCACATGCAGATTAACCAGCACTTTTGTTGGCTCCAAAAGAGTCAACACAAGCTGATCTTACAGCCCCAGGCTTCCTGCTGTCATTTATGTGGCCACAAATAGAGATCAGAGTCTTATGTTCTCATCCTTCACCACTCAGTGCCTGGGCTGGCTCCTTACTTGGCCCAGATTCAAAACCAACATTGTCTGCAGCAAACACAGAACTTGTGGCCACCTGGGCCATGGTGCTTCACGGGCTCTCACTCAGAACAGTGTTCCCTACAGTTACAAGCTGGGGTAAGCAAGAGGGATCATGACAAAACAAACACCAGTAGGTCATCCTTAATTCAGAAATTGTGCTCTGTGTTCCCAACCACCACCATTAGACACCTCACCCTTCAATGTATAGACACTTTACAACCTGCAGACCACGAACCCCAGGGAATCCTGAGATAATTCCACAAAGGGTAATTAAGAAAAGTGAGACTATTGCTAATGGACTTAGCTCTGTGGGGATCCACGTACTGATTGAAAAGTTTTTTAAATAAGAAAAAAAGAAGGTTTGCGTGGACATTCACTGCACAAAGAGTTCATTCTCCAGAGTGGCAGAAGTCAGAGACACCTTCTGCACACAGCATATCCCTCACTGTGTCTGTCCCCCTGCATTGCTGATCAGCTCTGTATGCGATCACCTCCTGTTATGCTGTTGTTTTACACAAGCTCAACCCATGAGAACCAAAATCAAACAGCAAAAGATCACTGCTCTGAGATGTAAGCATAAGAAAACTTCTTTCCTAAAACTGATGTTCACAAAATGGAACACAAAATAACCTGGAGACAGCTCCTGTAACACAATGTCACTGATCAAATATTACAACAGGCTCACTCTGAAGAGAAGCCCCTTGCCTTGCCACATGTGCCCAGTCCTCTCTAAACTTCATTAAAGTCTAGTAAAAAATAAATAAGACAAATATCATTTGCATTTATTATACGAATTAGAAGAGCTTGCCAGATGGGGAGCTCTCCCCCAGCAGGGCCGTTGTATTCCAGGAGAGAAAAGCACTGGCACTACCCAGCTGTTTGGGGCCGGTGATGTTCCCACTCCTAGAAAACCATCGCCCCTGGCTTCTCCCTGTAATTAGTTCGTGCTAATACCCTTGGCTGGGCTGTGGAAAAGTCACATTCTGAAAGATCACCCTGGTGAACAGCTGTACCCAGGAGACAAAACGTCACCACTCCAAGCTGTCAGCCAATTCATCTCCAGGAAAGTCAGCCGGGACATAAATTGGGAGTTCTTTATCTCAGGACAGCAGACTGAGCCGGGCTTTAATTGCTGAGCTATGCTAATGAGCCTTGTTTGTGACACGAGGTGCTTCATGTGGCTCTGTTTGAGAACACGGCACTGTCACACACACCCCCCCCCGCCTCGAGGGCACACACAATCAGCTTAAATCCGTCTGGATACAGAACAGAAATCACAGAAATCATGTAAGGGTCCCCTCAGCATGGCACCTTATCAAAGGCATCATTAACAGCTGCCTGTGCCGTGGCAGGAGCCTCTCCTGGGTCAGCTCACTTCAGTTCTCTCCTATTCTTTCCTCCCTTCATAGTTATTTTTTTCCTAAATTGTGAGTTCTGTAAACATCGCTGTCAAATCATCTGCAGGTGATAATGATACCAAGAATTTAGTGTTTCCTCACAATAAGAGCTGTGTCTGGTTTTAAAAGGAATTAAAACAAATCATGCCCAGGGAAAAGCAAACAGACAAAAGAATATCAGCTGAAGTCTTTCTTGCTGACTTCTTGACTCAAGCTCTACTTCAGCCTGGATTTCACTTTTTTCCTTTTGGATTAGGGGCTGCACTAATGAAAACAGTTATTTTAGCATTCATATTTTGGAAAATAATCAGAGAATCACAGAATGGTATGGGCTGGGAGGGATCTCAAGGATCGTGTACTTTCAACCCCACTGCCATGGGTAGGGAACCTTCTGATCGATCAGGTTACTGAGAGCCTGATCTTCAATAACCTCCAGGGATGGGGAGTCCAAAGCCTCCCTGGGAAAAATAATAGCCCAGGTGGACACAAGGCTACAGATTTCCTTGTCCAGATATCAAATGCTGTTTCATTTGCCCCATTAATGATGAGGCTTGCTTGCCACAGAAAGCCCAAGCCACATTTCTATGGGTAAGGCCAATGCTCAGCATCTTTAAAAATCATTAGTAGTTAAATGTGGCATTATTATTCCTATGGCACACCCAGGGACACGTGCAGGCATCACAGACCCATGTGCCAGACACTCTACAAACATCCATTTCCCCAAGCTCTGAGATCTTTTAACCTGGGGGCCCAACCTTTCACACACTCACACACTTGAGTAACCACCAGCATCTCATGGCCCCACTGAAATCAACACAACTGATGAATGGAATGAAATCAGTAATTACCCATGTGCTTAATTATTTGCAGAACTGGGGGCTAAGTGCTTCATTTTTAGCTTTATGCTTGAAAATATTGGTTCGAACCTAGTGTGCCTCACTTTGCACTCAATCCCACAAGGAACAGCATGGTCTGGCCTAATTAAGCAAAAGCACTTAACGAAGTGTTTAGCTTCCAGCATGTGAACAAACCCATTGACTGAACACTGCATTGCTTGGGGTGGCTCAGCCCCTTGCAGGATGGGGCCCTTCAGCCCCGGTGTTAGGGGGACATAACTCAGGGAAACATGACCCAAACCCCAAACCTGCCCAAGTGCTCAGGGTGTTGGACACCCCAGGGCTCCCCTGGCAGTGGGTTGGCTGAGGATCCACCAAAGTGTCCCCTGCTCCCATCCTGGATGACATCCAAGTGCAGGGGGGTGCACAGAGGCAGTGCTGGGATTTAAAGAGAAGCTGCAAATGTTCTCTGTAATTAACTGACTGGAAGTTTTCATGCTCAGAAGCACATCCCTCATTTAACTCTGGCCACAGCTCCCAGTCTGCAGCAGAGGAGCAGCCGAGCCCTGCTGCAGCACAGATGGCCCCAGGGGCTGGAGCAGAGTGGACACAGAGTGGACAAAGCAGACTGGAGAGGCACGGGTCAGGGGTGGGGGCTGCAGAACGGGATTTGCAGCCAGACCCCTCTGCACCTCTGCTTTCACCTCCTTTTTTTTGTCAGGCTGAGGAGCACCTGGAATGGGGCACGTGCATGAGGAGACCCAGCTCTCCCCAGGCCTGGAACAAAGCCTCCAACCATGGCTTGCTTCTTACAAGCCCTAATTTTAGGCCCTTTAGGACACAAAATAATGATAACATACTCCCTGGAAAAAAAAATCCCCTTGGGCCTGTGTAAAATTAGCAGTGTGCTGCCTGTCCCACTTTTCTCCAGCTATGTGGGGCAGCCTGGCTTATTAATACACTGGACTCATTTTGAGATCCTTTGCTTTCCCTCTTGCAAAGGGAGCCTGGAGGCAGCCAGGCTGCTTCTCCCAGCAGTGCCAGAGGTGCTCCCCTTACCCTGGCAGACAAATCCTCCTGCACATCACCTGGGAAGGTAGCAGGAGAGGACAGGGCAAGGTGGAGGAGCTGCTCTGCTGCTGCAGGGGAGGAAGAGGAGGGATGTTCCCTTTGCTGGCACAAGAGGACCCCCAACAATGGGGGTGAAGCACAGCTTGGACTCTCCAAGGCGGAGAAGATAAACCACCGGTGATCTCCACCCTGCAGAGGCTCTGGCAGCAGCCTGGCAAGGCAGCAGGGACTTCAGTGCCACTCCTGGAGGGAGCTGTCCTGTCCTACCCACACAGAAACACACACCCTCCCCTGGAAACAAAGCACAGGTTAAGAGGAAAACTCCTTGAAAGTGCCATCATTACCATAATTCAATATTAGTGTAAAATACAACCTCCACCCAGGAGCTCAGAGGAGGTTGGTCCCTTGAGACCTGTTGTCTGCCCAGGTGAAAACCTCCTGACAGGGTAAGGAAATTTCAGAACTGCTGTGAGATTTCTTCCAGTGTGGAAGAAAAATCCCAGTTAAACTACAGTGTGCAAGGAGAAAACTGGGGAGAAGAGAAAAGGGGAGCTGACCCCCAGACACATCTACATTAGAGCCATTTAAGGAGAGTGAACCTCAGCTAAAAGAACAAAGTTTTCAGAAATAAGGTTTTTCATGATGTCACACAGCCTATTCTTTCACTCCAAACTACAATCTGCTCCAGCATTGTTTTATCTCTCACTGTTCACTCAGAGTGTTGTGACACTCCAAACCTGAGCCAGCTTCCCTGTTAAATACTGATTTATACTCAGCTCAAACAAAACTTCACAAAATTAGTACTAGATTTCACTCAGCTATGGAACACAGCAACATATGAAGAGAAAGAGGAAAGGGAAGATCTGGGGGAAGATGATGTTGTGTACCTTAAACAAGAGGCGTGTATAAACTGCCCTGGCCCCACATAGCCTCAAGAGCTAAGCCTGTGAATCAAATACATTTCAGTAAACAAAAATCTACTGAAATGGCACTGTTTTTCCCTGTGTAGCTTCTTTTTTCTCCCATGGGAAAAGCAAGTTGTGTGCTTGGTTTTTTTTTCTCCTTTCTACGAGGTACATTATTCCATTTAAGTGCTCATGTGTGTTTATTAATAGAGCAAAAATGAGCGAACAAGGAGCTGCTCTGGGGAGACTGAGAGCCTGCACTGGAGCAGTGAATCAGAGGAACAAATCCATTTAGGAAAATGCTCATTTTGAGACAAGTTCCTTTCACATTTGAGTAATTTTCCTCTACACCCCAAACATAATCAGACCCATTGACATGCCAGTCCTACAACACCATGTACACACTCCAGGCAGGACCCTCCAGCTGCATCTGCTGATGTTGTGCCACAAAACAATCAGAAAGTGACCAACAGCAGCTCACACATGCTGGGAAGCAGTGAATGATCCTTAGAAATGTTTAGAAACCCTGTAAGACTGGCACCTTGCTGGCACCTTAGCGCATGGACAGGGTGAGACCTGAGATGATTCTGGCCCTCCACAATGGTGTCCTGTACCCAAAGGTGATTCTCTTAAGGCTGCCAAGACCTCCTGGGCTGATGGGGACAGCTCACAGCTCCTTGCAGCTGCTCTCCAGAGGCACAGGTGACATTGCTGCTCACTCCAGAGCAGACAGAGGATCCTGCTGTTTCCACTGCTGCTGAAAAACCCAGAGGAAAGACCTGAAGAAATGCACACACAAAACCAGACACAAATGTGGGCACAATTCCCAGAGCAGTGGAAAAGCAGATCCCCAGTTCTGTCCCTGAAAAGGGAGTCAGAAGAAAGTGAAGCACACAGGGAAGATGTGCCAGCAAAGGTCACCAGAGAGGCAAAGCACACATTGTTCACTTGCTAATGAAAGGTGTTCAGTAATGTGAGAAGAAATATTTCAAGACCAGCTCATCACTTATCACAGACCCCCAGCTTTGGCAGTGACACCTGAACTCCTGCTACCTGGGACAGCAAAGCTCCCTGAGGACACCAAAGGTCACAAGCATTTCATTCATTTACTCTTTCCAAAAGGCATTGTTATTTAACTCGCTGTCAGTATCGGTGCTCGGCAGCTTCAGCTCTCCCTTGGCTTTGCTGAAAGAGTTTCCCAGCCAGTGGGAGGCTGCTGGTGGATCCAGCAGAGCCAGGACAGCGTCTGATGTGGCTGTACCCCCCAGCACCAAAGGCTGTGCTCACAGCATCGCTGCTCCGATGGGCGCCCAAACGAGATCAGCTCATTGCAGACAGTGCCCAAGGAAAGCTGAGCTTTTCCATGCCAGCATTTGCCTTCCCAGCCTGCAAACACACAGCTGGGAGATTGGCCTGGCATTCGGGCTGCAGCATGTGACTTTAATGAGGGAGGTCTATGATCTGCAGGACTAATGCACACGGGTGCAAAAGCAGCTCCCTGACCTGCTTCACTGGAGTGGAAGGATTTTATATTGTTTTTTTTCGTGATTAAGGCCCACTATGGGGAAACAAGCCTATTCTTGGCTGTTTTCACAGCCCTAGCAGGTGATTATGAGCAAATTCTATAGCCATGTTCTACCTCAGGAGTACCCCACCACAATAACGAGATAAAAGTGCCTTTTCTCACAGGAGGATGCAGCAGGTTTGGGTATTAAAGGATGAATGTCACAGCAATGCTTGTAAAATGTAAAGACTAAAATTGGAGCAAGCCCTGCAGCGTTGGCTTTGAAAGCCTTCATGGAATAGCTGGATCACAGTGGTCTTTTGGATCTCTGAGCAACACCTGCAGCAAATGGGCTTCACTGCTTGCCTCCTCCCTGCCATCCTACCCAACAGCAGCCTGCCTGGAATACATCAGGAAGGAGAAGCCAGCAAGCAGAGCAGCTGTTACATGGCTGGGTGTCAATAAACATTTCATGCTTATTGTGTGTCTGTACAATTGTGTGCATGCCAAGGGACAGCTTTTCCCTCACTCCCTCCTTCAGGTACCACACTGCAGGCTGGGCTGGAGCTTCTCCTGTAGAAGAGCAGAGGGCAGCTTGCTCCTGAAAACCACCTCTTCCCCCATCTTTAACATTAAGGAGGAAATAAATCAAAGAGACTGAAGTACTCAGGCACCAACATGGCAGGAGAAGTGTCTTTTCCCCATTTTTAGTTCAGAATTTGCATACTTATGCCAACAGATATTGCAGCTAGACCTAAAGGTGCTGCATTGCCCCAAGGCTGAAGGCAGTCCCTGCAGCAACAGGGATTTATTTCCTCAGACTCTGGCAATGGAGTCAGTGCCAACCCCCTTCAGTCCAGGAATGAGGAGTGCCAGTCTCAATCTCCTGGACACTCCCAACAGTCTGCATCACCTTTCTCTAATTCAGTTCTGAAAGAAACAGTGAAATAACTTTTTCTATCTGCTTTTGCAGGAGAAAGTCACAAACTAGAGAAAGTGAGTGACTAACTAGAAATAGTAAAACTGCAGGAAAAACTGGAGTAAAACTGCCCTGAGGAGCTGCAGCCCCAGCCCATGTGCAGACTGTGCTGCTTCAGTGAAACCAGCTAAGTTTTAAAACCAGCTTTACTGACTTCAGTCAAATCAGCTCTGTCCAGTTCACACAGTTCCACAACTGATGTCACAGAGTACCAAGTGTAACTCTTGTGGGAAACCTTTTGCTGTGCTCCCATCATTCTGATTCAGAAATATTGTCCTATCTGCTTTAAATTGCTCCATACTAGTGGGTTTATTTCTGGGTTATTGCTACATGTCTCTCCTCCCTGTTTATACATATTATCTCCTGGTTTTCCACAGAGCAAGTAAAAGTCAGCCCAGATTTTCATATTCCACACACCTTTTTTTTTTCCTTTTTTTCCTAAATCACTTCAGGACTCACATTGCCCTGGGATTAGCCCAGGTTTTTGGTTTGTTTTTTTTTTTCAGCCACAGAATAAAAATGTTATGGTTACATAAAAAACCAGGGCTTTCCATCACTAAGAGCCACGGGAAGGGAGGAGGGCAGAGCTTGGCCACTGCCACTGCCACAGCCACAGCCAGTGCTGCCAACGTGCCTCAAACCACATTCAGCTCTCTGCCAGTGTGGGCTGCCTCTGTGTTTGCTCTCTGTGGCTATAGGAACTTAACAACCAAGCAGAAAAATGGCTTGAATAACAATAGATTGTTATGGGATGGTCATCACTGGACGGGGAGAGGAGCACCTGCCCCAGACCAACACGAACAGCAAAACCTCCCAACCCTACTCCCCATCTCACTGCCCCCTTCCCTAAATTCAGGCTGATTTTGACCTTAAACTACTCGATGGGCTTCCCTGGAGTATCCAGCGTGGTTTCCATGGAAGTCTCCTCTTTACAGTGAGATAAAAATGTGTCTGATCTCTTCCTCACATGCTAGCAAACACTGGAGGAAAACAACAGAAGCGCCAGTGAGGAAACATTTCAGCTGTTTTGCAAAGACATAAAAATCAGTGATACAACAAAACCCTGTATTGAAGCATCTTAAAAATCCAACCCAAGATCTTTTTTCTCATTATGAAGAATATTATACAAAAAAAAAACAACTCCTTCAAGTAGATGCAGCTGCCTGAATCCAGTGAGCAAGAGGTAGAAAGCCTGCCCTCAGACAGCATTTCAGGCAGCATTTAATAAAATCCCAAAGATTTGAGTGCTGTTTGCCACACCATATAGCGTTTCCAGGAGTAGTCTAAACATTTAGATTTAAACATCTCTGTCCTGTTTAAAAAATCTTGAAATGCTGAAAGTGTAGTTGTGTTTTTCCTGATGAAAATCTGAATGGAAATGGGGAGAAAAGGGGGATGGAGTGAGGCAGTAAGAAACACAGTGAAAACCAGCACCACCACCTAGACAGTCCAGCATGGATTTTACAGTTATGGATTAAAATATTAAAATATTAAAATATTAGCATGGTGTCTCTGGCAAAATTGATTCATGGTAGGTCGAAGGCACCATTTGTGCAAGTCCCAGAATTTAGGAACAATTATCTTTATTTCTATTTGTTTCATTTCATAGTAACTTTGACCCTCATATACCACTCTATTTCAAGGCATGTTGAACACCTTTGAATTCCAGTGTTGTGATGTTTTGGGACATTGCTGAAAAGCAATACAGCAGCTTTGTCTGCTGCCTTAAAAATAAGGAATTCTAGCAGTTTTTAAAACTCCATTAATAAGAAGTAACCCTGTTCTGGGAAGGATTTCACCTCTCCCTTCATCTGCAGAGGAATGAAGCCCTTTCTCATTCCTCTTCCCTCTTTTGCAGGCACTGTCATTGCAGCAGCATTTCTCCACACCACAGCCATGGCCAGACCAAAATAACAGTTTAAATGAAACCATCTGGGTTCTGCATGGATGAATTTATGTTGTGAGGCTTTCCTGAGCAGCAGCAAAACATTTCTAGAGATGGGTGAAACCTGGCACATGTCAAAATAAAACAGTGACATTTTAAAAATTTCTCACGATTTCTGGGAAAAAAGAAATCAGAAATGGTAAAATGAGAAGGTTTAGATGTTTTATTACAGCAAGGCCAAGACACTTGAGCTTTATAGCTCTGATGGCTATAGAGAGTTGCTGAAACAGCACTAAGAAGCATTTTGAACTAACCATAAGGTTTTAAAACTGTTGTTCAGATACTGATGAATTCCATGGATTTGAAATACTTCCATTTCAGTAAAAGCTTACAAGCACAATTTTCAAAGGGTACATTTTGCTTCCAATACACAAGTTAATACATATCTAGGCTCTCAGGAGCATCATTAATTAGAGAAAATCCAACCACATCACAGCACTGTTCATTTTCTATTATCATTGATATTTTTTAACCTTATATAAAATCAGTTCCAAAATCAGTTGCTTTTCAGTGGCATGCACTTTCAATTTTTATAACATCTGGGTGTTAAACTTAGAGAAAAGTTGTCCATTAGTTTAGGACATGATGGTGTTCATTTGTATTCTATTTACTTCAAAAGGGAAGAGCACTCATATTCATCCAGACAGCTATAATAGTTTTTTACCAGGACAAAACTGCTGAGGAAACCAAAGATGAACCCACCAGAATTCTGAATGGTGGAGGAATCTTCTCGCAATTGAACATACTTATGAATAGATATTTTTGCTTTTGTCAGCTGCTCTTTTTGCCTGAGTAACACAAGTGGAATATGTTGTCACTGTGTCTCTTTTTGTCTCAATTATCTCAATAAAATCATTATTAAAAATTAATAAATAAGGATAAAACTAGAAGGAGTCTTCTCATTGATTTCAGTGGAATCAGGATATAACGAGTTTGTCTTTTTAAAGGATCAGGATCCAGAGACATTTGGGAAATCTGTACTTACATTTGTGCATGCATCTTTATATCTTCTAAGTGGCCTATACCATCAATTGTTCTCCCTGTTTAGAAAATGGGATTTAAATATTTCAAAATCAGTTTGTGTCTCATCTCTACATTCTCCATGTCCTCACCTCTGCTCTTACTTTCAGGTCCTTAAAGCAATGCCTTTTCTGATCTCCTTCCCCAGCAGTAAAATTTCCTCATCACCACTCTTGTCCACCACTACCAAGTATGTCCTTGGCAATCTGCATGCCAGCAACAGTTTGAAATGCAAACATACCCATTTCTCCCTCTAAAGCTGGCTCTGTCTTTGGAAACCTTGTTTTTTCTGTGAAAGTTTCGTAAACAAAATTCCATTACACTGAACTATACCTTACTTTAGTCAGTCTGCTGCTGGAATGGACTAAAATACCCACTTTTTAATTTCTCCAGCAGCCCAAGGGCTGCAGTCAGACAACGGTGCCTAAACTTGAAGTAACCAAGGCCAGGCTGGACAGGGTTTGGAGCAACCTGGGGTAGTGGGAGATGTCCCTGCCCATGGCAGGGGTGGAATGGGATGAGCCTGAAGGTCCCAAAGTTTTCTGTGACTCTGTGTCCACAGCAAGCACGTTGTGTGAGCTGGTTTGGTGCCTGTTCAGGGTGGTGAAGTGTGTTAACTAACACATGTCCTGACACTGTCCCAGAATGCTGCTCCCAGCCTCACAGACTGCTCTGACTGAGGAACCACAGCAGCACAGAGCTGACCTGGGGCACAGGGCAGAACCTGGAACCAGCTGACAGAGCTCCAAGTGTGACTCCAAACAAGGAATCATCACCCAGGAGTTCCCAAGAAGCTCCATGGTGATCTGTTCTCAGCTATGTAACATCCTTCCTGGAAGAAAACATGAAATCATCTTCTAATAAAGCAGCAGATGACAGCAGGGCAGAGCCATAACTGAGGGAGAGGATTTTTCACTGCCAAGAACTTGGCTTGGGAGAGGCAAGGGAGTCCCAGGCACCTCAGTGGGGTAGGATGGAATTCCCCAGCTCCATGGGGAGCATGGAGGAGGCAGGGCTTTGTTCTGGGGGTCAGAGATGCTCAGACAGGTTTGGGATCGTGGCGGTTCCTGGGCTGAGACAGACCCAGGGCAAGGACATTGCATTGGCTCCTTCCCTGGATCTGCTGGATCTCAGAGCCTTGGCAGTGCCTGGCAGAGCCCAGTGTTTGCTTTTTGGAGTTCTTTTTGGGGTGCCAGCCCTGGCACAGCCATCAGCCAGCCCTGTCCCCACGGGGCAGGGACACGCTGTCCTTCCGCCTTCCTGCCTTCCCAGGGCCCTGCTGGGATTTAAAAATATCCTTTCCCAGACTCTTAGCAAAGACACAGATCTTCTGGTTTGCAGTTTAACTCCTAGGGCAGCCCATGATACAAATAGTGGGAAGCTACAGGGCTAACAGGGCATTTGGACACCAAAGGCATAAGAATTCCAAAGGCTTTGCAAGGAATTTCAGATTGTATCATTATTTTTAAAAGATAAGGGGAGGTTGTGCAGGGAAATACCGCCCTTCAGAATCCACCCACTACAGCCTAGTGTCAGAAACAAAATGCTGAGCTGGAGCACCCTTGGTCTAAACCTATTTTTATGTTCCTCTTGTTGTACACAGTGTCTGAGGGTTGTACTGTGGCAAAGGATGCAAATCTTCCTGTGCTTCTGGTATTACTGGTGCAATTCCCACTGGAGGACAATGTTAAATTTAGAGCCCACAATTCATAGAGGAAGCTGACAAGCTGCAGAGAGTTCAGGAAGGAATATGAAGGATGGAAAAACAGCATTTACAGCTGCAGAAGGTTGATCTATTTAGCTTGTGAAGAGAGGAGTTTAAGGGATGACTTGGTTAAAGACCATCAGTGTTCACAAGGAGAATTAAATGTTGAGATTCAGCTCCTCAATTAGCACAGGAAAACCTTGACATTGAAAACAGGCAAGTCCTGACTGGAAACATGAGGCACATGTTTACCAGTGTAAATAATGAATTTATTACCAAAGCCAGAGCTGAAGCAGACAGGATGGCTCTTCATTACAGGGTTTTTTAATAACATTTGAATGCTCTTTTCCTGAAAAGACATGTTGAAATTCAAACAAGCACAAACAGAACCAGCCTTGTGACCTGTATTATCCAAGGGAGCAAACAGTAATGCTTCCCTTTTTTCACATTCATAGTCTTCTCTCCCTTCCACAGTAATTCCAAGTGTGTAACAGCTGAGAGCATAATTCTGATCACAGATCCCCCATGCAGATCTGCTCTGTGTTTGTGCAAGCCCCAAGTAGATCTCTCCTCTCTCTGCCAGGTGCCTCTCACCTGCATGAGCCTTGAGCCATAAAACCCCACTGCAGTGGCACTGGTGTTCCCTCCTCACTGTCTGGAACCAGCACACACTCCACCTCCTCACTCCCCTCCTCCTGGTGCCCACCAGCAGCAGGGAATCCTTTGACACATCCTGGTGCAAGCAATTCCAGCCAGTCCTCAGTTATCCATCCTGCATTTCCCTAATGTCCAGCATCCACCACCCTCGCTGTGCTGTAAACCCACTCCTCTGTGTCCTACCCAACAGCATCATGGAGAACAGATTATTCAGATTATTCCCTCTCTTGAAGGTGTTTAAGACCATTTTCATGCCCCACTAAAGTCTCCTCCTGACACAACAGCACCAATTCTTTCTTCCTCCCCTGAGAGGCCACAGCTCTCATTAGTTTTTGCCACTGGACTCCTTCCAGGTGCACCTCCAAGTGCCACCCCCCAAACTCCACATGGGGCTACAAGCCTTCCACAAGCACACAGCAAAACCCCAAGCCCTGTCACGTGTGCCTGAGAGCAGAACTTGGCCCTCTTTTAATCCCATTGCATTTATCAGCCATATAATGTTTTGCACATTATCGCCCCAATTATAGAGGCTTGTAGGTGATAATGAGATTGCACTGGATATATTCCAGCAAAGCACATTCTAGGTTTTACTAACTTCATTAACCAAGAAAAGCTGGTTAATGGCTGAAAAGTGCAATGATGCACATAATCACACCAGTTGCTTTGCTACTACAATTATATTATTAAGATGGATCTTTGAGGTACAATTTTCATGTATAATTAGTGGGTTATCCCTTCAGGAAAAAAAAAAAGTAATTCAAAAGCACCCAAAGGTTTGAGCAAAATAGTTCTTACTGAAAACACAAATGAAGTCACGCTCTCAGGTCAGGTCTGAATGGGATCTGTGAGAAAACAGGAGTGCAAGAATTTAGAAACTTAACACAAGCTCCTCGAGGATGTAAAATGCCAAAGTTGCAATCCACTGACACGCTGGGAACACCCAGTCTCAGTGGTGTCCGTAGGTATCCAGGCTGTGACTTCTGAGAATCCCAGAATGTAACAGAAATGTAAAACACTTAGACTGATTCAGAATTATTTCTTGGTGTTTTAATGACTTCTGTATTCTTCAGTTGCTTATTTTCTTGGACATCACTGTTCTTCCCAATAGAAACAACTTCAGTTTCAGATTAAGAAAGCCAGCACCACCAAGGAGGCAAGACAACAAAGAACCCTCTGGTTATTCCTTTTACCAAATAACAAAACAGAAAACGAGTGTAAATTCTCACAAGCAATTTCCAAGTGCAAGCCTGATTTTTTGGATTGCTTTTCTCTTTCAGCTAAATTGTGCTTATCAGTTTGACAGAAAATGCAATGACTGTTTTTTGCTAGGAGTTTTTGACAAATTTAATTGAGCTGTCAGAAGAAATGCTATTATCCTCACCATGTGAAATTAATATATCAGGAACTTATCTACTGTCTTGTATGTGTGCATGACATTTATATGGACCATTGCAACTAATACACATACATCTCTTCTGCTTGGTAAAATTTCACACAATGAAAAATCTTCAGAACAGAATTTGTGATTGTCTAAAAGTCCTTGAATTTGGCTGGCTCTGCCAAGGAGCTTAGCAGGAGACTTTGCTGGATTTAATCAGCCAGACAGACCTCAGAAATTCTGCTGGAATTCTTGTTGCTGTTAGAAATATGCACTAGTATTTGCTAATTCAGTTCAGAGCAGATTCAGAAACTAAAAGCAATAAATCTTCATGCAAGCATTGAGCTCTCTCAAGGATATCCTGGAGCAGTGATTTTTGGAGAGCAGGAATACATAAAGGAATGTAGAGTGTCTAGCCAAAGTCTTATTTGAAATACTTTTTTCAATGAATCCAGAGAGTTGTCCAAAACAGAAGACCTCTGATTTTTCCCAAACACATTGATTTGGCCTTCCTTTCCATGACCCTGCACAGGAGACAAGAAAGCAGAGGCAGCAGGAGTTGAAATCAGTGCACAAACTCCTGGCCACTCCCTTTAAGCATGGAGGAGTTATTATTTAACTGATAATAAACAGGAGTTAATCTGCACTGCAAGTCACTAGGACATCTTTCTGTGCCTTAATAGCTCCGGAAATCCAACAAAAACTGCCAACTTTGAGAAAAACTGCAGGTACTGTGGCAAGGCCTGCCATTATTAGCACATACTTAATGTTTGCTGGACATCTTGCACGAGACCAGGTTGCTCAGAGCTCTTGCAGCTTGACCTTGGACACTTCCAGGGATATCCAGAGATATTCAGCAATAATAAAGTTCAGTAATATAGACCTGATTTAATTCACTTACTTAATAATAAAAATTAATTTTACACATCAAGTGTGTAAAATTAACATACTTCCTGTGCGATTTCAAGCTCACAGGACCTTTGCAGAAGAACCTGGTTCTCCATTTCAACATGAGTCTGACTTGCTGTAAAGGGAAATTACATTTGACATTTAGGAACTGAAGTGTTTATAGCATTTATTACATTTTTCTGATATATTAATAAAATGCCCAAATACAAATTGTTCTTCAGCAAAAAAAGAAACCAAACTTACCTTTCAGTTTTCATAAAACCCACTTGATTTTCTCATAAACAGTATATATGAATTTCTATGCCACTTTGACATCCCTCTCCATAAGTCAGTATATCCTCAGGACAAATATGGTTCTGCTGATAAACATTTGGCTCTTGGCTTTGTTTGTGTTCTGCAGTAGTTTGGATGGGCAAGTCAAAACTCTGACTGGCTGTCTATGACCTTTGCATTCTCCTTTAAATTCCATGCATTTGCAAGAGATGATGGAAGAGCTGATAGTGTCTACTGTTTGTCAGCCACGATAATTAGATTAGATACAATTTTTTTATTGTAAAAATAGTCTTGTAATGGATTTTTTTTTTTAGCAGCTACTATTTCCAACATTTCCAGCTGTGCTCTGAAGATTTTTAAAAGTCTGTATCCAGGAAGCACTTTGTCTCCTTCAGCTGACAAACTTTTTTGGGGAGAGAGGAAATTCAGTTTTTCTTCTCTCTGCACTGTCAGCCCCCTGAGCATGAAGTCTCTTCTCCTCCTCTTTGCTGTCAGCCCTGGAGAGGGCTCAGCTGCCCCCTGCAGCCCCCACAGACCCCCTGAGCACTCCTACTGCTATAGACAGCCAGGCTGATGTGGCAGTCTGGGCTCTGCTGAATGCTCAGCTTCAATTCCTCTTGGTTCAAGGTGTCATTGCTAGAGATAAAACAAAATATGGGAAATGATGGCATTTTGCTGGAAATATGAGTGCTCAACAGTCAAGCAGAGCCATGTTTAGGTTGCCCATATAACTTTCTGCTGTGATGAGTACATTACTTACTTGATGACAATGATGTATTCTTGGAAGCACCTTTTACTTTCTGCTCTCAGCTCTTTTCAGTTTTCTGCATGCTATGAGGTGGAGCAGCAGTTCTTACAGAGCTGGCTAATGCTGTGTGCTGTTCTGCACTTCCAATGGCTGAACAAATTGAGAGACAGCTAAAAATGATCATATTTCCCACCCCAGCTCTCTTTCCCTGGGTAAATGTTTGCTGCAGTTACCTGAGGACTGCCATGTAACTCTGAAATGAGTGATCTGGACAGTCACTCCTGCCCCCAGTGCACTGAAAGTTGTGTTCCACACCCTGAAAAAGCTTGGTAACCTGTTAAAGAAACACCTGATGTGTTTGGTTATCCTGAAATGGCCCCCTGGGCTCAGCACAGATCAGGAGAAGGTGAAAACACCACTGCCTCCTTTGAAGTCAGATTTCCTGTTCCTTGGAGGATCAGCTGCTTCAAAAGTAAAAGCACACCTCCAAAGAAAGATTCCCAAAACCAAAGTCATGTTTTATGGCTGGCTTTTGCATCCCTAATCCTCCATCCCAGAGAATTTTTTGCCAGTAAAAAGGGGCTAGCTAGGATGATTTCTTTATCCTTCTTACCAACATTGTCATGCCAGCTCAGACCCTCCTTTTCCTGGAGTCTGGGAGACACTGTGCCTGCGATCTCCCACCTTCCTCACAGCACTGACAAGGAGCAGAGGTTTCCTCCTCAGCACACGCCCTGTGCACCGCTCCCTCCTGAGAAGGGAAACACCAGAGAAAGTTCTTCTCCCACACCAAACATCGGTGCTGGGGCCTCTGAGCAGAGCCCAGGCTGAATTTCTGCTTCCACCACTTGTGTTTGTATCCTCCACTGAAACCTAGCTCACCCATGTCAGTCCCACCAGCTGCTTCCAATCTTCTGAACAGGATTGCTCTGTGCTATAAACTTCAGCTTTCCAAACACAAGCATCATCTGTTAAGCCAAGAGCTTTAGATAGGATTCCTGAACACCAGGCTGGGAGTCCAAGCAGCACAGAGCCTATCTTCCCTGTGTCAGCAGACACCTCATGCATTTTTTGTGCTGTCAGAAACAAACCACTCCTTGATATTCCAAAGGGGGGAAAAAAGTCTTCTAGAAGCGGTGGTGAAGCTAATATTTTAAAAGACCCTTCTGAGAACTTGCCAGCCTCCTGGGGGAGCTTGTCAACATCTCCCACGTTAAATGAAAGCCGCTTTAAAATCCACAGGGGTTTTAAAGAAAAGCTGGAACATATCAAAGCTGCTGGGATAGCAAGCTTCATAACGTGCACAATGCATCAACACTTACAGACAGTAAATCCTCCCCAGCCTCAGGGGAGCTCACAGCCCCCCAGAGTAAGCCCTTTCCTAATGTATCTCTCAAATGAACTGCTAATCCCCTCTCTAAACTTGACAGCTGTCCTGCATGCACTCAAACCCCTCTGTGCTTAAATCCTTCTATCATTCTTGTTAAGTCACTTGTCAGATAATTTTTGCTTTAATACGAAGAAAGAAATCTTTCCTCCAACCCGAAACAAAGGCCTCACTCACCTGCAGTTGGCACATCCACAGATTTCTTACACATATGTGTGTGTGTGCATTCCCAGGAGCAATCTTGGACTTTAAAATTCCTGTGGCCAGTGGGAGCTCCCACACCAGTCCCTCCCAAGCAGATTTCTCAGACCCCAGCAGATCTGATGGCTTCCTGTGCTCACATCAGCTCGAATTTCTGACACGGTTTCTCGCTGCTCTGAGGGAGCACAAAACTTTCCCCTTGGCTGGGCAGAGCTTGGCCCGTGGTGCTGAATTCACAGTGCCAACAGCTATTTGTCACTCCTGCTCCACATGGTAGTTTGCCAGGGTTGCTGTGCAGCCTTGCCACAAGAACTCACACGAGACACCACCAAGACCAGCTGTGGTCTTACACTGCCCAAGTCCTGACAAAGTTTGCCTAAAGGGTAGTTTGGCATAGTCAGAAATAATCCCAACTTCCAGCTGAGGACAAAGCAGTAGCTTTTCATGCAGTTCTCAGTGTTTCAAATGAAGAACATTTCAAAGCACACCAAAACACTAACCCTTCCTAGAAGCAGCTACTTGTCCATTAGCTCTTCTTGACCAAATATTTTGTTTACTATTTGAAACTGATGAAGAGTTTCAGCAGGGCATTGATTCATTCCAATGTCTACAGTGGGATTCCCACTATTGGACCAGCACTGTGACTGGGTGACCCCAATCAGCTGGCATGAGGTTTGTGCAAGTCTGACAATGCCTGACAGCTCTGCAGGGACCTGAGTGGAGCTGTTGAGTATTTGCTCAACACCTGGAACATACTGGTCCATGAGCAAAAGTCTGGACAAAGAAAGCAATTAAATAACTCCTGCAACACTCCTGAAACACTTGGATTGCCAAGGCACCTGAGCTCTGCTGAACTGTTAGTCAAATAGAGGATGTTGTTACTGCAGTGCTGGTGACAAATGTCTATCCTTCACAATATTTTCCCAGTGAGGATATTTTTTCATGCTGCTCCAGGTTCTTCATCACTCCCTGCATTGGTAGTGAGGGTAACAGGGCCATTTCCCTCACTATACAGCAGTGATATGAAATTATTTACTCTGCCTCTTAAAATGTCTACAGAAGATGAGATACAACAATTGCTCCAGGAAGTGATGCTCCACCACTCTGACTGATCACCCTGTGCCCTATCACCCATCTGTTACCTCTGCCATTGCCTGCTGGCTCCAGTGCAAAGCAGGCCCTGAAACACTCTGCTGAAGGGGGCAAAGATCTGTCACATAACTCAGAGATGAGCTCTGGGCTGAGCCTGACATCCCATAACTGTGAAATGTCCCTGTGCTCACCCAGTGCAGAACTGTGTCCCACACAAGCATGCTCTGGAACAGGATTTCCTTTGTGAATGTTTTCAGTACTGAGATGAGTCCCATTTTCCAAGCAGAGAATTCATGCTCTGAAACACTGCTTCCAGCCTGCCCTACTCCCTGCAGCCATCCTTATTGTTCCCTGGTCCTTGGTACACCCACTTCCCAGGCACTTCATGTGGCTGGGGAGGCAGATCCAGCCTCGTGGTGCTGGAGGGCAGCCCCTGGGGAGGTGTTCTTGATACCTGAGCTTATGAAACCTGCTCATTTCAGATGCAAACAAAACACATTGGAAAGCTGCTTTACCTGCCAGAGGAGCATCTGTTAGACTGACAAATAAGGGCTGTGCACAGGGGAGACAGATTTACTTCTGACAAAACTCCACCCACCCTGCTCGGCCCAGCGGCTCTCACCAGGGGCTGGAAATTAATAGGATCTTTGCATTGTCAACTCTTCTTGCTCAAATGGAAAAGCACACCTGATACTTCCCAAAGGAGGATCTGGTTTCTGGGTGACCTGACTGGAATGGAACCATCAGGGGCAGCAAAGGGGCCTTGCATTTCCCCACCGTGGTTCCTTGTCCTACAGCCCTGCCAGGACTGACCAGAGGGGTGAGAGCTGGGCCACCAAAACCTGGGCTCACCAGGCCCAACAGGTGAGTGCTGTGGGACTCTGCAGCCTGTCCTGTGTGCCTCTGCATCCATCCCCTGCACACAGAGCACTCACAGGCAGAGTGCACCTCAGGTCCATCCCTTTCTAGGGTTGAATATTCCAGACCGGTTCCCCATGCCTGAGCAGCACTCCAGTGAGGGCATGTACCTAACCTGAGAGCCCAGCCAAACCTTCTCTAATTTAATTAATTAAAACCCACTTCTGACAGGGGTGCAAAGGAGAAATCACCTCTGACCCACACGACTTACTAACAGAAATAGGAAGGCACCTGCTGCCCTCCATGAGCTTACAAGGCTCCTTGGAGCCTCTTCCCACTCGGACAGCGCTAATCTTGTTCTGTCCCCGCATCGCTCTGCTGCGGATGGAGACTCCTCCGTGCCAGTGCCGGGACGCTCGGAGCGGCACCGCTCCTGCCGGCCGGGCCTGTGCCTCGTCGGGTCATCCTGCGGCTCCGCCCCCCGTCCTGATCCCGGTCCCTATCCTGATCCCCATCCCAGCCCTCGTCCCCATCATGATCCCAGTTGCTCTCCCGGTCCTGATCCCGCTCCCAGTCTCGCCACTCCTGGTCATGATCCTGCTCCCAATCCCGATCTCGATCCAGCTCCCGGTCCCGCTCCCGCTCCTGGTCCCGATCCNCCGATCCCGATCCCGATCCCACCGCACCTGCGGGACCGGAGCGCGCCCGGACCGCGGCCGAGCCACGCCCCCACCGCCTCTCAGCCAATGAGCACGTGGGGGCTCTGTCCTGCAGCCAATGGGAGCCCGGCGGCCGCGCCCCCGCCCCCTACTTGAGGCGCTCCTTGCGGCCGCGCGCTCGCAGAGGCGGCGGGAGCGGGCGGCGNGGAGCGGCCCCGGAGCGGCCCCGGAGCGGACGGTGCCCCCGGCGCTGCCCCGCACCGCGCTCGAGGGAGGGGCCGCTCCTATGGAGGCATTCCCGGGTGCCAAGCTGGAGCAGCACCGGCACCTCCCGCCCGTGGAGTGCCTGCCGGGCGCCCGCTACGGCGGCCGGAGCCACAGCGCCTGTGGGAACGTCTTCAACTCCTGGAACGATTACCTAGGGCTGGCCACGCTCATCACCAAGGCCGTGCGGCCCGGCAAGGGCTTTGGTGCCGAGCCCCCCTCGGTGGTGGTGGCGGCCGCCGTGCCGCCGGCCGAGGAGGAGGAGGAAG
>VWZS01010874.1:2038-37882 GCA_013397075.1 Rhabdornis inornatus | reverse complement strand
CCCCGAGGAGGAAGAGGCGGCGGGGCCGTACTTCGAGGGCGCGCTGGACTTGCACGACCTGGACCTGTGCGGGCATCACCACCATCACCACCACCACCACGGCGAGGGGCTGCTGGAGGAGCGCTTCGCCGACTTCAGTCCCTTTCCCGGGCGCGGCGGCCCCGCCGCCGTGGTGTTCGACTGCTCGGGGGAGCACCCGGGCCGGGAGGGCTCTGCCCNGCCCACGCCTGGGGCGGCGTGGTGGTGGCGGGGCGGCTGCCGGCGCACCCGCGGGCCGCCTCCCGCCTGCTCAAGCCCGAGCTGCAGGTCTGCGTCTTCTGCCGGAACAACAAGGAGGCGGTGGCCCTCTACACCACGCACATCCTCAAGGGACCCGACGGCCGCGTCCTGTGCCCGGTGCTACGGCGCTACACCTGCCCCCTCTGCGGCGCCAGCGGCGACAATGCCCACACCATCAAGTACTGCCCCCTCTCCAAAGTGCCGGCGGCCCGGCAGCTCCGGCACGCCCGGACCGCCCTGGGCAGGAAGGGCCGCTAGCGGCCGGGACCCGCGGGGCTCGCCCCGCTCCCCCCCACGCTGACACTGCCCCGGCCCCGCTGCGCGCTGGAACGCGCGGAGCCCGGCGCCGGGCCCGGGGACTGCGAGGCGGAGATGCGCTGTGTTTGTTTATTGTGAGAAAAAATATATCTATATGTGATTTTTACGGAGATGGCGAGGTCTGACTGGGTGGGAGTGCGCTGGGGGGGTCTGAGGGTTAAACCCACGGCCGGGGAGGTGGCGGGGGGTCCCCGGTGCCCGCGGCGGGGCAGCGCCGCCTTCTGCCGCCCGCCCGGCCCGGCCCGGTCCGGCTCTGCCCGTCCCGAGAGCTCCGTGCCGGCGGGGCGTCGGGCGGGAGAGCTGTTCTTCATTTTCGGTTAATAGCAGGGTATTTAATTAGGGTATACAACTCCTTCGAGCGAAAAGAACTTGCTTTTCAGTTCTTAAAGCAAACATCCCAGCGGTTTTCTTCGCCGGTTTTAAAACCGGTGAGCAAACCGCGATCGAACCTGCCCCTCGGTAATTAACACCTGCTTCCCGAAATCGCAGCATCTGAGCGGTCACCGTTCCTCTCGTGGGCACCGATGCGCTGGTCTCGCAGGTCCCCGTGTCGAATACTCAGCTTTAGGAAAGGTCTGAGAGGGGAAAACATCCAAGTGCATGTTTGAAAACGTGATGACTCTGGGCCAGAGTGTAAACAGAGCTCTTTCCGCTGAGAGAAAGGCGGTAAGAATGGCAATCGAGCAGGCTTTGATGAGGCTGTGTTTGTGGCGGAGAATGGGGGAAGAGACCTGGACAAAGCCGAAAGCTATGACCGTAGGAGAATGGGAGAAGGGAGGTTGTTTATTTTCAAGAGTTCAGAGAATGTGGCTTTAACTCGTTGCAAGTAAAAGAGATCTACTCATGTGGATAACAAATATCCTGAACACTACACAGACTGTACAAAGCATAAGAATTAGGCTGAAGTCCTGGATCACTATGGGTGATGGCAGTTCCTTGGTACTGAATATCAGCCAGGGCTGTATCACTTCTAATCCTCAAGAGAAAAGAAGTTGCTTTTTTTGTTTGTTTGCTCTTGGGTTTTTTGTTACCCAGAGGTAGGACAAGGAGCAGCAGCAGTTTAGAGTGCAAGAGTCCTCTGGAGCAGAAAGATGGATGCTGGAGTTTTCAGTGCAGAGGGTCACACTGCTGTGTGGCTTTACCAACATCTGGGGTGTGGAGGGGTGCTCAGTCCACAGGGGTTGCCCTGACAAGAGCAGGGAGGTGAAGAGAACCTTGTGGAGGAACTGTCGGGACATCACCAGGAAGGTAAGAAAGGAGATGGATCCTGGTAGAAAAAGGGAATTAGGAAAGTGAGGAGTAATCCACACTTGTGTGATTTATTTTTGAAAAGCTGCTCAGCAGGGTGGCAGATGGGATCAGGAGAGCAGGACAGTCAAGAATGGAGTCATAACATTTGTGGGATGGGCTGGGGATGAGGACCCAGGGTTCATTATTCATCACTGCTGTTGACTTGCATCTACAGCAATTAGGAGGGAGAAAGTGATTTTGTGTAGAAGTGTTCCCTTAAATCTCCATCAGATGGCTCCAAAGATGGTGTCAGGTCTAATTATCAAACGCAGTGGGGCTTGCATTAAATAATACTCAGTGGCTACAGCTATCCTTGTGCCAGCCTCCCTCTTCTTGTGCTAAATACATTACATTCTGTCTCTTGCTCTACGGGGAGTGCACCGCAGGTTCTTCTAAGCTGTTAAAGTTAGATGTGTTTGGTTTTGTGATTCCTGGTCCACATAGGTTTAACCTGTGTCCACCACACATTAGAATTGAGCTCAACTGTGATGCTGTGGGAAGAGTTTTCTTCTGTACTTTTGTTACCTCCTTGTGGGAAGTTTGAAGATCCTTATATACATTTTAATGCAGTTGACTGTTACTGGACACAAAAGCAAGAAAGATCAAAGAAAATCTGTCTCGGGTGTTTTCTGAGGGTTGACTGGCTGGGCTGGATTGGAGGTGTTTGCCATGTCCCTGCCCCACCTCTCTGGTCTTTACATTAAGCTGCTGTGCAGTACCAGCCCTATAGCAACACCTGGAAATCCCCCAGGATAATAGCAGATCCTGTGTCTTGGATGGCACTGGCCTTCTGCAGAGCCTGTGTAAGAGGAAAACTTCTATCCACGGCCTGTGCTGCTGCCTGTTGCTCCTGGTTCTGTTCTCCAAGTACCTGCAGCTTGCTCTGGAAAGGCCAAGAGCTGCCTGTCATCACTGCCACCCAGTATTAGGCATCTCATCAAAAGGCTTAACAGGTAAAGTGGAACAGCAACAGCTTCAAGACCAGTTGGGGCTGGGGGAGGTAAAAAAAAACAAACAACAAACTTCAGACTATTGCAGAAAGATGACAGGATTCAGCAAAAGATTCTGACAGCAAGGCTCTTCAGCTACTTTATGTAATCATTCAACAGGACAATTTGCCCTTTAAAGATTTACAAGTGTGAGTCTAACAAAGACTAAACCTTAAAGGCTTTTTGATTGGGTTTTTTTTAAGTAAACTCCTGTGATTTCTGGTGCACCAGCACACTCCTTGTGGCACTGAGTGAGCAGAAACACGCTTGTTCTTGGTCACTCTGAAGAGGTTATTACAATAGACAGTGTTTGTATTGCTACTTTGGCTCCTTAAATACAGAGAGCAGTTTGCATTAGTAATTTAAATACTATGAACAGCAGAGCCTAATCTGAAAGCAGCCCAGGTTAGAGCTGTATTATGCTCCACAGAAGAGGTCTATGAAAAGTGAGATACTATTTTCATTCTTCTATGGGCATCTGCAAATCAAAATGTTATGGTCTCCTGTTTAAACCTGTGCATGTAAGTCATGGAATATTTTGTATAGTGATAGTCTGGCAAGAGGAGTGAACACAATATTGGATAATCAGCCTCAGCTGGTACTAGGCTTGGCAAAAAGCAAGCTACTTCTAATTAGAAACTACTTCCAGATGTATAGGTAACTTGATTCAGCTGAAGTCAGGTAAGTCTGTGCCCATCTTGAGTGGAAATTCTGTTTGGGCAGGTTGCTGTCAGTCTGCTGACCAGTGCCTCAGGCAGATGCCATGGGACCAAACCACATTGGCTATAAAATGTCTTTTTTTCTATTTTTTAAGGTGTTAGTTTGACCCACCAGATATACAGATTTTTACTGGAGATGAGTTGCTAAGAGTTGCATGGGGAGGAAGATATAATTCTAAAATGCCTGTTGTCTGGACAAAACAAGTGATACACTAAATATGGAACAAAATGCAGTGGAATACTTTTTAGAATCTCCATCCTACTGTAATTAAATGCATTAATATTATTTAAGAGGAGGACCAGACAAAGTGTAGAACATTTCAGCTCCAGCTGGTCCTGCTATGGCAAAAAAGGAAGAATTGGGTGTTTTTGTTACACCACTTGAGTGCCTACTTCTTGCAATGCTGCAGGAAACCACAGGATGGGCACTAGTGCCTGAATACCAGGTAGATTTTGGATCTTGCATTTCACTGACCTAATGCCTTCCCTTTGTAGGCAGACACCATTCAGCAGTACCCTTTAGCCACAGGAGAACTTGCTTATATGCAGCAGTTCTTGCCAATGACAGCAGCCCAAGGACAGTAAAACAACAGACACGTTTCATTTACAGCAAGACAAGCCTTCCAGCACTCTGAGATCCTCCTGGCCGCCCACCAGCCCACCCCAACGTCTTTCTGGCCCTCCTCATGGCCTGGCCTCACAAAATGCTGCAGTCAGGAGTAACACCACTGCACCCTGCCAGTTCTCATATATATGATTTTGTAAAAAAAAATATTAGTTTTTATAGGTAAAGCACTCTAGAGAAAGCTTAAATATAATGCCAATGATTCCCTCAGTCCTGCCAATGGGCTGGGTCAGTGTCTGGATTGGGTCAGCAGTCTGGACTGCTCCTGGAGGCAGGAGGGAAACAGCACTTTTCATACCTGACGCTGCCTTGCTGGAGATTTATTTTAATCCAGCAATGTTTGCATCCATTCAAACAGCAGCAGCCTTAAGTTCTGCCCTCTAAATACACCCTGTGGCAGTTTGTATTCTTCTAAGGTTCACTGAAAATTTTAGCTGTTTAATGGAACGTGACTCAAACAAGGCAAAGATTGACACAGAGCTCATTTGGCTTCATCAACATTTTCAGGTAACCAAATGTTGTGCTCGTGTTTAATGATGGCAGGAGATGGAGGTTTGAGCTGTTGGATTTGGTCAGCAGAGGTTTTTGATCACTGTCAGTATTGTGTCTGAACAGATCAAGCAATTAAATAGACACACTGGTATGCCTGCAAAGCTCACAGCTCCCCAGCCTCATCTGAAGCTGCCCAGTCCTGAGAATGTAACACTCATTGACAACATTATCACAATCTCAAATAATGCAAATTAATAACACAGACTAGGAAACAGCTTTAGCTGCTGCAGGGACGACTAACATTCATCCCTGTGTGAAAGCATCTTTGTGTGGATACAATTAAAACTATGTAACTGAAGGTATAATCACTATTTACATATTACAAGGCTGGAGAAAGGCAAATGTTGTGCCTGTGGTTGATGAAAGGCTGAAAGGACTGTCTGAGAAAGCACAGGCCAGATGGTACCACTTCAGTCCCTGGGAAAATCAGAGGAAGTCCTTTCAGAATGTCTTTTTGGGGACATGCAGAAGACGACTGGGAACAGCCAGGATGGAATTACTGAGGGTAACCCATGCCTGGCTCACCTGCCTTCTACAATAAAGTATCTTTATGGACAAGGAAAGGAGCACTGGATGTTCTTCATCTCAACTTTAATAAGGCTTTCAGCACTGTCTCACCCAATATGCTTGCACCCAGCTCAGGATGCTACAGCCCACATAATAAAGAGGACAGAAAAACTGGCTGCATGTCCAGGCTCAGCACTGTGGGCTGGGCTGGAACCATCCTCTAGGCCCTGGAGGCAGCCACAGGATGACACTGAAGTGGGAGCTCCAGCCCACACAGCTGGGACAGGGCTGGTGGCCAAAGGGATGGACAGGAGCCTGCTGAATTCAAGAGGGAGAAGGGCAGGGGCTTGCCCAGCCAAGGAGGGAGCCTTGCAGTGGCAGGCTGAGACTCTAATACCTCTGGGCCCTGGCAGGGGAAAAGGTGAGCATGAGCCAGCAGGTCCCAGGCTGTCTGAGCTGGGCACTGAACTGTTTGAGCCTGGATCCTGCCTGTAGAAGGAAAGGATCCTCCTCAGCTCACGTCATCTTTCCTCTTCGGGGTTCCATTCCCTCCGTACAAGGACTTGGCCAAATTTGAGTACAGCAGAGAGCCAACACAGTGTTTGGGGGCTGGAGCACACTCCTGGGAGGAAAGATTGAGGGGACAGGTCCAGTTCAGCCTGGAAAAAGGACGGATTTTAGGGGAGACCTCACAGCAGCCACCCATTTCCTACTAAGAAGTTACCTGGAAAATTCCAGCTCTCCACAGTAGCACATAATGAGCAGAGAGACACAGAAGCCAAAAGAGAGAGGTTTAAAATTTTGAGGGCCACAAAATGACCAGAGCTGGAGCTCCTCCCCTGTGACCTGGGGTTTTTCATCCCGGAGAACAGAAGGTTCCACAGAGCCCTAATTGTGGCCTTTGAAGGGAGCCTGTAAGAAGGATGGGGACAGATGTTTTTGGCAGATTTTGTTGTGATAGGAAAAGGTTTTAAATGGTTTTAAACTGAAGGATGGTTGATTCAGATTAGATACAAGAGGTCTTTTAACAATGAGACTGGAAAACACTGGCACACATTGCAAGAGAAAGGGTGGATGTCCCATCCCTGGAACCATTCAGGCTCTGGGCATCGTGATCAGGTTGTTGCTCAGATGTCCCTACTCACTGCAGCTGAGGGTTGGAATGGATGACCTTTGAGGTCCCCTTCAACTCAAACCATTCTGTGACACTGATTTTTCAGTCTGGAGCCAGTCAAACAATGGAAGAAGCTTCCCAGAACACTCGTGCAGGCCACAGCCTTGAAGGTCTTCAAAACCACACTGGATAAACATGGTTCTAAGTAACACAGGAATTTCACAGCCAGCAGTGAAGCGAGCTCCTGGGCTCCCTTTAACAGCACTGATCCTGTGACACAGAACGCAAGGGCAGCAGGAAGTGGTTGAAGAACAGATCCAGTAAGCACCATTACTGGATGGCTGCTATTGTCTAGTTCCATCCTTTTTGGGACTGTATAAAGAACAAAAAATATAGTATTTTTTTATGTTTGGAAAACACTACTTCTCTGAATGAGCCCTGTGACTCAACCAGCAATGACATGACAGGATCCAAAGACACAAAAATCAAACCCCAAGAAGATGGTTCTGAGACCAAGTTTTTCCTAAGAAAACTACTGGCCCTGGACAACCCAGAAGAGGGCAGGAAAAGGACAAGAGGACTATTACAACTTCTGTTCACACATCAGGTTTCTCAGGGAGAAACTAGCCCAGGTGTTCTCATCTTCTCCTTCAGCTGGTACCGAACAGGTCTGAGAACAGAAAAGTTGTTCAACAGCTGTTCTGCATGAACACATGGTGCAGAACTCACTAAAAAGTCAAGACACTGCAGCAGCTAATTCCTTAACTTGTTTATTTATCATTGAAGAAACACACAGCAGTAAGTTCTGTGTTGGCTTTAGTGTGACCAGATCGTTCCTCGTTGTTACTACACCCCAGCTTTGAAGTCAACACAGCCATTACTACAAATCACTTTTTTGGAAAGGGAAAGAATTGACCCTGAAGACAAAGAATTGGGGGGAAAATTGAACAATTTCTCCAAAACCACACATTTTAAATATGACAATATTTATAAATCCTTGAAAGGCATGAATTATCCAGTAATGGAAAAAGCAGTTGTGATACTGGCAACAGAAAGTACATAGCCATATGCTTACCAAAACACTGAAATTGTAAAAACCGCAAGTTTGATTTGTACACTGCAGCAGTGTGTACATTACTGGAACAATGACTGCAAAGTGGCCTCAGAGGCATCATGGATTCAAGTAAATCTACAGAAAATATCCCAGTGCAGCTAATTCACAATGTTTATTGTATTCAATTCAAATTTAAACAACTTACTGAATTTAGATAGTGATAAAATATCTCAGAAACCACTTGCCCTCCAACATACCTCTGTAAAAGAGGGCTTTTCTACTTTTTGGCTAATGATGCAAATTCTTTTAGCTCTGCTTTTTCAACAATTCCACTGTGTGAACAGAGATGTTTTCAATTGCATATCCTGTGACAATAATACCCCATTCCAAATTAAGAAAGACTAAAAATATAAAGGGCAGCCTGTTTTGGTGCAAGAGAGAAGCTCTACTGAAGACAGCTGTTGGGCTTGCTTCTTTTTATTTTAGCAACAAATGACCCATGAAATAAGCATCATTTGAAATTTCAAAAACTGGCATTCAATTTCCAACCTTCTGCTGTGAGTTTTGTGCATGATCAATCTATATGAGTAAGTAATTCATGCTTTCATGTTACCTCAAAACATTGGTTAAAGAATTCCAATTCAGAATGTTTATAAGCACAAATATAATCTGTGGATTCGATCAAATCAAAGCTAAAACATCGGTTAAACTCTGTGATTCCCACTTAACGTCGTACAGTGGTCCACCCTTCTTCATCTGTCTCGTTTTTAGTGCGGCGCACGGGCTCACGTTCCTTCTCTGTTTTCCAGGATCCTTTCTCCTTGTCCCCGTCCCTTTCCCGCTCTTTGGATGCTGCTGGGGGAGCAGAAGCTGGAGGAGCAGCAGGAGCAGGGCCCGACCGCCGCGCCGGTTCCCGCTCGTCCCCGCGCTCTTCCCTCCTGTCGTCAGCGCGTCGCCAGGAGCTCGCTATGGCACAGGAAGAAACAGAAAACAAGTCAGTCATGCTCCACCAGCAGCCTGCAAGAATTCAAACAAACAGCCCTGACCCTGGCAGTGGGATTTACTGATCCTCAGCCCTGCCAATAAGGAATACGATGACAATGGCCAAATACACGTTTTAATTGTGTAGGGAAGTAACAGAACTACTCAAACCTCTTCTCAGGTTTGGGATTGTGGTGAGCAAGCCCAGTGTCATCTTTAACACACAGTAACTGCAATAAGAATGTTCTACTGATGTACATGGTTTTATGGTGTAAAAATATATTCTTATACTAGCAGAATTAAAATCACAAAAGTGTCTCCTTAGAAATGACTGAACCCTGAAAACAAAAATTCTGACTTAAAAGCACCTGTGGAAAATGTTTAGATGTTTGCTGTTATTAAAAGACAGGATATTGCTCTTCAGCATACTGGAATCAGAGGTAAAATGATACTGAATTACATGACTCCACTAGTAACAGCATCCACCACCCCTTACTGTATGAAAAACTGTTAGTTTCCACCAAAAAGGATGCTAAGAGTTCCACCCCAGCTGTGTGTGAATAAGGCTGCGGCAGATGCCAAGAAGTCAAATCCCAAAACTTCTTGATACATTAAAAAAAAAATCTCCACACTGAGAACACTCTGCCTTTCTGTCAGCAGCACTCCCGTGTTTGATCCCATGCTCTGTTCCAGCCTGCTCCCAAGTGCAGAACACCCACATTTGGTGCAGAGAGAAAATGAGATTCTGGAGGTAAGAATGCCAGAATTGCAAGATGTGGTGGTACCTTCAGGCTAAATGGATTTCCTGTTACTGTGTTTTTAGAACACAGCAAAGGATTAATAAATATACAAAATTAATACAAAATTAGTACCATTAATAGTGTGAAACCCTCATTCAGAAATATTTCTGTCACATTTTAATGATTTTAAGGAAAGGGCCAGAAATTACTTTCTGGGATGTCTGTCTTGATAATCTAAACACAACAACTACATACACCCAGAACACAATCCTATGAGAAGTGCATACTGGAAATGTTCTTCTCCTACTGTCAGTGTGAAATGCTACTAAGATGAAAAAGAACCCAACTACAAATAGTTAATATTCCCTGAAGAATTCTCAATTATGCCAAAGGTGCATTTTATTATTTTGTTTACGGAAAGGCAATTTAAATACAGGCTGCAAATACAACCTATTCCCAGGTGACTCTCCCTCCCAGCAGTGTCAGGAAGAGGGAGGCTCTGTGTTGGATGTAGGATTTAGGGACACTGAAATGAACCTACGCTCTTCCCGCTCGGATCGGAGGGGTGGCCCTCTCCTGAGGGGTGGCTCCCTGTCATCACCACGTCGGTCTCTCATGTCACGACCACCTCTGTCCCATTCCTCACGACGACTGGAATCTCTCCAGCTCGAAGTTTCCTCAGCTGGCCCTCTCCTCCAACCGCCGTCATCCCTTTGGCCACGCAAAACATAAAGCTAGATGTTAAGATTTTTAATTTTGGTATGGAAAGGAGCAGTAATAAATCACAACATGGCTATTTACAGACGCAGTGGCTGTCTATTTAACATACTTCCAAAATTGGTTTTGTTTTTCTGGAGCCTAACATGGAATTCCCTTGATAATAGGTTACAAAGAAAAATTTAAAAGCATTTTAAGCATGCTGGAATTCCTTCTGTAAAGAGATAACATCATCCTAAAAATAACAAACTAAAAAGGCCCCAAAATTCCCCTATCCATTTGCTGCCCTAAAGTGCTTAGTTTCACACAAACTAACCCTTTTCCTTTCACTCAGCAATTCCACATTATGTCTGTACCAGCAGGGGCCTTTTTTCTTTTAGCAGAAACATTCTAGGAGTACTTGAAAGAGAAGTCATACCTGGGACGCCTGAAACGATCGTCTCGATCAAAATCTCTCTCCCTGTCAAATTCCCGCTCCTTCTCATTTTCATCCCGATCTTTGTCTCGATCCCATTCACGGTCTCCTGAAGGTCTGGAGTCTCGGGGAGGGCCCCAGCTGTCCTCACGAGCCTTCTCTCGTTCTCTCCACCCCCCTGCAAGAGAGAAACACAGTCAAAGGAGTTTGTTACTGACCTCTGATCTCTCTTGAAGACAAAGAACCCTTTACTTCCTCACAGAAACTGGTTCTTCAAGTCCTGACACCTGAAGATCCAACTCAAGATGTCTATAATAAGTCTGCATATGGGAGCCACAGAGAAAACACTGTGCAAGCTGCTGAATATAAAGCCAGTAATGCACACCTCATGTCAGGGCTGCCTGATATAGTCCATCAGAGCTGGCAGTTTTCAGCCACAAACCACAAGGGTCCAGTACAAAACAAGTGCAAGAAACAGCAAAGAGCGTAGCTCAGACAGCAGATTCCTTTGTGAAAATCCACAAGTGAGGAGATTTTAAGCAAGCAGATTTTTAAAGAACTTACTGCTTTTTTAAAGCACTACTTTAAAATGTGACTTTTCTTACCATCCACTTAAGACAGGGTACTCTGCAATACTTCTCAGTTATTTATGAATAAGAGTTCTTTATTATGTAGCCTGCTTTGGCTTTAAATAGGAAAAACTGGAATGCAAATTTTGATATTTATAGCAAGATTTCTAAAGTTTTGGATTACAGAATTAGTGTCTATGAAAGTTGACATGGTGCTTGCCAATACGTAAGTGAAAAGAACCAGGAAATCAAAATCATATCTAACATTCAAATGTCATCAATCTCAGTAAAGAATCAGAAACAGCTCTAGACACCATCAACGACACTTAAGAATAGAAATAAACAATTCAAGAATAGGATCATTCAGATTTTAAGAGACCTCAGAAGGTCATCTAATCCAAGCTCTGCTGTAAGCAGGACTTTCAGGAAGAGTTTAAAAAAAAAAGGGGAATGTTAAAAACATTATCTCTGTACATATAGACAGGGCTTATCAAAATCAGACCTACTTGAATGAGATATCAAAATCCTCCTTTAGAAGGAGATTAACTTCATTCACATGGATAGGGAAAGAATCCAAGGTGTGCTAATCCAGTGAGAATGCTCCCAGCAGAGCATTCAACTTGTATATTTTGGTTTTGCACACAGGGAAGTGACCAGTGTTAAGCATGTGACCATCACATGTCTTCCAGACAAGCAATTGTTTTAAAATTCAACCTAATTAAAAAGTTCAATTATACTAAGTAGAGGAGTGTCCACATTAGCCAAATTAATCTAGACGTTTTCAGAGCTGATTCTCGCATCTCTGGCATCAAGCATGTTACATCCACTATCTATAACACACATTTTGGAGGGAGAATTATTGTATTACTGTGTCTTACCTGGTTTACCGAATGGTCTCCAAGGACCTGGCCTCGAGTCCTCACCACCACGCCAGGGGCCCCTGTCATCATCTCTTCTGGAGAGCCTGTCATCGTCCGCGTTCCGCCAGGGTCCCCTGTCCTCATCCCGCCGGGCCATCCTGTCATCATCCAGCCCACGCCGGGGCCCCCTGTCGTCATCTGCAGCCCTCCAGCTGCCCCTGTCATCATCCAGCCCACGCCTGGGGGGCCTATCCTCATCCAGAGCCCGGCGGGGTGGCCGGTCATCATCCAGCCCACGCCGGGGCCCTCTGTCGTCGTCCGCCGCGCGCCAGCTGCCTCTGTCGTCGTCCAGCCCGCGCCGGGGGGGCCTGTCGTCATCCAGGGCACGTCTGGGTGGTCTGTCGTCATCCAGGGCACGTCTGGGGGGCCTGTCGTCATCCAGGGCACGTCTGGGGGGCCTGTCGTCATCCAGGGCACGTCTGGGGGGCCTGTCGTCATCCAGAGCACGTCTGGGGGGCCTGTCATCATCCAGGGCACGTCTGGGACCCCTGTCGTCATCTGCAGCTCGCCAGCTTCCTCTGTCATCATCCAAACCACGCCGGGGTGGCCTGTCCTCATCCAAGCCACGTCTGGGGGGCCTGTCCTCTTCCCCTTCTCGCCTCGGGGGCCTGTCCTCATCTCCTTCTCGTCTGGGTGGCCTGTCCTCTGCTGATTCTGGAGGACGCTCCTTTTCATCTGCAGGACCACGCCTGGGCAGATCGTCCCCTCGCCGCGGCAGATCGTCCCCGCGTCGGAAAGGTCTGTCATCGTCTCTTGGGTCTCCTCGACGCCAGTCTCTGTAAAACCACATGGAACACAGAGTGAAAAGTGGAAGGTGACATCCAGGAAAGCTTTACATCAACAGCATCAACCCCTCAAAGCCATTTCTGACTGCACCCACTTGGTGAGTGATTCCAAACAAAAAATGTGCAGTTTCAAAATGCACCTTTTAATGCCCTTCATTGCTATGGGAAAGTGGTAGGTCACTGTCCCTACAGCTTCATTAAACACTGAGCAGTTAATCATTTCCTTTAAAACTACAGTTTGGACAGTCCCCTGTTGGTTATCTGCTGCAATATCACAGACAAGAGGGTTGGCTTCTACACCAAGCCTAATTTGGCAAACTTGACCTAAGTCTGAGAGAATCAATATTAAAAAACCCCACAACCATCAATTAAGTATCCCCCCTCTCCAAGTACATGCCAACCCTACACACCATTAAGTTTCCTGTCTATAAGATTTTAAACATGTATTTAGACCACAACCTGTTTTTGTCACCAAATTAATTTCTTCATTTCAGGAAATTAACCTTCCTCAGCAATAAAAAAAAAAAAAGAAACAAGAAATAGAACATCACAGAAATGTAGTGGTACCTGCTTCTTGGCAGGAGAAGAGAAGCTGCATTGGGTTTGAATCTCCTGGATATTAAAAAAATAAAATCCAAACCTAAACCCAACAAAAAGAACACCCTAAGGTTTAGAAATCCACTATGTTACTAAAACGTAAACAAAAAATCAGCAATGACTTGCTACAAAGCCGCAGATGTAGGACTTGAAGAGGTGGCAACAAAGAGACAACAGACAGTGACAACTCAGAGTCTCAAGAATTTTGAGGAATTGCAAGTAGTGCATATCCTGGGTTTGGAAGAATAAGGGAGAATGCAATTATCATTGATCTGTGAGGTAAAAAGCAAGACATGGAGACTGTTAATTTCCATTTAGACTCAAATTGGATAATCTTCCCCTTTGAAAAAATCTGATTATTTTACCATAAAATACATGTGGAAAAATGGTTATAATGTTTATCAGATGAACAAGTATTTAGTTCATTCATACACTGTCTCAGGGTCTTAGGATTTTTAAATCTAATTTTAAACTATTACTTTTAAACTACCTCTAATCAACCTCTAGAAAAGTTGAATGAGAAATGACTAAGACAAGCTGTATCACTTTGTGTGGAAAAAAAAATCCATTGAAGCATACAAACAAGTGCATTAAACACTTCACAAAATCACAGAGTAGTTTGGGTTGGGAGAGACCTTGAAGATCATCTCATTCCACCCCTGCCACGGGCAGAGACACCTCCCACTATCCGAGGTTGCTCCAAGCCCCAATGTCCAACCTGGCCTGCAACATTTCCAGGGATGGGGCATCACAACTTCTGCAATATATGAGTAATGAAAGGCTGCACCCAGCAGTTTCATCCAATTGTTAGATTCTGCAGTTCATGACAAAGTGGATCACTACCAGGAATGGCAACACAGCTTTTAAGCAAGATGGAATTCTATTTTGTTTATAGAGAGATCACACCCTTCTAAAACATTTTAAGAAATTACTAGAGAAAGAAAGAGTCAATAAATTTGCTTCCACTGGAGTCAGAGTAAGCACTAATGGATTTAAATTGCTGTACTGGAAATTAGGGTTAGACATTTATAAAAATCTATCTACCTGCAAGGCTAATTAAGCAATAAAACATACTGCCAATTGGAATCAGCAGTGTTATCTCCATCAGCACAGGTTTTTAAGGACCAGATGTGCACCATCAGAAACATTTTTAGCTACAGTTCATCCTGATGTGGAGCAGAAAAACAGACAAATGTTAAAAATCTTGTTTTCTACAGCTGTATAAACAGTTTTCATTATTAGTGAACATATCCAAAATAGATGTAAACTAGTGTAGATTTCTTTTTATTTTTAAAGTTCAAAGTATATTCATAATATTCTTCCTTCAGAAATCTATCCCTCTCTCTTCAATACAGTTCTTCAGAACTTGATTTCATTTATAGCATGTGTTTTCTGCTCTGTGGCTTACCCTGGGACCTGCATAGTTACTGTCAGTTTTCTCAATGGATAATCTCAGAATTTCATCATCCAGGAACACTGCATTGGTTTGTCATCCTTCCCCATTCTATATTTATACAACTGACACCAATGTTTGAGTGGGAGAGAACCTATTAATTTAAAAAGGAATCCAAGGAAGCAAGTTGTTTATCACACACAGAAGGTGTCTGCTTGCCTTCACATATCTAAGCCAAATAAAACAGGAATGTTATCTGAGCATGGTTCCAAGATAAAACCTCTCTCTCATTCCAAGGTCCTTACAAAGCAACTTTTTAATAGAAGGTAACTTTCAGAGACGTAAAGGCATGAGATATTACTCATGGCATCAAATTAGTGCAGCTTTAGCAGCAGCAACAAAATGGGAGCCTCTATACTTTGACCCAAATATATCAGTAACCTCCGATTACCTCTCCACTGGTGCTCGACGCCATTCAGATTCCGGCTCACCACCTCTTCTCCAGGAGCTTTCAGACTCCCTGTCACCCCAACGAGATTCCTGTGTCAAAAGAAATTAGGAACATCCTCTTTGAATACTTTAAAACAAAGATTTTTAACATATAATTTACCCTTGAGCATGTTATGTCACTAAAAACTCACTCATCACACTGCAGAACACTGAACTATCAGGAATTTGAGTAACTAAAGTATGCTTTTAACTGACTTTATTGTTTCTGCTGCAGTTCAAACAAAAACATGGTTTCCCTTGTGCCACATACTTTACCAGTAGGGTAGGGTATTTGCAAAGACACAAAAAAGTTTATGAAAAGTCTATGAACAATCGAACAGCTACAGTCAGCCACAGCCACTACCTGTGGATACAAAAGAGATGTTCTAACAGTTTCACTTTTCCTGGGGGCTTATGACAACAGGAATGAATTTAAATAATTATTTGCTTTTGTGCTTTCTGATCTCATCAGGAAATGTAACTGAATACATTGAAAGCTCTCTGTGGCAAGGACAATTTTGTTCCCAATACCTCAGTGCACAGAAGAGATGAGGTATTAGTGATTCGCACAGGTTGCAGGGTACAGCAATAATCAATCTGTATTTTTTAAAAATAAAGTTTTAAAGTCTCTCTCCATTGCCAGACAAACCATTTAAATGGATTTTTATGCCTTAATTCCACCACAATAAACTGGTTAGCTAAAGCATCTGATTTCACATAATCACACAACCTCTTTATAAGAAGGGTATTCCAGTTTTAAACACCTCATAGTAAAGTGTTTTTATTTGTTAATATGGGTTAACCAAGATCTTGCATATCCACTCCTCTGTCTCTTTAAATGCTTTTGAAATGACCCCAAATAACAATGGTGAGCGAAGAATCCCAAAACTGCAAATGGAATTTCTGGAGTGGTATAGGTATCTCTCTCAGAACCTGAGCCAGCTTTTCCATATAATCAAGTGCCCACAGATAGGAGACCTCTTATGTGAAAAATACCCATAATGATTACTTACTTGACAGACTATCAAAACAATTTATACAAGCTGATAACTTATCTTCATGGTGTTCCTCAATGAAATATGTATTAAACAAAGAGAAAAGATCTGGGGGATGAACTTTAAAACTAGTTCTCTTGAATGGTCAGTTCTGAAAAAGTGGGAGTGTAGAAGGCTTATGGTACTTAGTTACATTCTTTTAAACCATTAAACATTTCCAAGTAACTTTTGTTGTTTTTCCTGTTAGATTGGAATAATGAATTCTCCCAACCCAAGTTATATTTGTAAACAGAAAATTGCACATACATCTTGATTCTATGTTATTGCATATTTCTTATAAAATACAAAACTATGTTTTTACGTTTAATCTGGGGGGGATTTTCCTACAATATCTACTTGAATTTCTGACTTTTGCATGAGTCACTGCATTTGCTTCCAAAAGTTTTCCTTCTTTTTGTATTAAAGAAAACTTTGTCCAATATTCATTTTGGTCTTGATTAATTTAGTTTTTTAACAGCTTGGAGATCTTAGTTTCCAAGTAGTTTCTTTATTTTAGAACTCTAGAAACTTTAGAACTTTATTTTAGAACTCTATTGCTAAATTAGAGATTCCAGATCCTGATAATGAGCTGAAACTAAGTGACAGTAATTTAGCTATTCAATTAGCCATTATAACTTAAGAAATGTAACTCGCATTATAACTTTTAAAATAAATAAATAAACAAACCTATGAGTTTGCAATGCTAACACCTTCTTTCAAATAATCTACAGAAGAAGGAGCAGTCAGAAAGAAACAAACCTGCAGGTGTTACCCACCTTCCTTGAAAATGGGTCATCCAGACCTCTCCTCTCCTCTTCTCGGCGGCGCTCTCTTTCCTCTATCTCCATTTCTCTTTGACGTTTTTTCTTCTCCAGCTCCTCCAGTTTTTTGACTCTCTCCTGGTACTCCCGCTGCTCCTGCTCGCGTTTCTCGCGCTCGATGCGCTCCTTCTCCTCACGCTCTGCACAGTTGGACACACACAGAGAACTTACTACCAACACAAATTCCATGACTTTGCTGTATCCACAGGAGGGTTACACAATACAGCCTCTCCCCTTGGACTCTATAAAAAATAAACACTGAAAAATACAAGTATTTCATATGATGTGTTTAGCTAACCACAGAACCTGTTTTCTGCAAGTCTCCTAACTCAAAAGCAATAGGGAAAGGACCCCTGATACATCCATTAATAAAACATCTTGAACAGCCAGCAAGAAAGAAAGGTTCCAATACCTATACGTTAAGTCAATGTACAGACCATAACCATAGCAACTAAAATATCCGTAACTACCTCAAACATGATAGAGGATCCCCTCCTTAGAAAAGTTAAAACAAAAAAAAAATCAGCTAACAGTGTCAGAAATTTGATATTCATGATTGCTTCAGTTTTTGTTTGTCTTTTAAATACTGCATCATGATGAACTCTGATACATAAAATCTTCATCCTCCAATTGACAAATAGGGCAGAAATTCATCCTGCAGTTTGCCAACCACCTCTTCACCCCTAAAGCCTTGAAACAGGCTATTAGGGCTATCAGACAGAACAATTCACAAAGAAAGATGTGTGAGTTGTTTACAATTTTGGAGTTTTTCATCAGACACCAATGTCCCCTTTCTTTTCTCCTTAAGAAGTGCACAAACAAGTGGCCAGAACTCCAATTACAGGCTAAAATCAAAGACTCGTTACTTCATTAGCCTCCCTTACTTTATCTCCTCCTTCACTCATGTCTAGGAGCTACAAAGCTTCACCTTCCTGTCTATGCTACACAGATAAGCAACGAAGGTGCAACAACTGGAAATTGAAAAGACTTCCTCCAAACTCATGAAATAGGAAAACCAGACATTAGCTGTGTTACAAAATGGAAAGGCTCAAGGATGCAAAGGATGAAACAGTCACATTCTCAATCACACCTTTAAGCAGCTGCTCCTCCCGCAGCCTTTGCTCCTCCTCTTCCTTCTCCCTGTAGTAAGTGATGCGTCTCTCCTCCTTGCGCTGCTTCTTGCGCTCCTCCAGACGGTTCCGCCTCTCCTCTGCCAACCGCTCCTGGAACTGCTTGAGTTTATCCTGAAACACCAACAGTACACCTCAGAACACCACAGCTGTAATGTCTAAGAGCTGGGCAGTTACACAAATTGCTAGATAAAGCTACACAGAAACTCAAAACAACTGCAATATATTAATTTTGCTCCACTGAAAAACAACCCATTTGCCATGTTTGCCTCTTCTGTAATTGATTTTGTATGAGAATATACTCTAGTGTAGAAGAAAATCAAATCATCATGCACAGTTTTAGTCCCTTATCTGCTTTTTCAGAAAAGGAACTGCCTAAATAATAATTTATCTGTACCTAAAACATATTACACAAAATTATCCCTATTATTGGAAAGAATCATATGCAGTTACTAATTTACATTAACATAACACCTCTTCTGCTATTTTTCGGTAAAGCCAGTTTTTACTGCAACATAGCCGAATACTCAAAGCTATCAACAGGCAGATCTAGCTGCCTGCCTATATGACACCCAGTGATCCCTTACTAACAGCTGTACTGAAATAAATTTACCCCTCTTTTATTTTCCACATAAGCTATTCCAGAAACTGTCAAAAATCTTAAGTGATACTACCTAGGAACAGGTGCAAGAAATGTAATTTAAAAGTCAAAGCAGAAAATTAGCAATCCCACAGTTCTGAACCATTTTAAATACTACTTTGTTTCTAGTTGCATGAAGAAGCCTTGGGTCAGTTTTAGTTCCTCACTTTAGGGGTGTACTTTGTTAGCAATGCCACATCTCACGTACCTCATAAACTGTTCGTCGTGATGCTTTGAGCCTGGCTTCAAATAAATCTCTATCCTCCAGCATCCTGGAGAGTCTGCTCTTGTGCTCAAGCGCTTTCTCACGCTCCAGCTGTAGGGTGGTGATCTGAAAGCAGAAAATATACAATGTATAACTTTGCTATACATTTGGATTCAATCTACACCCCTAAAAGGAGAATTTTCTCTTCCCCTTTCAGAGCAAAGACAGATGAAATTCCTGTCCACTGAAACACTGAAATCACAAAGCTAACATTTCAATCTTTCTTTCTTTTCTGGAAAGAGCTGGGGAAAAAAAAAAAAACAAATGGTGCAAAAACCACTATTTTTCATGCATTGCTAATGCACTTTATCAACTGAACAAAAAATTCTTACCCTTTCTTCTTCCTGTTGCTCCCACAGCTCCATATCACGCACTCTTTGTTCCTCATAGGCAGTCTTTATTAAAGGAATTTCCTCCAAGCGCTTCGCTCTCTCAAAGTAGTCAATCTGAGTGAAGATAACACATCTTTAGTGTGACATAATGCACACATAATGCACCCTGATTTCTGGAGACTTTTCCAATATATCTGATATATTATGGCAAAATAGCAACAACCACACTGGACCATCTAAGGTCAACGTAACCAAGAACCTGCCTCTACCACTGGTAACTAACTAAGTGCACTCCCAGGTAAGGGCGCAGGAATGGAGATGGGCACACTACAATTCTCTCTCACCATCATCCATTTTCAGCTCCCAGCATTTTCAGCGTTGGAAGTATTTTTATATTTTAAACATTAGTGGATTTTCTCTCTTGTCCTTCTGAACTCAAAGCTTTACGCATACAGCAATGCACTTTGGAAAGAACTCCTGCATGTCTGTGGCTCGCAGCATGAAGATCCAATTTCTACCTACAAGCAGCTCTGAACACAGCTCCTGCTGGCTTCATTTGATGCTTCTCAGTCCACTACCCCTTGCAGGCAGCTCAAGAACAACTGCCCCTACCACCAGCTCTTACAACAGGTACACTCTTACAAACTGGCACCACATCCTCTCTAGACATCTGTCAGACAGAGGGGCACTATTTTACAAAGACATTTCTCCCACAGAAGCCAATCTACATCACTGATGATTCTTGCTGGCCTCCTGTCAAACTTTCAGTTCAGCCACATCCTTATAGACATAAAGAGATCAGAACTGCAGACAGTGCTCAAAATGCAGAACAAGGTTCTCACTGTTGGCAAAGATCATTAAGTTTGAAGGCCATCATTTCATACGCAAAGCCAAAGACTGAGGAACTACTTTCCCCGCTTTGCCTACATGAAGCTTTTGAATCTATCTAACCAGAACGTAATTCAAAAACTTTCTTTGGTCACACTACTAAGTTAGGATTTTTTGTGAAGAACTTTGTAAAAAGCTTTTTTATGAAATCCAACTTAATTACACCCATCAGATCAGCCTTAGTCATATGTTTGCTTTGACAGGAGGACGCTCTTGCTAACATTCCTTTTATAGAAGCTGTGCTGACTTTTCCAGGAAGATCATATTCACTCAGGTGACTACTAATTCTACTGTTATTGTATTTTCTGCTCCTCTGTCCAGTATAAACAACAGCTTTACAGGCCTGCAGTGTCAAAGATCCTCACTGGAACCTTTTCAACTAACCTGCCATTTTCTACTTGCCATTTTTCTTCAAACCAGTTTTAAGTGACCCAAGTCACCAGCTGTATCACAGAACCCCCGTTTCATTCCTGGCTGAGTTTCACCTTCCCCGGTCACATGTTTCTATTTATTATGACACATTTCCCACGCTTTTATAGCTACCCACGTTTCAGACAGATCCTTTTCTGCCATCTAGGAGGGCTCTAGCAGTGGAGTTTCCTCTCTTTCAGTGAGGACTAACACTGTTAATTAATTTCGCTTCTCCATAATGGTCTCTCCTTCTCTGAGCATTTAATCTGTTCTGAATATTTTTTAATTACAAGTCTTCCCAACTAAGACTCAGTTCACTTCCAGCTTAAGAGTCCTTTTTCAAATCAACTCCATTAATTAGAACAGATTTTTGCACTGAAACCAGAGACCCAATTGGTATATAACACATTTACCTTTCTTTAGTTTCCAACACCAGTATTACATATGCATGCATGCATGCACATATATGTATCAACACAAATCATATTCACTAAAAACATGTATGGACATTTTTACCCTTCCTACTTTGTACCTTTTTCTCTTGATTCTTCAGTCGTTCCTGAAGTTCCTTCTTTTCTTTTTCCAGCTGTTCCACTTGTTTAGCCATAATAAAGTCAGGATCCAATTCTTCAAGATCCTACAACCAAGTAAAGTTGTCAATATAAAAAGGAGAAAATACTTCCACAAAAGGTGGTCTTTATTCTCCCAGGTAATAAAGTTCCCATCCAAACCCAGAACTAAAGTTTACTTACATTGTCTCATTTTTAAGAGAGACTGTTTGTAAGACCAGTTGCAGTACATACCCATGAAATTCAGGTAGCCCAGCAATGTAACACTGAAAGCATAACAAAATAACTCCCCACTGCAACAATAAATCCCCTACCTCAATATCAATATCTTTAAATGCTTTGGCTCCCAGTTCAGTCTTCTTAATCTGCTCCAAGCGCTCACGAACAGTTTTCTTTTTGATCTGCTCATGCTCCTGCAGGATCCGCTCCTTCTCCCTCTCCTTTGCCTCCTGGCGCAGCCTCTCTTCCTCAGCTTTCCGCACTTTTTGCAGTTCTGCTTCCCGCTGCTCCAGCTCTTCCTTTTCACGCTGGATGTTCAAACTCTCCAGGCGCTCCTTTCTCTCCTCTATGGTTTGACGGCGGGCAAGGATACGCTGATGCTCTTTCCTGGAATTTTTTAGGAAGGCAGTGACTGCCAGCTGATGTTGCTCTTCCTTCTCTTGCTGGATTTAAATTAAGAATAAGACAATGATGTAAACAAAAAAAAGGCAGTAAGCAAAGCAAATGCTTCTCAAGGAAAATGCAGTTAATTCTATTCTCCAAACTTGCCAACTATACAGCTGTACTGGCAAATCTAATCACTCATCCAAGTGGCATCCGAGGCAGTACCAACTGCCCAGAATCATGTGCATATGGACAAAGTTGTCAGTTTGACATTTTTCTGTCCAGAAATATTGTACACCCAGATGCTACTGATATTGAAATCTTTAACTGCAATGGGTATGTGGGCCAATCTTGTTTGTCTCTGTATGTGTTTGCAAGCATATCACCATGTGTACTGCATTTCACCAAAGCTACTTTGCTTTTTCAAAGTTTTTTATTTTCCAAACACATTAATAGAAGAAAAAAGTATCCTAATTGACACAATACACTATCTCTGAGATGATTAAAAAATAAATCAACAATTTAAACATTGTATTTAAAACAATTTTCATTACTTTATAAAAAACACTAGGCTTCTAGACACTAGAACACAGGCTGTTCTTTAGGCAGCCTTCCCATGCCCAGCACTCCCCAGAGCACCCCCACAGTTCTTTGTGGACATTCATGCTGTACACATGAGGAGGTGTCACTGTGCCAGCTCAGGGAGCTGCCCATTTCCATGAGTCCAGCCAAACACTGCAGCCCAAATCAGCTCCCCACACTCCCCCAGCCATGCTACTCCTGAAATGTGAGCACCCCCAGGGAATATTTTTAGTAACCTGTCACTTCTAGGGCATTCAGCAAAAACACTGAAACGTCCATACTTTGCTGCAGATCTGCACGCATTTAAAGCTAAATGGAGGTGCCAGAAACACAAAAGTAAAAAGCTTTAGACAAATTTAATGTATTTGTGAATTACTAGAAATGTGACAAATTAAAAGCTTTTAAGCACTTGACAAAAGTGGAAAGTTTTGACCTGAACAGTGAGGAAAAAAAAGGTATCAACTTGTTCAGTAGCTTCTCTAACCACACAGATTGATATTAACCTTGACACTGTTCTCCAATTTTCAAGTGTAATGACCACTAATGAGTTAAATGAGGAGGATTTATGTCTTATTCAGTTACTAACACGTCAAGTACAAGACTAACTGCCACTTCTATCCACAAATGCATAGTTAAAGCATGTTTTTTCTTTCAAAATGACAATCTAATCACTAATCAAATCTTTTTGAGGGAAAACCTATATAGAAATATTTTTATCTTAAACACTATAAAACCACTAATATATGTTCAAGCTAACATAAGGAAATATGCATTGAGTGTCATGATACAGTTCTACTTTCTGCGTTTAGATTTTAAGAATATTACTTAGTATTTCAATCTGCAGAGAATCTAACATGGACATGTTACTATCAGCCTTTTTTCCCTATGGAACAAATATCTGATGTGTTAGCTGTGAAATCTTTCATAAACCTAAAAACAAATGAAAAAATTACTACTGCTCTAGTAAAAGAAGTGAAGTTTTAACTTGCCACAGCCAAAGCATGCTGGAAATCTGAGACTGATTTACACCTTGCTGCTACAGAGCTCTGGAAAACCTGAAATGTGAGTCTGACCCTGAAGCCAAGAGCCCCAGGGAGGAGGAAAGGAAGTGATAAAGACAGGTCAGTTCTTGAGCTGTGGGACGTTTTGTTCTATAAAGCCACATTTCAGGTTTTTCACAACAGCAGTTTCTCCAGGAAGAATAAATGAAGCTTGGATTTTCAAAAATGCATGAAAAACTTCAAACAAATCCTAGTTCTGCAGGCTCATGTATGGGAAAGTTATTATTTGTTATATCCTAAACCTGTTATTTTCAAGACTGGAAACAAGTTTAAAAACTCAGGCCTCTTGTGTACAGTTTGCCATATTTTAGTTATGACCAGAAACTAACTAGCTGAGGGCTTTTAAGAATGACTTCTTTACAAGAACAAAAAACTGACTGATACTAAGCTGAAAAAAAAAGAAAGTAAAACGTACATCTAATCCGAGAAAACATATTCATTAAAATATAAGCTTTGTCAACATTCTCTTAAGACTTTAAATGACTTACCATTAAGTGAGGAGGCTTAATGACTGCAAGAGCCTTAGCCAGAGCTGAGGACATGGCAGTCAGTTGGTTTCTGATCTGCTCAGAAGGCATGCTCTGCAGCTGAGGGCCCAGTGGAGCATCCTCTCTAGTACAGTAATTCAAATCTGAACCAAAACTCAGTGTCCGGGTTGTGTGATCAAGGCGAACCTTTTCAAAAACAGAAAAAAAGGAAGAAAAAGGATGGTATTTTTTATTGAACAATTTCTCTGTTGCTCTGCCTATGACCACTATGAGTCAACAGAGGCTCTAAGAAGAAATTACTTGAAAAAAAATTCTGCTATACCACTCTGAGAAATGCCAAATTAGTAGGAGAAAAATAGCACTGTCAATGAAGGTTTGTCTTATTTCTATGGTTTAGAAAAAAAACAAACACAAACAACAACAACAACAACAACAAAATGACTGGAAGAGGCTGAACTTTCAATGATTCAATGAAATGAGCACTGAAATCTTTCTTGCCTCTTCCTCCACATTATCAACCAGTTCCTTTTCATCACATGCAACACACATGAACCCAGATACCACTTCACACAAAGTCTTTGTACAGCACTCACCTGTAAGTCACAGTGCCTGGCTGCATCCACGATACAACGCTCCAGCTGGAAAGCATCCACAAAAGGAACCAGGGTACACAGACGAGCAAACTCAATGCTTTGATAAATCTGGGCCACCTGAATGTGAACACAAACATTAGGTATTTTTCCTCAATAAAAAAAATAAGAAGTAGTTGTTGTACAGCCCTTAAGGTTAACTTGCAGAATTGTCAACAAATGAATGTATACATATTAATGCAGTTGCAAATATTGTTTGAGGATTTTATTTCTGCACTGTATTCAGATTAAACCTCACGCCTGAATGGATGCTTTGTATGAAGGAGACTGGCAGCAGTAACTACATCCAGCTATGCTGCTAATTAGCCTTCAACTATTTCTTTAGCACACCAGAAATAACACTGCTCATCACTGGTAATGAAAGCAGGTCAATGAAATGTGCATTTTATAAAAAACTTAGACACAATTTAAAAAAAAAAAAAAAGAAACTAAAACCCAAAGTGAAATACTCCCCTCCCTGACCTTACTCCAAAGAGAAGTTTTAAGAAACTTGGTACATAATGAAGAAAATCTAGAGAAGAGATTACACCACTGTACCCCACTATCACATATAGCTACTATAGCTGTATTTAAATGATGCACAAACTGAAGATATGGGTTATATATCACAAAAATACATTTGCAAATCCAACAGTCTTCTATGTCATAGAAGGAAAAATTATTTCAACATTAAAGATTCCAACTTAATGTTTCTCCAAAGCATATTCTAACTTATGTATACTTAGGAACACACATTATCTTTACTCATACCTGCTGCAGAAGGCGAAGGATGGTGTTGTTCTGCAGGTGAGGAATGTACAGCTGCAGTTCAGGTTCCTTTTCAGCTTGGTCCTTCACCCAGTTCAGAACCTATCAAAAGTCTGAAAAGTTACTCTATCTGCATTGACCTGTACAAACGTCACCATTAAAGTAACGTTTCTGGTTTACAACTCTTAAAACAAGAGCACTGTTTTACTGAAGTGCATCCTTTGATCAGAACACTCACAGTTACAAAGGAGAGCTGACAAGTTTTTGTGTGAAGGCGACTGACAGTACTGGCAACATTTACCATACTGCTAATTTACCTTCAAGTTATTTTTAGCACCTCAAGTATCTTTGTTCCCACTATCAAAGAAAAAGAACATGATGTGCTTCAACTGCAGAATTTACACTAACCTAATCAACAGCTCTCACATTATTCTACCTCCCAACACTCTACCTTTTAATAGTAAAACCAGTCATTGGTTCATCTTTCCACTTGGCACACAACCCACTTGCCAGCATATGCCCACGTGTGCACACTGTCTTATTTTGCACCTTTCAACAAAATTAACTCAGTATCATCTCCACCAACAAAACCTTCTGATACATTCCCAAAACTCTGCACCTTTATGGAGCCCTCTGAATAGCATCCAAAAGACCTGAGTGAATTTTCATTCTATTTCAATAACCTGGCTTACTCTATCACATGTCATTCACACGTCATGGTGATGGAACTTCACAAATCAAGGCTACTATTGAAAAATCTGGCAAGAGAAAAAGTTAGTTGATATTTACCACAAATCAATATTGAAATAACAGACCATTAGTCAAGACCAATTAGTACACACACAGAGCTACAAAAAACTTACCTTGCTGACACGGGCACTCAACTTGAGTGGGTGAAAGTCTACTTCAAGCCAGTTGTAAAGTTCCTTCACTTCTGGGACAACATATTGCACTACATTGAACCTGACCTACAGTCAACAAAAAAAAAATCCAGAGATCTCAACATAAATACACTATTAACCAATAGTCAATGCTTTAAGAATTTCATATTCAACAAGTGAAACAGGCAACAGATGTGGTTTTTACTACAGGAGACTATGTATTTTTCATCACATTCTTAACTGCAGTGAAAGTAATTCTACACAACATCATTAAATATAGCTAAAATTGGAAAAGTAGACAAAAAACAAACAAGTTAAACAGACTAGAGTAGCATACTCGGCCATTACTAAGACACAAGCCTACTACACAAACATAGGCCCACATCCAAACTAAAACCACACAGCTCTGTTCATGATTAAATTTCTGAAGCCTTAAATTGTGGGTTTGAGGCAGACTGGAGAGGTGCTGCAAGAAGAATTAATTCGAATTTTAAAATGAGCTTTGAACCTACATTTTAGATATGAGTGCAAATGACTGCAAAAAAATTCAAACATTTTCTGAAAATACCCATTATTTAATGTCTAATTTGTTTATAAGCATTTGGGGAGGTCTGAGGATAGATAAATCTAACATCCCTTCAAATTAAACCCAAGGAAGTTTTCATAATCACTTAGATCCATATGGTCCAACATTTGACATCTGGCCTGTGCTTATCCAAAATACATTTAAAACAGAAAAATAAGCACTTGGTTCAGTTAATTACATACTTCAGAGTCAGTCAGAAAAAACCCCCAAAGTTCTACATCGCAACATGTTTCAGACCCCTCAGTGTTTCAAATCAATATTTATTGCTTGGGTGACATAAAAGACTACACTGAATTGCACACAAGCATTCATTACACTGCCATTTCCAAACAGCCCTTGTGAATCTGCAATTAAGTCCCAATTAACCACACAGCTGTTTTAGCTTTAAAATGGCTGTCCCACAGCTAAGCACAGTGCTCTGGAAGGGCAGGACTCAGGGTTAGGAAGCTGCTCACCTGCACCCCAGTACCTACCATGTCATTGATGAGGCTGGCCCGTGTAGGGGGGGCCTGCAGCCCCAGCAGGGTGGCCAGGCGCCGCTGCTTCTCCACGATGATTCCATCCATATCCAGGAGACGAGCAATATCAGTTCTCTCTGGAGTTATTGGAATGGACAAGGTGGCCAAAAGGACTCGAGTGGACATCCTGGTGACAAAGCAGAAGTGCAAGAGATGAACTGCTAGAGAACACTTACTAATTCCTGTTCACCTATGTGCCAGTTCAAGAGAGGAACGAGTTTGCATCCATGATGCAAAACTGTGTAAGAAAAACCAGAAGTAACAGAGGAGACACCAACTACACCATGAGAGGAAACCATGAAATCTTGTGAAGAAAATACCACCACTCAGAAGAGAAAAAGAAAACAAACCCCCATATATTTATTGACTCTCGTATCTTCTCAGTCAGTAAAGAGGAGGGAGCTTAACAAAGATGATGTTAATGTTCACAATACTTACACTGAAGCTTTGTAAAACATCCTCCTTGCTCTAGATTTCTTTTGAGGCAATTAGTACTGGCCAATTTAGACAGAGCTGCTCATAGTCATACATGCCATCTGCTTCTTTTGGGGTACAATTTAGTTTATTTTTGAACCTAGGGGGTTAAAAACAGATTCTAAGATCACAGCAAGTATCTTTCCCCACCTCTGCATCTCCTCTTGTGTGAGATTCTTTCGCATTTCTCTTGATAAGTGATAAAGGCGGTGAAGGGTAGATGCATGAAAAAGAGCATTTCCTGATTTCCAGAAGACAGTTGAAACTTTGTGATAGTAATTTGCCATCAGCTGTGGTTTGGGTGGCTTCTTAGACAGTGCAAATAGTCCATGAATATCTTCCACTGCTTTGAAAGCTTCCTAAAAAAACCCAAAACAACCAAATACATTACTGTTAGGAAGTTTTTGCAACACCCAAAAAAGGGAAAATACAAATTTATTAAAGGTTGTAAGACTATAAAATATTTAATACTACTGAAAGCTGTGATCTTCAGTTTTGTCAGCTACATGAAATGAAATACTTATTTCCTAATAAATTATTATTTATACTCCATTAACTATCTGCTTAGAATTTGGTATTTTTGAAACTTGTTTCATTCAGATTTTCAAGCTACAAACCAAGGGGGAAAAAACAAAAAAAGCCAAACAGCAAATCTCCAAAAGTTCTACCAGCACAGCTTGGTTTGAAACGCTGTGCAGGAACACCAGACTAAGCATTCAATATTCTAGATATTAAAACTTTAGCTTTTATCCTTTCTTCACCTTGCTGCATGTACCATGAGACATGAATAGGTCCTGGAAAGGCCGCGGATCAAGCGTGATGGGCAGCCCTGCTGCATACCTGCCACAGTTCCATGCTGATAGCACTGTCCAGCTGCACCAGCCTGGTCTCCAGGTGCATGGACTGGCTGTCGGGGTTGTTGAGGTTGATGGCTGTGCTTTGGTTGTGGTGCCGCTGGATCTGCCCCAGGTGCATCCGCAGGTTATCGCAGAGCTTGCGGAACTCCGCTTTCCGCGTGTACTGCAGGCAGAACTTGAAAGCTGCAAAAAGGAATAATGTACATTTAAAATGTTCACTAATGGTCACTTCGTGGTAGTTCTAAATGGGATTCAAATACGTAAATCAGTACACTTAAAGAATCTTCATTTGCAGTCAAAAGACATCTCGAACATGATACAATCTGTCACACATAATAAGTGACAATGCAGAGCATTTTCATCTTGACCTCAGAAGATAAAGATGCTTCTATACAATAAAGCTTAAAGAGCAACGGGAATACTTTAAGTCTCTTTAAAAATGTTCTAATTTATGCAGTGATTCCAGCTTTTAGTTTGAACTAAGATCACACAGAATCCTGTGAATGGCATGAATTCAGGTTTCGGCTTCATAATATGTGGGGAAAAAATTCTCAAGTCATCCAATTATGGTAAAGTCAAATGAAGCTTTCAAATGACTGGAAATGACACAGACAAAAACTCTGTCATTAATCCCATAGTTCTCAAAAACCAGTCCTTGTTCTGGCTTCTGGAGACAAGCACAATACAGCACAACATAAGTGCAGGAAAGAGGTCAAGAAGAGGGGATGGACTGTAGAGGGGGATCAAGACCACGCAAAACTCTGGAAGCCCTCCACCCCATTTCTAGAAAGGTCCAGAAGAACAGACTGAGCATGAGAACTGATTTGCATAACAAGTGAGAAATTTATCTATAAAAAGGTCAAGCCCAGGTGTGTGTACACCCCAGGACCTTGAACAGTCCGATCAGCTGGATCAACACTGGAGTGAGGACTGGTGATTTCTCTCTTTTTCCCTCCCATTCTTTCTCTCTAATCCTCTCTTTAATTCAACCCTCTCTTCTTCCACCCTATCCCTTTATCCAAAACTCACTGCCATGTGCTTATACTGGGAGGTCAGGGACTAACACACCCATTTTCATGTCATTTACTACTAAAACTATGTAAGCTTTTGAAGACTCTCTGATTCTTGTTGTTCCTTTTGACCACAAGCATCTACAAATCTTGGATGTTCCCCTCCCCTTAAGGGGGGACACCACATCATTATAGTTCAAGTTTCCATCTTTTACACCTACCTTGCTGTGCAATGTCATGGTACAGGCGTTCTACTCGAGAATTATTTCGGAGAAGATCCAAACACTGTCTATAGGATTCCCACAGAAATTTAACCCAGGGTGTCAAAAGCAGGCGGTCAGTACGATCCTGAGTGTCTTCTCCACTTACAGCGCTCAAAAGAACACTTTAGTCAGGGCAGCAGGGCAAGGAAAGAGAAAAAAGAGAAGTGGTTTATTCCCTACAATTCTCATCAATTTTTCTTACCAGGTTTTAAGATGAGACTGGACAAATCTGAACAGCTAATTGCTGCTGAATGGTCTGTCGCTTATTTTCAAACTGGTCCCTCAGACTGCTCCCTTTTCCTTTAAAGGATGTAGATAATTACGCTTCAAACTTTGGCCTCTGCATATAAGACTGACTCCAAGCTCCAGAGGTAAGACATCAGAAACTTGTATCCCTCAAAGGAAACTAACTCCAGGATTTTCCCCTTCCCTTTCCCAGCAGGGAGCTGTGTCCTGTACCTCTGCTGGAGTCAAGTATCAGTGTCAATGCAGACACTTTAGTACTTGCTGACACTTCCCTTTTAGTCACCAGCACTGCTGCCAGAGCTCACTTCATGCTGACATGTGACACAAGCGCTGTGTTATGATCCGCACACATCAGAAATCAGAATACTCATACCAACATTTCAAACCCTTTACAAATTCTGACATGAAAAAGATGCTTAAATACATCAGAAGTGAGATGTGATAATCTTGCATTTAGAACTTTATTCCCTCATCACAGGAATATAAGACAGGGGAAAGCATTCCCAAGACACTGAGACCAATTCAGTGCTAGGTCCCACATGATCCCTTTCTGCTGAACAATCCACTCAACATGTCAAACTCACAAAAAACAATCTTCCCTAAGCTTTCATTTCTAAAATTCTTTTTGAACTCCTTTTAATGCAAAGTCTCAATTCTTGTAACCCTTTTCTACTACACCATTTCCAGGTCTAGCTTGTATCTTTGTGTACTACAAACCTTAGTATACTGCATACACTATTACACATGACATGTCACCAGTGCTTTCTCTAACAGATCTAGAAGTGAATCCAGCAAAAAAAGCACGAGAAGTCAGAAAACAGGACCTAAAAACACTAAGGAAACTGTGCGTGTTTAGATGAGAAGTGTGATTGAAAAGATACATTCTCTAGTCCTCTCTCATAGAAAGGAGAACAAGGAAAAGAGAGGTCAGTCTTCACTGTTTACCTATTAGTGGATTCCTCTGTAATACTTTCAGACACTGGAAATAATATGAATGGCACTCCCCCCTATTGAAGACATGTCTGTCACCTTTTCCTTTTTGCAACCAACTTCTACTAAAGAGTTTTGCTGTTAATATGTAAATATGGAGCCTTCTACTCCAGGTCTTCATGAGTATTATTTGACTACTACAACTCTATTCCTACACAAGACAAATATTCAGTAATTTCTTCCAATTTTTTATCATTTCTATCACCATTCTACATTCTCATCACCCATTCTATTCTCTCTTGAATGTACCTGTCATGCCCTTTATTGTATTATCTCATCATTTAACCAAGAAAGTATAAAGTAACATTTCCTTTTGTTTGTACATGCACAGTGTGGTCAAAAGAAATGGAGACTACAGGAATTACATTAGTCTGATACAATTAACAGCATTTCTACATCAACCAGTAATGAGCAGTTTACCATAATAAACTCTCCAATACCACTACAGATGCAGATCTGAGCAGACACAGTAAAGTGGTGACCCAACTCCTAGAATCACTCCCACTGCACCTAGATTTTCTATTCCTTACAGCTTGCTTTCTTTATGCTTCTTTACTCAGACATGGGATTTCATTCAATGTAAAATTCTTGCTTTTATCCCATTAAAACCTCTAGAACACCACTAGTATTCTATTTCAAGCCTACCACATTTATGTCTCAGCTTTGTAAGTGAAAATAAGGATACTTTTTGTGCATTGCTACATTTTAAAGACAGGCACACCTTTCTGGAGTCTGAATGTTATCCAAGTCTTCTATGTCCAGTACCATCTGCTGGGATTCTTCCTTAGCTGCTTCTGTTTTTTCTTCAGCTAATTTTAAATAGGCTCGAACAACATCCTCCAAAGATTTGATGTTAACCTACACCAAAGGCAAAAAAATGAGAAGATGTTTCCACCCACAATAGGCAACAAATCTTTTAAAATGTAACTGCTATAAACCCAAGAATATCTAAAGGGCAGATTAATCCTAATTCAGGACAAATCAGTTACTTGGAGATTTTACCAGCTGACAGATACCACACTTGCTATAAATAAGAACAATAAAAAATTCAAAAGCCATACCTGCTGGCAAATATTCTTGTACTGGTACAATCCTTCTTTTGCCAGGTGACTCTTGCGCAGATCCACGCAGAGTTCCAGGTACTTCAGCATAATTGGCTCGTGGATTTTCTGCCATGTTCGGTGTTTCTTACTTTTCATAACATCATAGAGAACATCAAGGGCAGGCTGCTTTTTGCCAACCTCAAGAAATTCTGAAAGAAAAATCCCAGTTAGCAAAAGACCTGGACACCAGAAGGTAAATGTTTTATGCTTAACACAGGAAACATTCAGAATTTATTCAACTCTACCCAGAGCACATTGATGGTTTGATTTAGTTGGCCAGATCAAAAACGCTGGCAACTCAGTGCCAGTCGTTCAATGACATAACTGGAAAACAAATGTTGACCAGTAAATTTACACGGGAATTTCAGGATAGCAGAGACATCTCTCCATCCATCCAGGCATGACTGAGCACTTCATACACATGAATGTGTATGAATGCACACATCCAGTTTTAACCATCCTGGTTTCATCAAGGACAAGGAATATCCCGCCAGGAGGCCTGTGGGTACAGCACCTACCAAGGACATTCAACAGGGTGCAACACAAATGTGACTGAAAGTCCTGCTCTCAGGTGAGGGAGGGAGGGAGGAAGGAAAAAAACTTCACTCAGCAAAGTTGCTCATTTGTTGTTTTTAACTCCTGAGTGGTTTAGCACTTCAGTTTACAGAAGTTACATCAAAAGCTGCTGCAGTTCAGTTAAAGGGTCAGACACTTTTTAAAAAATCAGCCTTGCTGCTGAAACCAGTGCCCCATTCATTCATCCCTAAGCAGCTGCTGTTATTAACAGGAGCTCTCAGCATCATAGCAACTCCCACCTCTGATACCCCACACATTCTGCCTCACACAAAACACAGCAAACCACCCAGCAGAAACACTGAGGAAGTGACCCACATACACACAGACCCTGCTCTGAAATGTACCCTGCACTGCAGAAGAGCAGGAGACATGAACACACAGAATGGGAAGCAAACAGGTTTAAAAGATAAGGGAGGTCAACTACAGCTACTGGGAAATGTGCCTACTCATAAAGGCTCAGGGGTGGAGTCAGTACTACCCATGAAGCACTTTGGAAAGCACTCCATTCCAAAATAATGGCAGAAACTATTAAAGTAGGGGCCTGCTCCAGGGGCTCAGACATCAGACAGAGCTTCCAAGTTTTGGAATTTCAAATCTGAAGTTAAACATGGCAGAAGATTTAGGTTGAAAGCAACAGAGTGGTTTTAATTTAAGGACCACAACAGCTCATATTCAGGGCTCAGTATATGTAAATAATGAGCTGGCAGAAGATGAGCAAGCTCCTTTCTAGAGAAAGCACTGTGATACAACTGAAGATAATCAAAGTTACGGTGTGGCAGTATCCAGCAGTACTTTACTCATCAAGGGAATTTTAATAAAGCTACCTACCCTCCATCCCATAATTTACACTGCTATTCTATCTCAGAGCTGCTTTTGAGACAATTATTGTTCAGTTTTATGCTTCATTTACGAAAATAAACTTGAAAGACGAGTTTAATCCTGCAACAATGCCAGGGCACTCCAACCACAAGTCTCAGTGGCCGATAACCAACTGGACAAAGCATAAAATTAATTTATGTTGCTTTGAAACTTTTAATTAACTCTGGCCAAGCAGGTTCTTACAAGTAAGTCAAATAATTAAGGTTAATTTAAGAGAGACTTCAGTAAAAGCACAAAATGAACCTGAAGAATCAAATACAGCACATGACGCCATGCTTTGCAGTAGGAACTGTAAGTTATGGAAACTCAGATCTGTAACAAACAAACTGTAAAGCTTAGTCCACAAGTAGCCGTAAGAGTTACCTTCTTATGGCTACTTGTGGACTAAGCTTTACAGTATAAAAGAACAAAACTACCTTCTACTAGTTTTGTTCTTTTATACTACTTAAAATGCTAACAGGTATCCAGAAGAGCAACTGAAGCTGAGTGGTCAAGAACCAACTCAAACACATAAACAATTCACCTATGCTAACCCAAAATCCTGAATTAAACTCAGTTTTCAATCTGAGAAAACATGTCATTATAAGAGATGACAAAGATGTCACGTGCTTTACAGTATCTCTAATAGTGAGCAAGCTTAGTATCTGCAACAACAAAACACTCCTTTAAGCTGCATTACATCCCTGAGTACAAAGCAATGCCAAATATTAACAATAGCTGAGGGTTAGCCTTGACCTACATTTATCAATTATAAAAATTGATAACTTCTTACTTATCTGTATATACTTAAAACCTTTCATCTCTTCATATTTCCAAACATCATCTCTGTATGTTGAAGTCACTGAGAACATGAAGCACCCCTAATGCTCACTTGAGCCTTACACATAAAACACACACTGAAATACCGGAAACTGCACTGAATGTCCTCATTTGAAATGTCAGTTTAACATTAAACTGCTTCCTGCAACACACAATCTGCCTTAGGTGCAACTTTCCACCCTTTATTATGCTTGGCTGTGGTAACATTGAGCTCCTGCAGTTTGTAACACTTGAGACTGCTTGTCATGTTTTCCATTCAGTCCACTGAAATTTAGGATTGCCAGCATCTGTCTGGAGAACACCCCCTTCCATTCCCACCCTTCAGTTCAACTCGACTCCTTTACTTCAACACAATTTAGCAGACTTGCAGCAGTGTAAAAAATGTGAATTTAAATACCAGGAAAACATCAATAGTAACAGTGAGCAGTTTAAAGCCAATATTCCAGAAATGTCACTTGCACACCAAGCACCACTTACTCTACCCAAGAATTTGCAAGTATAAATAAAGTTTATATATTATGGTACGTGCATCTTTTCCAGTGAAAGGACTGCTACAACACATCTTCATCCTTGAAAGCTGACTGAAGCTGATTTTATCTTTCATCTTTTCATCTTTGTGGGAAAGATTTTTACAATGAATTTTTTTATTAAAAATCTTGAGGATGTGCAGTACTTTCACATTTTCTTGTTAATATACTAAGTACTTGAATAATGCACAGTCCCCAGACCACACAGCCTCTTCTGCTGTCATTTCAAGACCCATATATCATCTGTAAATTGTGGATGGCTTTAAGTGTCATCTTGCGATCAGCCCTGTGACAATGAAGGGTCTAAATGGTCTTGCTAAGGGCTTAATATAGGATACTATAAAAAACAGAAGCGTCAAAGCCATATGTTTGGCCCGAAATGAGCCAACTGATAAATATAACCAGTCCAGCTTTTATGTGGCAGTCAGCAAGCGACGGCCACAGCGCTGAATTGTCTCCCTTGGCTGGTCTTCCAGGGGCAAATCAGTGCTATCAGCCTGTGCAGCACTGAGGGAATTTTACCATTTGCATTTTCACCGGAGTCATGTGAAGGACGGGAACAACACAGGAAGCCCAGCGGGGACAGAAGGGCCCGAGATCAGCCCGGGTTTGAGATCACCCCGGCAGGGCAGCGCGGTCCGGCCCGCTCACGCCCGCCCCCAGCCACTCCGGCCCGCGGGATGAGGCCGTGCCGGCCCCGGCCGCCGAGGCTCCCCCTTCGCCCGGAGGCGGCCGTGGGGCCCAGGGGAGCGGGAGGCGGGGCCGGGCCCGCTCCCCGCACCCGCCGGGCCTCCCTCCCTCCCCTCCGCCATGCGGCGCGGCCACGCCGGCCCGGTCCGGC
>VWZS01010873.1:106360-154893 GCA_013397075.1 Rhabdornis inornatus | reverse complement strand
TATTTATTTATTTATTTAAAAAAGACGTGAACGGCAGACGAGCTGAGGGGCTTTTTCCCCCGTAGGGGGCGGGTCCTGCCGGGCCGGCTCTGCACTCTGTACCCACTGCTGCCTCTGAAGGACAGAGGCGGGGATGAGGCCGCTATTTCCAGTAGCGCTTTCTCTACGTGTGTGAGCAAATCCCACTGAACCTTCCCTCCACAAAGTTACCGCAGGTCAGGGATGATCCCTGCTGGCTAGGGAGCCGCCTCATGTTCCCACGTTCACCCAGGGACCGGGCTGTTTTCCGGTCCCACGGAGACTGCAGCCCCCGGGCTCTCCCTCTCCGCCAGCGCGGCCTGCGGGCCGCGCACCCTCCCAGCACCCCGCACGAGGACGCCGTCTGCACAGCAGGAAACAGGTGGGGAGGTGGGCAGGGCAAGCCCCCTCCCGCCAAGTCCTCGTGTGGATGCTGCATGTATCTATATGCGAGCCGCCGCTCCCCCTGCACCTCGCCGGTAACTTTTTTGCCGGGCTTCGCGCCGCCCTCCGCCACCGAGGGACCAGCCAGGGTGGTGGGCTTAGGGTGGCAAACTCTCTGCCCAGATGGGCAAGGGTGGCAGCTTCGTCCTTCCTTTATCTTCAGCATCACGGCTGCAGCACCATCCTCCCTCGGGCGCGCCACGCTGAGCGGGGGGCGGTGCGGCGGAGCCCTGCGCTCGTTCCGGCAGCGGGCGCCGCTCCGTTTCGGCCCGCCCCGCACCGGCGAGAGGGCGACAGGCTCCGGCGGGCTCTGCTGCCGCCGCTGCCGCCCCCGTCGCAGGAGGAGAAGGATGGAGCCAGGCAAGGAGCCCCGAGTGACCACGGGGGAGAAGCCCAGCGAACCAGAGCCGGTGGCTTCCTTCCAGGCCCGGCTGTGGAAGAACCTGCAGCTGGGGGGCAAGGGCCGAAGCGGCGGCGGGCGGGCAGCTGCCGAGCGCCGCACTGCGGAGCCCCTCGTCCCGCCGCCGCCGGCCGGCGGCAAGGGCGACCTCCAGCCCGGCGGCAGGTGGAGCGGCTTCAAGCGGCGGAGGCAAGTGCTAGACCGAGTCTTTCCACCCTCGCAGCCCACCCTGTGCTGCTCGGCCGCCGAGCCGCTGGAGCCGGCCGGCGAGTCCGGCTCCGCCCTGCGCCGCCTGCGGGAGCACCTGCTTCCCCAAGGCAAGGGGCCGCCGCCCGGCCGCCGCCCGGAGCCCGCCGCCGGCTGTGAGGGGCCGGCGGGCGGCAGGGAGGGGCGCCGGCCCGGGGCGCACCTGTCCCACCAGAAAAGCTCCTCGCTGCCCAGTACCGCCTGCCTGGAGCAGCTGCTGCAGGGCTCGCCCGCCGCCGGCAGGATCCAGGACCAGCGGACGGAGGACGGCGACAGCAGCGCGGTGAGTGCTGGCTCGCGTCGCCCCTCTGCGTACAGGGCCGGGTGGAGAGGTTGGGCGGGAGGGATGGTAATCCCTGGGGAGAGGAGAGGAGGTGGGAAGGGAGCTGAGGTGAGGCGAAGGATGGCCACGGNCTCGGGCCCCGCCCGCGTCCCGCGTCGGAGCCCTGCCCTCCCACAGCCGTGACGGGCGGTGTGGCTGGCCCGAGCCGTGGGCGCACCGCTGCCAGCCGTGCTCCTGCTCCGCTGCAGGAGCGACCTCCCTCAGACCTTCGTTGCATAAACCATGCAGAGGAAAGGTGTCTCGGACGCTGGAGTTAGGCTTCCCTCGCTCTCACGCCTTTCCCCGGTGGCCACCTCGCACGTCTGTGAGGGCCGTCTCTGCTGGTGTCTGCTCTTAACACAGCTTTTCCTCAGGTAACCTCGGCTTTTTTCCTGGTTTGGTTATCCAAATTTGAGTTACTATGTCTTTTGATTTCTGCAAGACACACAAACGACCGCTAGTACACATTTAATAGATGGTAGGTAATTATTTGGCACACTGGGTACTGTCTCATGCAGCTGTCAGTTCAGTCTACGAGACCATCGTTCTGGTTGTTGGGAGAAGGCAGTAAACAAAGCCGTAACTCTTCCAACTCTCAGTTTTTAAATTACGTGGTGAAGCTACTGTTGATAGGGGCTGCTGAATCTTGGAATAAATTTACTGCGAGAAAAGTGCAAAACATATGAGTATTTTTGGATCTTGTGTGATTCTAAGCAGTCATCCACATTTTTCAGGAATAACTGACTAATTAATATTATTATAAATTGTCTTGTGTCATAATCAGGGAGAAATGAGCAGCTGAAGTAAAAGGCATGCTCATATGCAGTCAAAAATAGGCCGTATAAATGTATTTGGCTGTTGCCAGAGCAGTACCTATGCTAATGAAGAGTGATAGTAGTTCTGCAGTGATTTGCAAGTGTACCTTGAGGTCAGTGGTACTTTAATGTCCCTCTGCAGAATTCAAAGGAGTTCTTCTTCACGAATAAGGGACCTAGACTTAACTTTGTGTCGTGGGGTTGCTTTGTTATAATCACTGGCCTGACTGGAAACAACCGTGGTTATCTCTTGTATAATGCTTGTAAAGGGTTTAGATCATTGTTTATTGAGGTGGGATTATTGTTACCGGTGTCTATGAAGTGGGCATTTCCCTGCAGTAGTGAATCCCTTCCTCCCCAAACCCCTCGCTCACAAGTATGTATTGCACATTTTAAGTACTATTGTTCAAGACGGCAGGACATTATTCTGCTTTAAAGACTGCTGAATCTATCAGTATGAGAAGGTGTTACTTTTTTCAGTGTTGTTCTGCTGTTGTGTTTAGTAAATTATGCTTTTTTAGAACAAGGTACAGTCACAGCATTTGGAAAGAATACTGCTAAATCAAATTAATTTAGGCTCTACCACTTGTTTTTAATTAGCAGGATTATGGCTGATTACTCCAAGTGTTTTCTAGTATTACTTTGTGCTGTGCCTGGATACCAGATATGCTGGTTTTGATAATAAAAAATGCTTGTTTGTATATTGGTGAAGTTTGCAGAGCTGCTGATTGTGTTTGTTTCAAAGGGATGATCTGAAACAGAATAGCTTTTCTGCTAGATCTCAATAAGCACATTCACTGCTTTTCTCAACTCTAAAGTATAACCTCACTTGGGTTATTAAATCTAGTTTAATTCACTAGCTTCACTGAGTTACAGGATATTTGGGGAAATACGACTCCAGCTATAAAGCATTGTTGGTTGTTTTCAAGTATGCCTGGTACTCCTCAGTGATCTGTTAACAGAGGAAGTACCTTCCACTATGAGCAGCTGGAGTTTCCAGTTCAGTACCTAGTCCAGTTTTCAGTACCTCAGGAGTCAAGTCCTGCATGCTTACAGGCTGTACCCCAGCTCAGTAAAGTCCCTTCCTCACCTCAGCCATGGCCTTCATACCCCTCTGAGGATTTGGGATTACTTGCCTGGTAGCATGAGTTTGGAATAACTTGCATTTTTCAAATCCAAGTTCTACTTTCAGCACGTCCTGGTTTTAACAACTGCAGGGAACCAAACTCCAACCAAGCTGTTCCCTTTCCCCCTGCACCTTCTGACAATGGAGAGACAAAAGAAGAGATTATGAGTTAAAACAACAATTTACTAAAATCACAATAACTGTATCAGTAGTGAGAAAAGTATACAAAAAGAGGGTGTCCCACCCACAAACATTGGGAGCAAAAGAAGAAATGCTTCCCAGAGACAGTGGTATGTACTCCAGACAAAGGCAATATGGCCATGAGAGCTCTGGTGGCTTCATGTTCTCATCCCTCCAGCCCAGTCTAAGTAGAGCAAGCCCCTCTGAATCCTGTGCTGTGCTGCTGCCCCAGACCACTCCAACAGTTCGGTTCTGCACAGCCTTCTCTGGCCCTGCCACCCTCACTCGGCTCTGCTGGGGCTTGGGCTCTGAATGGCTCACTGAGCTTGGCTCTGTGCTGACCCTTCTCTCTTTCCTTTTTTCTAATATTCCCTGGAGCAGTTGTCTTGGACTTGGCATTGCTGTCCTTCAGCACCACATCTAAAAGTCACAGCTGGGAGGAATGGGAAAGGTACTGACTGATGATGGTGAAGAGTGGCTAGGTCCACCTGGCTGATCCCAATACCTTCTCCCTGGAGAGAGCCAGGCGAGGTGGTACACTTCCCCTCCTGCTCCTTGGCATTTCCTGCTGGGACCACACCCCCATTGACCACAGCGATGATGTGTGTGGTATGGAATAAACAGCATTAAAGGCTCCATTCCATTTTTTCTGCAACCAGGACACAGCAGCACAGACTTTCAGCAGTGTCTAGATTTTCATTGTCTTTCTGTGCATGTCTTACATGTCCGAAGGAAAAAAAAAAGTGGATCAGGGTTATTAAAATGAGATTAAATTACCTAAAAGTAAATCAACATAAAATTGCAACTTCTTTTAAAATATATGTAAAATTTTATTGAACTAGAGAGCAAGTAGATGCTACTACGTCTTTTGGATCAAGACTTAAATTTTTTAGCAAATCTGCACACAAAAAGATCTATTATGTATTTAAGGGACATGATGGAGAGAAATAAAATCCCACAATAAATCAAATTTTTTATGCTTTTAAGCTGAAATAATACAGTTGTCATCAGTGAAATAGAGCATAAATTAGTGGGTGGGAAGACTTAAAATGTAAGGTTTTATTGTGAAATATAATATTTGGCATAAGCAAGCCATTTAAATTTAATTCGAATCATTAAAGTGTGGTATATCAATATTGCATTGGGTATGGACAGTCTTGCAGGAACCTAGTTTTTTCAGTATTGAATAAAGCTTATGTTGCATTGAATAGGATTAGTGTCTTGGTTTAAGTAGAGCTGCACAAATAGAAGCATAGTCTTACGCAAAAAATACCTATTATATTTGAGCACTAAATACTAACCTAGTTCTTTGCTGAAGACTGAATACTTCTAGGAGCTGTGTGTGAATGTTTTTGGAAAGGGCATTTTAAGTATTCATTGGCAGAAAACTTAGGTTTCTTTTAAACAGTAACTGGAAGTGTAAATGTGTGTTTTTAGGACAAATAAATGAATACATGTACATGATTTTACATCATTCTTCTTCCTATTTCCAAAGAATATGAGACAGGTTTCCTTGGCCAGACTTCTCCTACTGTCCAAATTGCAGCCAATCACTGCTGTCATGTAGCTGAGAGCCACGTGTGTGCTGCATCCTTGAAGAACTTAAGAGGATGGTGACGGATGCCTCCTGGGGCGTCCACTGGACAGGAGATGACAACACTCCAGGAGCAATGTTTCGCAATGCTTCCAATGTATGAGTGTGCTGCCATGGCCCAAGGCAGTGAGGCAGGAGTTTTTCTATTTGTCCCTTTTAATTTTCCTTTACATGCCAGCTGGAGCATGAATTTATCTGACAGTGCCTGTGCCAGCATGGCCTTTCTCTTTAATGTGAGACATAGCTTTGCATGAAGAGTTTTACGTCACTTGTATTTTGTCACAGTAACTCAGTAAAAACCAGGAGGATGGAAATATCACTGTTTCTTAAGATTTGCAGTAATAGAGACCCTACAAGTGTTTCACTGTCTTAATCAAAGAACATGGATCTGGGCATATGTCATATTGAATCAACAGTGAACATGAAGAGGGCTTAGGGAGAGGGTTCTTGATTGAAGGGACGTCCAGGCTGCAGTCTGACTGCCGCTCTTGTGGGCACTTCTCTCCAGTGTGTTTTCTTGCCAGATAACAACAAAATCCGTAACAACAAATTTTGTAATTTCATACTTCTTAAAATGTGTCCAGGTTGATCCATTACACCAAAATGGTGGACAGGTTCTTAACCACTTCCCTCAATGTTTCCAGTTCTGTGAGTGGCTATGTGAATAACTTGGATATGTGGGAGAGCACTGGGGTTATTGCAGAGGGAAGATGAAGGCTGGCTGGGGCTGCTGCTCAACCTGTAATTTCTTAGCCATAAGAAAGCAAGTTTCATTATCTTGTGACACATGGAGCTATTTGTTTCATTAATAAGCAGGGACTGGAAAACAGTGGTCTAGAATGTATAATACAGACTGATGAGAGATGAGATGAAGTGAAAAACAGAGTCTTTCCCATTCTTACAAGTAAAGATAACTATTAGACAATAAAGTTGATGTAAGAGGGTGAACTGTGTGGCACAAGAGGAGGATCTGCAGAAAGAAGGGGAGTTTAGTGAGCTGGGTTTTATGAGGAGATTCAGGGTGAAGAGCATTGTCTTGTACTGAGATGCTGGGAAAGAGAAAAGAAATCATAGTGAGTAGAGTACACCCTGAGCTGGAAGGAAACTCGGAGAGAAGAGAGGGAAATTTGGATTTAGTGTGGAGTGGGATGCAGAGCCAATGAAGACCAGACTGGCATACCATCTTTCTCTGCCTATAGCAAAATGAATCTATAATTGGTTTAGAGCTGTTTGAGTCCATGAAGTTTCACAGGTTTGTTTGTTATAATTGGCATATGTCACAGGTATATGATCCAGCCAAAGAAGGAAAAAGAACAAGAAAAGGAAAAAGGCTGAAATGTTAATGAAAAGCTACAAAGATAACGTCACCCAAGAGGATCTTAATCGCTACTTTAATTTCACTGGGAAAGATGAAGGTGGTGAGAAATTTTGAAACCTGCTGACTGTCAGGGATTAATTATCTTTTCCTGATAAAATGCTAGTACAAAACAGGAAGAGTTGGAGAGAGCTAATTTGCACAGGTATTTGGAGCATGATCTGAGAGCAGCATATTTCTGAGAATTAAGAGGGCAGTATTTTAGAAAACTGGAGAATGCTTGCATTTATGTGTGGGATGTGGCCACAGGGATGTTGCCACTGACACATAGGGAATGATAGATGAAAAAACGTTTAGGCTGGGTGAGAAGAACATGGAGCTGGTTAAATTACATAGAAATAGCAACCAAGAGTAAAAAGCTGTAGCTAAAGTTTGTTTCTTATAAGACAGCTGTTGCAACTGATCAAAGCTATTTGTTTCTCCAAGAGTTTAGACATCTGATTTTGTTACAGGATGTTCTGCATTGCCCAATTTTTCATTGTATTAATCTCTAATAAAAGGTTGATCTTTGATCAGTTTGGTATGTACTAATCTGTTTCTTGTGCTCTGTCAACATCTGACCAGACTGTCAGTTTACGGTATTTTAATGCAGTGTATATATATTACTGGAAGAGAAATCAAGATGCGGTGCAATAGAGTTGTATTTAATTATATCTTGAATGACCTTTGCTTAATTAACTAAAGATCTGCAGAGTTTACAAAGTGAGATACATTATTTTTCAAAATTGGCCAGTTTGCATTTATCCTCATGTGAAATATTTAGATATTTTAAGGTGAGCTAATACTAGCTGGTGACTTACTATGACTATCTCTGACCTCATTTAAACTATATTTCCTCTTTTCCACACCCTTTACATTAACAGATCATTTATAAAGGTGTTTATAGTAAAATAAGTATATTGAAAATGGTAGATGTTTGGAGGATAGGAATTGCCACAGTCCTTGCACTGAAAGATCAAATAAATGCTTATTTTGTAACTCTGCTGTGAAGTGTTTAAGTTTCAGGGGTTTTGTCTGGATTTTAAGTGACTATGTCAAAACTCTTGCTTCAGTGTACTTCAGAATGTGTGTTTCATAACCTACTGACTCATGATGAGTTTTTAAAATTTAAAAATACAGATACATAAACTTAGTTCTAGCATTAGACTTTCTTTTTTCCCAAGAAATGCTGAAAAATGTTCCTTCTCTCTTTTTAAAATGTTGAATGCAGAAAATTAGTCATTCCAGTAAGACTTATCATCAGTTACTATTTTGTTGTGGAGAGAATTATTTTCTAGTGTTATAAAAAAAATATGACTAAAACAGTTTTAAAACTGCCACTATGTCACTTAGCACCCAGCTTTGTAGGAAGTTCTGGCTTAACTGGTTTGTCTTGTGTTATGTGCTGATAAATGAATAGACTAAAATGTCTTTTTTTTTTTTTTTTAATGGGTGTTGGTTTTTTGTTGTTGTTGTTTATTTGGCTTCTTTGTTTTTTTGTTTGTTTTGGTGTGTTGTTGTTGTGGTGTGGTTTTTTTTGTTTGGTTTGGTTTTTGTTTTTTTTTTTTTACTTCTTGGATAAATTTCTGTTTTTTCTCTCTAATCTTACTATCTATCCTATATCTTGGATACTACAAGTGTCTTCTAGGGAATTTTAACAGGGTAGCTATAATGTAAGCCCTGAAGCTTTTAAGTTTAAAAAAGAAATATTTTCTCTTCCTTGTAAAAGAAAGCAGAATTCCCCCAGTTCTTATCTCTGGTAGACTCAATTTATCAAAATGAAAAATTAGATCACCTTTAGTCCAGTATGGAGTTTTTTTAATGTGAAGTTTGTGTTCTGCTCAGTGTATGTTCCATTCAGTGTATTTCTGTAAGGGTGAACTGATGACAAACCATAGCAAGTGCACTAGAATGATCTGTCTGTATTTGTATATATTGAAATCTTATGGGGTAGGTGATTGTGCTGGTTTGCAGGTAAACTAGCAGGAGAAATTAACTCCACACAAATACCTTGTGAGAGATTTCAAGCTGGAGTTACAATTTAATAGGAAAATTACAATAAAGGCAGAAAGTTCAGAAACACTGGTTAAAACTGACAAAGTCAGAGTACAACCTGGCCCCTGTTGGTAGGTCCAGGGTGTGGTGGTTGCAGTCCAATTAAGCAGTAGCTGCAGGGCTCCTGAAATGATGGTTGTGATCTTGTCAAAAGCGGTCGTCCTGTGGAAATTCGGGTTCCTCCTCTGGATGCCCATTGGTGGTAGTTGTTCTGCCAGTCCCAGAACCCCAGATTGTATATGGTCAGATTCAGGCACGAATGTTCAGTATCTTCCCCGGGGCAGGGAATTCCTCAATTGAATGATATAATCCCCTGAGTCATGGGATGTTTTGGGAAGTCCTTGATGACCTAAGGTACAGCTGCCCATTGGGGCTGTTGAGCCATTGTGGCCCATTGGCAGAGATGACCCCGTTAGACTGGGTGTTCTTATAACAGCGGAGTCAGTTTGTGAAGACAAAGAAATGCTGTCGTGCCACTCAGGGTTTAACACCTAGCTTGCAGCCTTGTGGGTCATGTGTGCACTGAGCACCTGTTGCAAAATGATCCACCACTAACAGTTCATCAGGAATATGTAGGTGGATGTGGAATATATAGTTGGGCTACACCCATATGGGCGCTCTTTCTCCTGTAACCATGACACTGATTCATTACCTTGCCAGCAAGCCAGAGGTTTCATATTTCAAAGACTTAGGAGCAATGATACACCATCACTGTCAATACACCTAGTTTTGGAAGGTTCAGGTTCAGTGTGAGATGTGAGGTCTGGGGCTAAAAGGATTGCAGTACTGGGATTTCTGTTGGTAAAGGCACCTCATGTTTCATGTGAGTGATTCTTTCGGTGAGGTGGAAGACTGTCTTATCAAGTCAGGTAATTAATAAGGATGGTGAGCAGTCTTGTTTCTTTGTGCTCTGCTTGGTTGTTGCTGATTTGCTTTTGTATGTAGTCATTTGAGCAAATAAAATAATCACAGAGTGGATTGTGTTGGAAGGACTTGAAGGATAATTTTAGTGGCTTATAAACTGATGGATATAAGTATTGTTACATGGATAATTTGACACAAAGGGATTTTTTTTACAATTAGGATAATACATTTTGTAATGTATTGAATGAGTGGGATTAGAATGTATCAAGTTATCCCAGATTCGGCCAAAGACAGTGTTAATTTTCTGACAGTTCCCATGAAGTTGCAGCCTGGGGCCTTGCAGGCCAGGCACCCCGGGGTTGTTGTGGTATACCATTCATATCATCATGGGGGGGGAAGGAGTAAGGGATTTATGTTTCTGCGAAGAAGGGGGATGTGGCTTTGAGTGGAAGAATAAGGCACCACATGGAGGATTGCTGCTATTTTGTTTCTTTTTTCCAGGGAGCAAGTGTTGAATGCAGTGATGGGGCAGCTCCAGCTCTAACTGTGGTGCAGTCACATGGGATTGAACTCAGCATTTGGCATGTAAATCACCCTCTCCATATAGTTCCTATTAGTATTGCTGCTGTTAGTGTTTGTTTTCATATCACATTGCTGTTTGCCACTAAATGGTCATCTCAACCTACTTCTGCCTTTTGTCTCTCTTACTAGCGGCATGAGGCTTAATTTCCAACTGGGTTTCAACCCATGTTTAAACAAAGGGTTGAGGAAACAAAAGATCTGCTCAGAGCCCGTAGGAAACAAGTTTGTTCTAAGCATTTTTTGTGTTAGGTACAGAGCCCCCTGGTTACAATGTTGCTTGGTCTGTGTATGTGGTACCTAACTCACACATTCCTGTATGGATTCTTCATGGTGCTCTTTTTTAGAATGGGGAGAGGGATCAGAATGGATTTGTTGATGTACTATACGATACACTGTATGACATCATAACATCAAGGGCAATGAGGATCATTTGGATGTGTGTTAATCAGTGCTGCTCTTCTGCCTGGGCCTGGGGTGGTACCTCTGGGAATTCATTAATAATTGTACCCAGTTTGGGGGGTGGAACAGGGGAGGATAAATGCGGTAAGGCCGTGGGCCAGTTAGGATAGAACAAGATGTTAAAACAGGCTCTGCAGTGTGGCCAGGGTGGTCCTTCCTGGATCTCTGGTTAAAATTTTCCACAGAGACGCAAGGGTAAACCCTGCAGTGGAGTCAGGGATACAAAGGATCCAGCCTGATAACCCTAATTGAAAATGAGACCCTTGCAGTTTATTGAAGGGGTTTGAGCTGCTTCAGGAGTGATTGGCACCAGAGCTCAGCCCCTCCTGGCACCCTGACTGCCAGTGTTGGGCTGGATGTTCAAAGGGGAATTCCATTTACACATCATGCCGCTGATGCTACATGGAGTAAGTGGATTGCTCTGACCACCCAGTGACCTTGAATATGAAACAGCCACCGCTCAGGGATCTTGGAAATTATCATGAACCCAAAGGGAAAAATTTTGGATTATTATCAGGAGAGCAGAAGGAAAAGGTGACATGTGCTGAGAATGCCTCACCACATAATCAGCTATCAGGAAATAAAAATAATATATGCTCTATTTTGTGATGGTTCCTGCTCTGTTATAGGAGAGTATTGAAAATGAAAAGCTATGTTATGGAGTCCTACATGGCAAATCACAGAAGCTGTGGATCAACAAGGTGCACCAAGTCAGGTTGCAGAGCTGAAAGCCACCCAGCTGGCTTTAGATATCACTGAATGAGAGACATGGCCAGTGCTCTACCTCTACACTGACTTGTGGATGACAGTAAATGCACTGCAGGGGTAGCTGGACCAATGGAAAAGGACCAACTGGCAGGACAGAGGTAAGCCCATCTGGGCTGATGAACTGTGGTGAGGAATCATTGGCCAGGTAGAGAAGCTGGCTGTAGAAGTTCATTGAGTAGATGCACATGCACCCAGGAGTTGGGCTACTGAAGAGCATCACAGCAAGGGAGAGGTGGATTGGGCTGTCAAGATTAAAGTTTCTCAGGTGGATCTGGACTGGCAGCACAAGGGTGAATTATTTCTTGCGTGATGGACTCAGGTTATCAGAGAAGAGCGGCAAAATTGGGATGGGCTTGTGATCAAGAAGTGGACTTAATAATGACAGTATGACCCAGGTTATCCATAACTGTGAAACATTCACTGCAATCAAGCAGCCAAGCAGGTAAAGCCACAGTGGTAGGGTGGATGATGGTTGAAATATAAATACAAGGAGGCCTGGCAGATTAATTACATCATACACCATACAAACCTGCCATGGCAATTGTTACATGATTACAGTGATTTAAAGAACCGCTGTATGGCTGGAGATGTACCCTGTGCCTTACACCACTGCCTGAACACCATCTTGGGGTTTGAAGACCAAGTCCTGTGGTAACTTGGCACCCCAGAAAGAACTGAGTTGGACAATGAAACTAATATTAAAAATGTTTCACAGAGACACCTTGGCCAGAGAGCATGGTACTGCGGTATTGAGTGGGTATCATACTCCCTGTGATGCAGTACCCAATGGGAAAGTTGAATGATACAATGGACTGTTAAAAGCCACACTGAAAGCAGTGGGTGGTTGGACCTACATTTAGCAAAGGCAGTCTGATTGGTTAGCACCCAAGGCTTTATCACTTGAGCTGCCCCTGCCTCCACATAGTGTAGAAGGGGATAAAGTTCTGATGGTACATATAAAAATGTGTTAGGGAAAACAGTTTTGATTAGTTCTGCCTCTCATCTGTGGGATTTTTTTTGCTGAAGGACCTGGGTGCACTTGGTGGATAATACAGAGGGTCGTGAAAAGGTAATGTGTATCCCAAGGAGATTTGATCCTTGGTTGAGAACAGTCTGTAATGTTGAGTGTGTAATGTTTGTTGCTGAATGACCCTACAGCTATATGTCATAACTACTATGGGTGGTATGTGTGGGGGAGATGCTGGAGTGGTTCTTGGAAGATGTTTTTACAGTTGATATCTTGCTACCTGCTTCTGATTTTAATTTAGATAATAGATTTGGTGTTTTTTTACAGTTCAAACTGAACTCTCTATACTATTTTCATGTTATCATTTAGCAAGACACAGCCAATAAGAATAAATAACTTTGATTTTTTTAATGAATACTTAAAATTGATTCTGGTAAAATCTACCAGTCTCTACTAAGCTTCAACACAGAAATTTCTGAACTAGGGACAGGTTGTGCTCAAATTGAGTCACATTTTTGTTATGTACTAATGCAACACAAAGGGTTATTTTTGTCCTTGAAAGTTTTAAGTAGACAAGATTTAGTAAGGAAAAGCAATAGACTTCAGAGGAAATCCTGACAATAAGTGAGACTAGGATTTCTGACAAAAGAAAGTTCAAAGAAAGCAGAGCAGGGAGGGCAGAAGTGGTATTGATAGAAACTTGGTAATGTTGAGACAGGGGCCTATGTGTGCAACTTTAGGAGAGGATGTCCTGAAGGACTTGAAGGAGATAGCTGAAAAAAAAAGAAAAATTCCAAAAGCAAAACCAGTTGAAATAAGTTTATGACCTACACTGTGCCTGAGCAAGAAGCATAAATCCACAGGATTTACTTTACCAATGAATGAGACAGCCAATCTGGCACTGCAGGATTTTTTTCCAGTGTAGGATACTTACAAAAAGACAGGAGATTGACTTCCCGTTGACCACAATCTATTCAAAATCTAGGTTCAAGAAATAAATGAAGGAATTTATAGAAAAACATGAGAATGCTTGCTTTTAAATGATGGGAAAAGAGAATGAGTCTGTTTTAATACCAAATAGTATCATTTACTATTTAAATTATAATTAAAATTATGGAATATTGATAAAATTGAAAATCAAAAATACTGCAGTACCTTTCAGTAGTATGCACTATTAAATCCTGGAAGAAATTTCTGGAAGAAATAGAAGAAAGGAGGACTCCTGTACTTGAAAGCAAATGCCTAAAAGTAAGTATGTGGTATTAATACTGAATAGTTTGAAACATATTTAGACCAAGAAATCTGATATGATAGACTCAGGAAAAAAGTATGTACACTAAACTTCAGTGAGCTGTTATAAAAAAAGTAACTTTTTCCAAAATTTGGCTCCTGACAACTTCTACAACTAAAATCTGGTATTGTCAAAACATAAAATAAGTTAGAAGAGATGAGAGATATTTTGCACATTTTTGTACAGATAAATGCAGTCAGAGGATTCCAAATATGACAATGCTTATGTTGTTAAAAAGTTTAGGATTTTGATATGCAAATAATGTTTTCATATTAGTAACTAGTTACTACTTGCCATTGACCCTTTATCGGAAGTGCGAACTCGAAACACTTTTCATGTATTTTCTTTTTTGTTTGCTTTTTAAGGTCAACACATAGAAGAACAAAAGAAAGGGGAAAACCCCAAGCTTTAAAAGGGATTTTTTCTTACGTAATTTTTACATTAATATTTTAAAAATAAACCTTCATAAGAGCCAAACAGCAAAATCAAGGATTCAAATGATCCCTTGGTAGTTAAAATTTCGTGAGATTTTTAGGACCCTGAAGATTGGGACATCTTTATGAGTAATAGAAACAGATATTTGTCATATGGGAAGTTCCTCTTACATTTTCAGACTGATTTATCTGCCTGAATTCCTGTTTCTATATGTTCAGATTTTCTGAGCTTATTTGAAGATCACAGCTCATGCTGAGCAGCCAGATCACAGTAGGAAGTCAGATTGCTGCACAGAATGTGAATGGCAGAGCTTGTGCCTGCTTTGCTTTCAAGACAGACATCGTTCTGACAGTGCTGGGAGTATATTTGTAAATTTAAATTCCACAGGCTTAAGCTAATCTTAGTTTTCTTTGCCTACAAGATAAGTGAAAGTATTTACCTTGGCTTTAGACCTGAATAAGAAAAGAAGTGGTGGGTGAAGGAAGAAGCTCTGTTATGAACATGCACAAATGCATGTGTCCTTCCAGAAGTATTCTTGGGGCTTTAAGGGAGATGTAGGAAGAAAAAGCCTTGCAAAAAAAGAGTAAGTGATTTTAATGGGTTAGTTGAAGTAATTGCATTATCTGCTTCTGATGAGAGCCTGTGTGAACTTTACTGTCAGAATACTCCTCATCATCATAGGTAACAATAATTTAATAACTGGTTGTCTCTTTGGTTTTTAGGGATTTTTAAATTTATTTTAAAAATATTTTTGCCCTGCGCTTTTCCTGTCCTGTAGTAAACCTATTTGGTTTGTAGATTCCAGTAGCATTAAGGCTCCTCTGTTAATAGGTAATGGGTTTCTGTGGGGGGGATGCTAATCCAGCATTCTGGGAAATCTGCTGGGAAGTTCGCTGAAATCATTTCACCAAGTCTTGTCTTTCTGCTTCAGTTTCTATGGCAATACTATACTTTTCTCATCACCGTTGTGGTGGTAAAGGCAATTTATTTATTAAACATCGACTTCTCCATCGAGTATAGTACCTTCAACAATAAGGATTTTGGCTTGGGTTAACCAGCACAAGTACAGCTGCAGGTTCTCTTGGCAGTTTATCTGGCTGAAGCTAAATGTAGCTCCACAGCTGAGCTACATAGGTAGCCTAAAGTAAATCTCAGCCATTGGCAACCACCAAGTTGCATGATACCTAGAACAGATGCCATTTTGGCCAAAATTAGGAGACATGATTCTGCTTTTGGAGGACTGTACAGCTTGTGGTTTAAATGAAAATAAATACTGCACTTTGTGGTGTTGCATCATCCAAAATGAAGCACAGTACAAATTTCCTTTATTAGGTGGAACAGAGTCTAAAAAATACCCATCTTTCCTTAAAGGAGCCAAGTCTTCCACTGTAGAAGTTTTAATGTATGGCTTTGACCTTAGCCTAATATTATATACATATTTAAACAGATGGATAATTTTAATAATAATAAATAACAAATTTCCTCATGCATTATGAGTGAGTACTCTTGTACTATTTGAACTTGAAAGCTAGGTAACCTAATTACCTATTTACTAACTTACCTAACCTAACCTAGTTCAGATTTATTCTACTGAGAGATTTTTGGATCTTCCATGTGAAGATTTTTTTGGAAACAATTAGACAAGTGTGTGTGTACATTCTTATCACAGAATCATCTAGGTTGGAAAAGATCTTTGAAGTCATCAAGTCCAACCCAACACTCCTTGTTAACTGTACCATGGCACAAAGTGCTATGTCCGGTCTTTCCTTAAACACATCCAGGGATGGTGACTCCACCACTTCCCTGGGCAGCCCATTCCAATGCCCCATCACTCCTGTGAAGAACTTCCTAATGACAAACCTAAACATGCCCTGGCATAGCTTACAGCTGTATCTTCTTGTCCTATGAGACGTGTTTACATGCAGGAGCATGCATAAGGCATTTGTCATTTGTGTACATCACTGCTACAAAAAAAGAAACTTGAGGTGTCATTGCACTTCAGTAACATGGCATTAGGAAGTCTATGTCTCTTCTCAGTGACATTTTCATGGTTTTACCAGTTATTTTCTGTGCCGCTGTCAAACTGAATCTGAGTATCTTTTGTGCAATCATGAAGAGAAATGGTTTATCAGAGAACTGAGGAGTGAGAATGTGTGCCTTGTGTGATGCCAGGGGAGCAGTGACACATGCCACCAAGGCTTCTGTGTCTTACACTAAAGCGTTTGGTGATACTGATGCTGTTGTGTAATTTAGGTGTCTGTGTTTCATGTGTGTACTGTGTTTGTTTAGCCCTGGCCCTATAAGGGGATTAGCTTAAAGAATCAGGACATTCTGGCAAATCCTTATTCTTTCTGGGATGAAGTGTTCTGTTCACCAGTAACATTTTAATGTATCTCAGGTGTAGTGAAGGAGATGCGAGCAGCATATTGTCCTGAAATGTGAATTAATATATTAAAAATATACAGTTGGGTTGCATTTAGTGGTAAAATAGCGCCTCATCATGCAAATGGAGAAACTGTTTAACTTGTTGCCTTTCTGGATGAGGGAAAAGTGACACAACTTTAAGATTTCCTAGACTGAGAGTCTCTGTGGACAGTGGCACTCCAAATGCTTTGGGTAATTGGACATGTAAGTAGAAGGTTGCTTTTTCTGTGTGTCCCTGAGCAGATGGCCTTGTGGGTGAAGGCAGAGAAGACTCTTGTAGCAGCCTTCTTAAATTAAACAAGGAGTAGGGAGAAGAGCTTGGCTTTCTGCCTCTTTGAAACTGGATCTCATGAAAAGAAACTATGTTAAGTAGGCAGGTTTTAAACCCAGTCTTCATATATATCTAGAAAAAACAAAATATCTTTCAGCAGTTCTAATATAGTAAGGAAACTCTGAGGCAGATGACATTTATTTTACCAGTTAGCAAGTATCTCACTTCTGTAGGCAAAATCCAGTGATTGTAGTGATGGCAAGTTTTTCAGCCATTGCTTTACTTTCTTGCCTTATATCATGTTTGAGGGAAATGGAGATCTTTTGGAGCAGTGATATATGTGAATAAACTCTTATTGTTTCAGTTGTATTTAATTGTATCATTATGCAATTGTTCTGAAAGAAACAGCAATGTGTTACATAAGTTATGCTTGTTCATACTAATTATCTCTTTCATTAAACTTACAGAAGTCTGTAAATAATTCTTTAAGAGTAGTTATAAGTAGCTCTTTTATATTGCCTGTCACTAAAGATTAATATTAATGAAATTAAATACTAGTTACTTGTCAAAGGGAAAAAACTGTGGATTTCTAGAAAATATTTCCAACATGCTTTTCAGGTAACCCTACAGCATAACCCAGCAGACTGTTGCCTAGTGATGGAAGAGGAACACAATACTAGTAGTAGTCACTAAGCCAAACAGTTAATCCTTCCAAAGTATATGCTGCTGGCACATGAATTGTATTGTTATTTCCATCCATTATAGCAAATTAATTCTTTTATTATTTTGGTTTTATTTTTTTGAAGTATTTTTATGGTGATTTCAGTGGTTATTTATAAGTGAATGACAGTGCTTTTACTGGCAATGTGAACAGTTTCAGAAATGTCATCCTGTACTTTTAATGAGCATCAGTAGTGAATATTGTAAATATCTGTCTTTCAGTGCCAACAGCAATGTTTCAGATAACTGAAGTTGTTCTTTAACTGCCCACTAAAATCCTAAATGACTGCAAGGCTGTGTGTGCCTTCCAGCCGATGCCAGCTAGCCAGATGTCATACTTGGTTATTCCTATAATGAGAAGCTGTTTGATCCCCTGTGAGAATTGAAAGCAGAATTACAGTCATGGGTTCTCAAGGACTGCTGCTGTAATTGCTGACTTTTTCTACTGTGTTCCTTATTTATGTTTAAAAATCAAAATGGCTATAGCAATATCTGAAAGAGATGTAAGAATAGAATTAGAATATCTGAAATAGATAGAAACCAGTCTGCAAACAGATTCTTGAAGTCTTAAGTCTGATTAGAGTATGAGATAAATGAATGAAATGTTCATGAAAATTAGGAAAAAGTTCTCATGAGACATTCAAAAGTACCTGAAGGAAGAATATAGGAAAAGAACTTAATCTTGAAAATTTGATTGCAGATTTTAAAATTTATTTTATGTTTATTCTTTTTTTTTTTTCTTTACATGGACTCTAACAGTACAAGCAGATTGCTTTTTTCCATTGAATGTTTTGCTGATAGGCACTATTAAGCAACTATTTGAAGCATCAGCTGGCATTTTAGATTCATAAAGATCTAGGCTTCACCGTACATTTGTATAGGAAATTCATCGTAACTAGAATTACTAGATAGTGAATATGAGCTAACACTTTCTGCCTGTTTCATTGCTACAGATTCCCTCTGAAGGTTTTGGTCAGTTTTTTTTAGTCTTTGCATTCTCTTCTGGGTTGGAATATATTGGAATATATTGCAATATCAGTGGTCTCATGTGAATGGTCCTGTACCTGGATACGTATTTTCTGAGCAAGATTTGTACTTGCAGCATCCAGTCACAGATTCATGCTGTTACATGAAAGGACTTTCAGTCTCACATTCTCTCCCACTTTCTTTCAAGCCTGGTTATTTTCTTTGAGCCATGGAGTGCCATGCTGCCCTATTCCCTAATATCAGTTTTCCAACATGCTATCCTCCATTTACACTGCAATTATCAGGGCTTTTATTCGTGTTTTTTGAAGATGATACAGCTGGAGCCAAGGCAAAGTGGGGTTAATCCCAGAAAGTTTTGGGTTTTGATGACTGCAGATTTTTGCAGAATGTTCTGGAGGTGTGTGTTTATTTTGGTTTGACCTCATCTTTTTCCATGGAAGACTAACATTAGTCAGTATTTCAGTGTTTTCTCTCCTGCTTCAGGCTGTTTTTATTGGAGGACACATTTTATTATTATTACTATTTTAAAAATAATTTTGTTAGGTGAGTATAGGAAATCCAAATCTGTGCTTGTGATAACTACCCATTCTCATTTCCTGTAAAGCAGACATTACTTCCTGTTTGGCCCGTTGTAGGTTACTGACCCAGTTTTGCTCACCTTTTCTCTCTAGAGGGAGATATCACCTGTTACAGTCATGGTGAGGCCTTGATAAGTCTTTGTGACAGTTCCTGATGAATTACGATAAAAAGCCCCCGCTTCTGACAGAGAAATAGTCTGTGAAGAATTGCAATAGATTTGTCTGAATGTGCTCCACATGTTGGAGTTCATAATTGGATACTGATGGTCTATGACATTTTCTGCTGTGACTGTAAGAATATATTCTCATTAGAGAATACAACTAATACAAGGTTTGTAAGATAATGTGGTTTATTCCAATGGTATTTTTGTCCAGGAGCAAGTGACTGCAGAAACAGCTGAACACATCAGTTGCTAAACAAAAATTTCATATGAGAAATAGTGCTGGCAAAGGCATAATGTTGACTTGCAGTTCTCCTGATGTATATTATTCAAATAAGAATGGAAGAAACTTAGTGGCTTCATATAATAAATCTGGTATGTTTAAGTACAGCATATGGCTGCAGACCGAACAGGACCGTAACTGATGCGCTTGTTGGCATACATCTGGTAATATTGTTGAAGCATATCTGAAAAGGAATAATGAATGCTAGGGACATCTATTGAAAATGCTTCTGAAATGTGTGATTTTAAAATGGAAGGTACAGTCCTCTCCCTGCACATCAGGGTGTCATATCTTGCAATGCTCTCTGCTGTGCTTGAGTGTGCAGCTGACACACTGAAGCTGCCCTGAACCAGCCTGGAGAACCTTTGTGAGCAGGAGGCCCACAGTGTCAGGAGAGACGAGGCAGGGCAGAGAAGGTGCACAGGAGAGCTCTGTTACCCTGCTCTGGATGTTAGTGAATTTGTGTTCAGGGCATGAATGGGAGATTTAGGGCATAAACCTGGCCTTCTCTTCTGTGCTAGCGGCAGCATTACTGGGAGCTGATGTAATAATGCACAATTATAGCTACATTTTTTTGTTTTTGCTGCTAATTGTCATTCAAACTCAAGATAGTCATGCACGAAAATAAGTAATTTTTTTAGCATCACTGAACAGAAATATTTCTACTGCAGTTCTTCTGGGGTTCCATCCAATGCTTTCCAATGCTTTATGATCCAGAGACAAATAGATTTGCTGTTAATACAATGAGCAGGTGACACATTGCAGAAAGGCATAGACAGCAACTTGAAAAAATTTATAAACTAAACTCATGAAAACAAAGGGCAGTTTTTAAGTACAGTCAAAACTGGTTGTAAACCAAACAATGAGAAATGCACGTCTCATCTCTGTAAGAGGAGAATAGTATTTTGGACAGGAGAAACTATAAAAGGGATCTAAAAGTCATAGTTAATAAGCAATTCTGCAAGAGAACATAATATAAAATTGCAGCAAAATTGTCTACTGTGACATCCAAATCTATAAAACTGAATATCCTGACTGTGAGGAGAGTTGATTTCACCAGTGAGTAAGAAGTGGCTGAGAAGGACATAAGAAAATTGCAAACACTATCTGCATTTTTAGGAAGATGTTGAAAAATAAAGTAATGGCTTGTCATACAATTTGCAGGTGAAGAAAATGCTGATCAGAGAAAACCTGAGATCACTATGTTCAATTTACCTAAACAAAGGTGGAGGATGATTATTATCCGGGAGAACACATAGAGTCTCTCAGTAGGTTTATCCCTGGAAGATTGCTAGTGGTGAGAGCAGGGAAGGGAGAATGTTGCTTGTTTCTGCAACATTATATAAATCTTTAGGCACATCAATCAAGTGCCTTTGGTTCTTGTTATGGAGAAAGGTGCATCTGACTTTTTTTAGGTTGATTAACTTTGAGAGCAGCGTATCACGGTGCACAGCAGACTTGCTATCTCTTTGCGCCTCAAGAGGATGTGTTTCACCCAAGCAATGGGGTAGACAGTGGCAGGTCAATATAGTGTAGTACACTGGAGAGCAGCCAACATGTATGATTCCTTAGTCTTGAGAAGTCTCAAGATCTGAAATTGCTGGATCAGTGGAAACTCGCACAGGTTCAGTTTTACTCGCCGCTGGTGCATAACAGGGAGTATGATATACCTGCTCAATACTGAGCTCTCTGTCCCAGGTGTCTATCGGGTTATTTTTGAAATGAGTCCTGTAGTCCAAGTCAGTTCTTTCCGGGGTGCCATGTTGTCTCAGGACTTGTTTGGCAAGGCCCAAGATGGTGTTCCAGGCAGTGGTGTGAGGCACAGGGTACATCTGCAGCCATTCAGCGGTTCTTTACACAAATGCCAGCACGTAGTTATTACCTTGGTGTGTTTGTAGGAGTGTGATGTAATTAATCTGCCAGGCCTCCTTGTATTTGTATTTTGACCATCATCCACCATACCACTGTGGCTTTACCCATTTGGCCTGTTTGACTGCAGTGAATGTTTCACAGTTATGCATCACCTGGCAAATAGTGTCCATGTTTAAGTCCACCCCTCACAACTGAGGGGTGGACTTAAACATGGACACCATTTGTATGTTGCATCTCTTACTGGATGATCTGAGGTGTCAAGGGCGCATTAAGCCAGAAATAACTCATGCTTATAGTGCCAGTATGGTGGGAACCATCACTAAAGAGAGCATGTTGCTTTTCATTTTCTGATAGCTGTTTAAGTGGTGGGCAGGCCCTCCTCAGCATGTGTCATCTTCTCCTTGTCGGTAGTCTGATACTCTGAAATTTTCACCTTTGGGCCAGTTCATTATGAGTTTCAGGATCCCTGGGCAATTGGGTTTTCCTGTTTGAGCTTGCTGTCTGATCAGTGTGATCTACTTATTCGTTGCAGCATGAGGGGAATGATGTGTGTAAAAGACTTTCCCTTTGAACATCCAGCCCAGCACTGGCAGTCAGGGTGCTGGGAGGAGCTGTGCTTTGATGCCAGTAACTTCTGAGGCAGATTGAACCCCTTCAGTAAACTGCAAGGATCTCATTTTTGTTGGACTGTAGCAGGCTCCAGATCCTTTTTGTCTGTGACTCCAGATGGTAATGTACTGTCTTCTTCCCAGTCCCCTTATCAATGCCCATATCCCGGGACAGGAATCCCAGTTGCTTGGCTTCTTTACCATTTAGTTTCATACTGTGGGCCATACTATGCCATCATTGGAGTAGCCAGGTCACCACGGGCTCACTTACCTGAAATCTTGTGTATCTTGCAGCTGACTTGGGACTAGAAATTAGGTGATTATCTGTTTTATCTGTCTCCTATCATAAAGGCTCTACTTCTTCATCCCTCACTAAATGAACTGGTTTTGCCTTGGATTTCTTCTGTATAGGGGCAACAGTTACTGGCATGGGTTGTTCCTGTAGTTCAGCTGCAGTTTGAGTGGCCACAGTGCATCTTTCTCAGCTTTCCTCCTCCTGCCTCTTGGGGGGGCAGTCTAGTATCAAGCCATGTTCAATAAATAGTAGCCAAGGTCCAGGCACATTGTAGAACTTCCCTCCTCTCTGGAACTGCCACACCATTTTTCTTTCACATATTCTGCCACTTTAACAAGGTCCTGTAGTTACTCAGGGGTGAACTTCCAAACCATTGGAGAAGAATATGCTTTAAAACATGGCCTGTTTCTTCTCCCACATTCTATGCCACTCATAACTATGCACCCTTAGGTCAGATCTCTGAATAATCTTCCTAGAAATGTCTTTCTTGACTCCGTCTCTGATGTAGACAGCTCTGAGAAGACCTGATAGACTTAGGAACAAGAACATACTTTCTTTCCCATGCAAAGGGACCTAAGAATTCTCAAAAGCTGTTGTAACAGGCATGAAAGAAGAAATTGGAATGAAAGGCTGGGGAAAATAATCCTACCTTGATTCCCCCTTTCTGACTTGACAAGATTATTAATGGTCTCCCAAAGGTAGCACCTGAGGTAAGGGCAGGAGAGCAGCATTGAATACACATCCCAAGTGACCCTCATTGCCCTTGATGTTATAATGTCATAAAATGATATCCTGTACATCAACAAAGCCATCGTGATCTGTCTCCCATTCTGAAAAATGCCAACACATACTGCACATATGGGAATGTATACAGGTTGGTGTACCACAGTCACATGAGCAGACCAAGCAACAATGTCACCAGTGGCTCCATACTTAATAAATGCCTAGATCAAATTAATTTCTGGTCTGCTTTGGGCAGATCTGCTGTTATTGCAGCCCTTTGTGCCCCACATTATGCACCACATAAGGCTGTCATGATTTAGGAATGGTACTCCCTGATTTAGTGTTCCCACTGAGACTCTTCAAACCACGTTCTACTCACTCAGTCCTCCCCCTACTCACATTAAGGCTACTTCCAGATGGGCTTTAAGAATGAATTAGAGCGAGAGAAATCAATGAGCCTCTTTAGAGCAAAGCCCGGCTGCTGTGTGAGCCGCAGGATGGAAATGACTCTCCAGCTGTTATTCCTGTGCACGATAGGCTTTAGTCCCATCATTGTCCATGGCCTTGGTATGTCTCAATCTGGCAGCAGTCACCTGAGCTGCAGAATGGTTTTGCATGCTTTTTGATTTACTGCATCCTTACCTTAAAATAATCTGTATGTTTGAGCAGAGCTGATACATGTGTCAGTGGAATCTCTGCTGTTTGCATCCAGGACTGGAGACCATTTGGGTAGCACTGCTGGTCTCTATGCAGTGTTTCATAGTTGAAAAGAAAGAAACATTTTAGTTTAACTATCAGTTTTAGTCGATTCGCTATTTGATAATGAACTTCCATGACAGCTAATTTGTAGAGCTAATTTGTATTTTAATCAAGATAATGCTGCTTTTAGTATTATGTGAAGCACAAAAAAGTGTTCTAGTTTCACCTTACTATTTTTTTCCAGAATATTAAGCACCAGTTTTGTTTAGAGGCTTTACTGATCCCCTGTGAATTGAGATACCTTGTACTTTAGCTGTAGTCTATAAATATATCAAAAGATTTTATTTTCAAACCTTGTTTTCTTTCATTAAGTGTAAGCCCCATTGTTGAAAGGGAAATCAAGATGGACGGAATGTTACTGTTTCTGAATTTCTGTACATTAACTTAGGGGAAATATTTGGAGGATATTTGAAACTGAACTAACTGGAAGTTCTTCTGAAGGCATACAAAATCTTATATTGTAAGGTGATTTTAATTCTGTGTGGACGGGCATTTAGAAGCAGCACTTGAAAGAAATATTTTGTTTTTGCTATATTGTGTCTAACACCATAATGGGGCATATCCAGTCTAACGCATCACTGGTATTCAGGTGTTCCCACGTACCAATGTCCTTTCATTCTTGCTGGCAGAAGCAGTCATTGCATGTTGTCTGCACTTAGCCACAGATATACTGTGTAAATGAGGAGCAAACTTTTTCTAGTGGGCTGATGAGGCAATTTTGCCTGAGGCTGGTTAAAGAGCTCTTATAAGAAAGCTAACAGGTCGTAACTGAAAATACAGAATCACTTCCAAGGGAGAGTTCATGTTAGGGGAGGTCAAGCACTGGGTTAACACATGGGTTTTAGGTTCAGCCAAAAATCTCCTCTGTGTGTTCACAATTGCAGTACACTTTTCTGCACTGCTTGATTCTTGCACTGTAATTGACCTAAAGACTTAATAGTTACCGAATGAAAGTCTTATTCTAGGTCTAGTTCATACTGAGAGCTAATAAGGACATGGGGTTTGCAAAGATAAGTGAAAATTTGTTCTGAATATGAAAGTATAGCAGTCTGTTTTTCATGAGGATAGGTTTTTTTTGATGTCTTTGGTGACTTGAAGTACCTTTTAATAAGTAATTTAACTTTCTACTCCCTGAAATTGGGTAAATTCTGTACTAACAAATTTTATTATTCATCTCACCTTCAACTGAAATGAAATCGTTATTCAAAAAGCTCACCTGGCTTTTTGAATTAAAAAAGAGAAAGAAAGAAGGCAAGTAACCAGACTGGTAAATGAATAAATAAAATTTATATTACTAGAGGTTTGCTGCAGCCTACTTAATAGTTTTGTGAACCTACCTGATGTTTAAAATTACCTGTTCCTGGTAGCAGTCTGTATAAGTTATCAAGAGATTGTTGTAGAACTGAGGAATTTCCTAAGCAGGAATGGGACCTACCTTAAACATAAACATATGAACAGAGGTGGAAAACACACACTTTTCTACCTAATATGAAACTTGAGTCCAAAGTACAGAGAAGACCCCAGGGCCATTCAAGAACAGAAATTTCACTTTGTGAAAAAAGCCTGGCAGAAGTTTATTTCCTGTGATTTTTCTTGCTGTTAATATTTTGAAGTATTTTGGTCTAGAAACACTGAGCATTTTTTGTGTTGGAATCCTTTTTCTCAAAACAAAATTTGCTTCCACGGGACATCAGCAGCTGCCTTGGTGTTTGCACAGCTGAGGAAACTGGGCACTGAGCATCACAACATTGTCTCAGCAGCTTGTCTGTCTATCTGATTTGTGCTGCCTGGAAGTTGGAGCAGAGTCTTTTCCAGGCATCTTTATGATCTACTCATTCAATTGTTTCTGTGAAAAATTATGTTCTACAAACAATTTTATTTTTTTCCCCAGACTATGGCAATCCTCGGTAATGTGACCAAGAGCTACAAGCAAGTTTTAAATTTCTTTAGGCTGTTTTGTATCCATCTGCATTGTTGGTTAATTTCCTTGTCTCTGTTTTGTTTGCTGGGCTTTTTTTAAAGGTTTGAATTTTTGTTGCATAGCTGCATGATGAGTTGCCTGTCTTTTTTCAGAACCTTCTGCCAGCCTTGGCTCAAGTTTGAGAGAGAAATATGAAAGGAACATTATGTTTTGTTTTTTACCAGGAAGATGTTTGGACAACAAAGCTTTTTAATGTTCCTATCCACTTTTGCAAGAAGCTCAGGAAGAGACAATCTTTTTGGAAGTGTTCCTCTAGAAAGCAACTATTGGTTATTTGGAATTATTGGGTTAATCATCATTTTTATGAAAGAAAGTAGAAGAAAAATACCAACTTTGTAGGGGAGTAGTTGGGTCGTTTTGAAGTCATTATGTGCTAGTAGCAAATCATTACTCACCTCTGGGGAAAGGAAGGGCCATCCTAAACCTCCTTTTAAAATAAACAAAAATGTCAAACCTTTTCTGTCTCTGTTTGTATTTAGGCAGATTCTGCAACATCTATGTGGTGAGGAAAGACTGAATATGTCGTTTAGAATTTTGTTTCTGCCTAGTGGTACCTATTTTGTGAGTGTTAGTCCACTTGGTGAACCATCTTCCTCTCCACCCCATATACAGAGTGCACAGAAAAACATTAATCCCCAGAGAGATATTCACAGCCTTTTCATCTTGATCAGCCTTTATCATATAGTTAAAACTTAAAAAAAAAAAGGCTTCAAGATTCAGAGGAAGGAAAAGTTTGACTAACATATTTAAAAACTGGGAAATGAGAGCTCTGTATAGCAATAACTGTATTGTTGAGCTACAAGTTCTGAAGGCAGTCCCATTTTATCAGTTTCCATGCTATATAACCCTCTGTGTCTTTTCTCCCTATAGGAGTGGAGTGATTCTTTTAAAAGTCATTAGGCTGTTTGCATAACTACAGTTTGCTTATTGCAGTTTTACATATGCTCAAAATCCCAAGATATGGAAGGTGCTCAAAGTAAGTAGATTATCTGAGCACCCTGCACAGATGTTCTTCAGGAAATAGTATTGTCTGTTATATGCTATTCAATATTATCTGTTTTTTAAATTTATTAATTACTTTCTGGAAAAGTATTCTCTTCAGAGATTCATTGTTGGTTGACTGATGGGATTCCTCTTCTCCCCGGGTCCTCTCGGCTAGCTCTGGACCGCAGGGGATGGAGAATACTACATCAAGAACAAAGGCAAAAGACCAAAGGAGGCTCTTTTCTCCTGTGGGAAAAATGGCCCACAGTTTATTGTAGCATCCACATGGTGAGAGGAGAAAGAGAGAGAGAGAAGATGGCGGGCATTTTTAAACTTGGGGAAAGGGGACGGGAGGAATAGACCCACGACCAATGGGACGCCACCGACAGGGAGGGGCAAAAGGAAGGTTTCGACCATGTCACAGACCAATGGGGGAGAATGGACGATATCATAACAACCACGAACAGTGCAACTTACAAAACAAACAGTGCAATACAACAATTGACAGTCACCTTTCTACCTTGTAAGCCTTTGGGAATCTTGCTGTTGAGGAGAGGGACATGACTCCTGATTGGTACTGGAAACATGGATCAAATAAGCATGATTTCTATCAGGAATATCCTCATTTGTACAAAGGAAAGTAATAGAGTACGGTGCTTGTCAGATGATAGCACAGGTTTTATAGCATTTTCTATGAGCTGTCAAATGTTGCTGTTTAATAATAAGACTCTGCTGTATCACTGGTGGTTTTGTTGTTTCAGCATTGCTGTCTGAGTTACTTTATGCGATAATTGTAATATATGTGCTAAGCATCAAATATAATTTGTAATGAAAATGTTAAAAATAAAACATCTGTGGGCACATATTAGGAGTATCAATTTTAATAAGTCAATCCATTTTTATTTTCTGGCTACATTTTTCTGTGTTTCTAATGAAATGCTTAGGTGTATTTATCAGAAGTATTTTAATTGTTGGTAACTGTGCATGAAGATGCCAGTATGGTAAAATACAGCATGTTATGCAACTGTTCAGCTGATTTTTATGGAATTTAAAAGACTAAACCATATTAACAATTTCAGTCAAGCATTCAAAAATGAGTTATAGCATCTTTAGGCATAAGGTATTTATATTTTTTGCTTGTGGTATCATGCCATACTTCCTAAAGACATACTAATTAGTTTGTAATGAGCTGGTGGTACTATGATTGATTTTTTTTTTATAAATACTTTCCTTTATCTGTTTTAAAAATGGCAACAGGAAGCAAATGGGAAAAGGAGGTCAGGAAGAGAGTGATGGACAAGGTTAAAGTAGTTAAATGCTGACAGGGAGAATATATTACTTTGTTACCTTGTTGCAGGGCTCCTAGAAGGTGTTAAAATTGGAGTTCTGGGACTATGATTTGCACTGGTTACACAAGGTTTATTGTTCCCGAAAAATTCTACCCATAAAACGTGAATATCTTGATTCTTCACTGGATTTCTCTGACAATAAAATAACATGGTGAAAAAAAGTTACCATTTGCGTATGGAATAATACTCATCAGGAAGTGAATTAGAAAGAATAAATTTGAACAGGCATTTTATTTTGGCCATTCCTTGCTTTGAGAGATTTATATAACATCGAAGTCTTCATAGGTATCTGAAAATTTTGACAGGAATATCTGCTTTTTTTCTAGCTTAATGTCTTCAGCTAACTATTCCTGATGGGCCTTTTTTTTTTCTTAAAGTTAGTGTTATATAATGAGTAATGTAGTTTTTTTCTACTCTTATCTGTAGGAAATTATTAAGTTTTATTTGATACAGAGGTAATTTTATGTCATTCTCCTCTTAGTAAACACAATGGCATATATTGAAGTAGTTTTTAGTACCAATTTAAAGGCTTATTTCTTTGAAATGGAAAAGTGTATGCATTTCAGTTGTGCTGCATTTTATCTGGTAAGGTACAGTTACTAGAAAATGCTTTGCCATAAGAGTGTTGCAAGTACATTAAGAGGTGTAGAAAACTCCTAAAGGCTTTTGTAGAAATCTGTTTGTTTTGGATAATAACTTTCCAGTACCATTATATCGATCCATGATAGCTGGCTATGGTATGATCCCAAAAGATTTGGGCTGGCCATCTACTTTATTGAAAGGATGCATATTCTCCAGTGGTGGTTGGCTATTGAATGCTGTCCAGCCCAACCCTTGATTACTGTTTTCTCTGGGAAAATATTGAAATTACTGTAACTGATGAAGTCTTTCCTGCATAAATTCTCCTGTTCTGTAACACTAACCTCCTAGGTTCTTTAGAAAAGTACATTGGGTTTTTTCCCAGTATTTCTGAGTTCTGTGCTCCCTTGCATAATTTAGATTATTAATATTAAATTCTGGTTGAAATTAATAATTTAACCATTATGTGAATTATAGGTATTATGGTCATAAGTGATAATTTCACAGCTTGTTTCTTGTAGCATAGATATATTTAGTTGTCACACGCATCTTCTAGTCAAACCATAGCATTTTTGACAGTGCATTATATGCTTCTCTTCCCTAAATAATGTTTGGGGTTTTTTTTTCAAAAATGTTTCAGTTGTCTCCAAAACTGCTACAAAGGACGACTGTACTGCTGTTTCACAAGTTGTTTGGGTTTTTTTTCCTTGTGTGTTAAAGTTCAGTGCTGCATCTAGTGCTAGAAAGAGTGCTTTCTTTAGGTAAAATTCATTTTTCTGGAGAGGAGTGGAGGGATGGCACTGTATGTAATAGAATTGTTAGAATGTATGGAGCTTACAGTTGGCAATGGAACAGTTGGGAGCTTCTGGAATAAAGGGGCAAACAAATAATGATGATGTCATCATGAGAGTCTAGTGTAAACCTCCTGGCCAGGATGATGATACTGGTGAATTATTCTTTGAGGAACTAAGGGGCTCTTCCAAGTCAACTGCCCTTGTCCATATGGGGGACTGCTACTTGCCAGACATTAACTAAGAATATGACATAGCTGGTACAACCCAGGCCAGAAGATTCCTAAGAAACTTGTAACACAACTTTATGGAACAAATCCTTAGGGATCTAACTCAGAAAGTTGCTGTCTTTGATCTACTGCTTGATGAACAGAGTGGATGTCATGAGTGAAATGGAGATTGGCAGCTGTCTTGGTCACAGAGACCACAAAGTAATCAAGTTTAAAATCTCCATTGACAGGAGGAAAAGTGCCAGCAAAACCTCAACTCTGGATGTGAGGAGAGCAGACTTCAGGCTGCTCAGGGAATTAGTGAGGTCCCCTGGGAGAATGTTTTTGCAGGTGCTGGGGTCCATCAGTGCTGCTCACTGTTTAAATATCACCTCCAAACGGCACAGGAGCAGTAATTCCCAAATGTCGACAGTCAAGCAGGAAGGGCAGAAAGACAGTTTGGTTGAACAGGAGTCTTGGAAATGAGGCAAAAAAGGGAGGCATATGCCCAGTGGAAGCAAGGTGAGGTGGTATGAGAAGAATACAGAGATGCTTCTTGCCACTCTAGTGAGAAAATCTCTGTGGTCAAAGCTCAGCTGGAGCTGAAGCCAACCAGAACTGTGGAGCACAATAAAAAAGAGTTTTTTACAAGTATATTGTCAATTAGCAGTGTATAAAATAGCATTGACATGGTCATGGGCAAATCAGAGGTGTTTAATGCAATCTCTGTCTCCATCTTCAACACAAATGATGGAACAAGAGAGTCTCTGACCTGACCTGAAGGATCATGTCTATAAAAATGGTCCATTCTTGATTGGCCCTGGAAATGTGTGGGATCTGCTATTCCACTTGGATCCCTACAAATCTAAGGGGCCTGATGGGATTAATCCAAGAGTCCTTAAAGAATTAGCTGATGGCATTGCAAAACCTCTCTTGATGATTTTTGACTGGTCTTGGAAATCTGGAGAAGTCCCTGCTGACTGGAAGCTGGTGAATGTTGTCCTGATTTCCAAGAAAGGCAAGAAGGACCCCAGAAACTGCAGACCTGCCAGTCTCACTTCAGTTATGGAGAAGATTATTCAGGGAGGTACTGAAATACATGGAAAGACAATGCAGTCATCAGTCAGAGCCAGTGGAGCTTCATGAGAGGAAAGTCCTTCTTTATTAAACCTGATTTCCTTTTGTGACTATGTAACCCACCTTATGGATTCCCTTGATCAAGGGAAGCCAGTGGATGAACTCTTTTTGGATTTAAGAAAAGCTTTTAATGATGTCTCTCCCAGTATATCCCTTCTTGACAAAATGTGCAGCACGCAGCTGGATAAACATATCATGGGATGGTGAACAGCTGGCTCATGGGTTGGGCACAAAGGGTGACAGTGAATGGGGTGACATCAGGCTGGTGACTTGTCACCAGTGGGGCTCCACAGGATTCCATTCTTGGCCCTGTGCTCTCCAGCATCTTCATTAACAGCCTGAATGCAGGACTGGAAGGGATACTAAGCAAGTTCACAAATGATATAAAACTTGGAGGAACTTTGACTCCCTAGAAGGCAGGGAGGCCCTGCAGAGAGACCTCAGCAAACCAGAGGGATGGGCAATTACCAACCACATGAAATTCAACAAGGCAAAGTGCCAGATTCTGCCCCTGGATGGGGCAACCCTGGATGGATGGACAGTCTGGGGAATGAGATGCTGGAAAGCAGCACCATGGAAAGGGACCTGGGGGTCCTGGTCAGTGGCAAGTTGAACATAAGTCAGCAGTGTCCTGGCAGCCAGGAGGGCCAAGTGTGTCCTAGGGTGACACGGCCTCGCCCTCCTCCTGTCTACACTGTCCAGCCNGAGGGGTTTGGGGAGGTGCAACAGGGCAAGGGCGGGAAAGGAAGACCTGGGGCAGACCATTTCAGAGGGGAAACACCGGGGAGAAACCATTACAATTATAAATGAAATCAACTTATAACAAACTTAAAACTTGTGCACCACAACACTAGCGGGCATCAGGGACAGCGTCACCAGCTGGGCAAGGGAGGGGATTGTCCCACTCTTCTCTGCACTGGGGCAGCCTCACCTCGAGTGCTGAGGGCAGTTTTGGGCACTGCAGTATAAAAAAAGATAAAAAGCTATTAGAGAATGTCCAAAGGAAGGCAATAAAGATTGTGAAGGGCCTTGAGGGGAAGCCGTGTGAGGAGCAGTTGAGGTCACTTGATCTGTTCAGCCTTGAGAAAAAGAGACAGTTACAATTTCCTCCTGTGGGGAAGAGGAGGTGCAGGCACTGATGACTAGTGGTGACAGTGACAGGACTTGGGGGAATGGCCTTAACTTATGTCAGGGAAGGTTTAGGTTGTATATTAAAAAAGAGTTCTCCACCCAGAGGGTGGTTGGGCACTGGAGCAGGCTCCCCAGGGAAATGATCACAGCACCAAGCCTGACAGAGTTCCGCAAGTGTTTGGACAATGCTCTCAGGGGTATGGTGTGACTTGAATATGGTGCCGCACAGGGCCCAGACTTGGACTTTATGATCCTTGTAGGTCCCTTCCAACCTTCCAACTCAGCTTATTCTGTGATTTTCTGATTATGTAATGTTTGCAGTATCAAACCAGGGTATATGTTTGTCCTTTTATGTAAAACAGGAAAATTACCAAATGTATAAAAAATGCTCACTGCAAGAAAAGAGGGGAGATTGAATCCATTGCTATTTTCTATGTGTAAGATAAAGGAATATTTAAGTAAGTTAATGTGGAAAAGAAATATTGGCCCTAAATTGATCTGGTTGCTAATTGAACATATTAGACTAGGAACAGGAAAGTTGTATATGACATAAACTGGTCACATGTTTAGCGACTGATATATTTGGTGCTTAAACGGCTGCAGATGAGTTACTTGTACATGGAAGTGTATGGCGACTTTGAAACTTGAATATGAAATTAGTACTTTTGAGTATGTTTTTTAACAATTTATGAAATAATTCAGTATCAAAACCAGCAACTTATTACTGAGTATCCAAATAAAAAGCCTATTATTTTGCTAGAAGTTTTAAGGGGGCTGGGCAGGAGGAATAGAGATTCATTTATGTTTGTAAAAATACTCATCACATATGAAAACCATAAAGTGAGATGAGGGTACATGTTTTGGAGGGGGGTTCTGGCAGTACTAGAAACTTGACCAATCTTTTGTTGGTTTTGAGGACCACAAGCCTCCCTGGTGATGTTGCTCAACCTGTGGAGTCTGTCTCGCCTTGCCAATAAACATTGCTGATACGACAGACAGCCTGCTTATTTCGTTGAGTAACTTCAGAGGGTGGTTTTGAGAGCCCTTCTTCCCCACAGAGCAGCTCAGACATCAGGTGTGTCACCTTTGTCTCTTTTATGTGTACAGACATCCAGGGGCACTTCTGATGTGGCTGAGGGACAGCACTTTCAGAGGCAGCAGTCCAGTTAGATGGAACCTTTTTCAAACTGCATCGATCTGAAATGCTCATATCTATTATTATGATCCAGTTTTTCCTAATAATTATTCACATAATTGCCATCAATTGCAATGAAATCATCTAGCAATGTCATTGTTCAGTTATGAAATGAACTTAGCAGAATAGTAGAATATTCTTAGTAGAGGAGAATAAAGCAGAAGTAAGTAGAACAAGTGAGGTGCATGAGTCACACGTGCTTATCATGAAATATGAAAGTGGAGAGAGCACTGTCATGTTGGCTGTATTGATGGCTACTTGGCAAGTCATATGTGACATTAATCCCTTGTCTAGAATAGAACATTCATGGAATTGGTGATACTTTGCCTTTTAAAAGATTAAATGTTAAATGGTGAGAACATAATGATTTCAGGATATATCAATCCACAGCTGTCCCATGAGCTCATCATCTCTTTTGCTAAAACACTTTGCTGCTCGAAGCTAGGGACGCTTCTGCTTCCTGCCAGTTGCCCATCTATTGTCATTTTCCAGAGCATGCTAAGAGACTGAAAAATATTCATAAACATAATTATACAAAAGCTATTTTTCTGCTGTGATTATATTAGGATTAGGTGTTGTATAATTTAGGAAATATTATCTTTCTTTGCCAAATTCAGGCAGAAATGCTGCAGAGCAGCACTGCAAAGCAGAAGTGCATACATTGCTTCATGGATTTAGCTAATATGCCTATGGAGTTTAGGCTCCTGTCTCACCTCTTTTATATCCTCAAAATGCTGGAAATATTGCACAGCTGTTTGCATGTTTTTTCCCAAGAAACTATTTTGGAGAAGCTGTCTAAAATGTTAAACTATTCCTTAAATACTTCTGTTCACTAAGACTGGTTTATTAGAAAATATTCTAGAATAGATTTCCCGTCAGGGAACCCTTCTGCTATTTTAAAAATAAATCTTATTCATATTTAAATTCTTCACATTGATAATTATTGTTGCTCCAAATTTTTCTCTAAATGTAATTTTACTACAAATTACTAAAATAATCATCATAGCTTGTCCATGATTTTTTGGAAAATGGTCAGAATGCAACTATACTCCCAAGATGAGTAGTTTTGATTATGAGGGTGGAGATCTGGTCCTGAAGCGTGTATCCTGCTGCCTGTATCCTAGTGCTTCACCACTTCAGGTGCTGCACCAGTGTGTCTGTCATCTTCCTCATAACTGCCAGTCTGGAAACAGGTAAGAGCAAACTGAATTAATATTTTCTTACTTGAGGATATTCATGAAGTACGTGGTTGAGCTGAGGACTCCTGATGCAGTACACTATACTGCTCCTCATATAATCTTGCACAATGTTCTAAAACACTCAGTCATTCTTTCAGAGAGTATGTTTTACTGCATCACACAGAGCATCTGGCTGATAGGTGCTCTCTGAATCACAACGTTGCACTGTTTGCTTATCACTCTTCTTCACCTGTTGTGAGAAATAAGTGAGAAAAGCATAGGACCACAATATGATAAGCTGCATATATAAAGGTAATGCAGGACCTCCCAATGTGGTCTTTTTAAACAGACAGATAGTTGAACTTGATGGCCCAAAAATCAGTTCAAGCCAAAATGAAATTTTTAAACTTTGCTAAGAAGTGCAGCAGATGAAGCCTGTCTCCTTTGCCTCATTTCCACTGCCATCTGGGAGGGGTTGGAATTTCCTGTCTAACTAAAGCTGCAAGTTATTCTGTTCTTTGTATGTATCCAGAGTGAAAAAGAAGTTGAGTTCTGGACTGCCAGTTACATTTTCAAATGCACCCATCTTTGCTGTGTTGCGTCCATTTTCTGTGTTCCGCTTTGCTATAATGGAACAACTTTGTTTTTGGCCAGTTAGCAAAGTGTAATTCTTGTCCTTTGTTGTCCCTTGGTGAGTCCACTTGAGGCAAGCATTTTGTTTCCAAGAACTTTGTGTAGGTGTGTGGAAATTTCTGTTTGATTCCAGGTATTTCAAAATTGTGACCATCACCATTTAAATGTTTCTCTTTAAATAGAAGATTTATAATTCTTTTGGTAAAAGAAACATTTTGGTTTTTGTTTTAGTGTTTAATGCTCAAGATACGAGTGTTGAAACAAAATAGATGTGCTAGTTGAGTTCTAAGCCAGATACTTGAAAAATTGAGTGGTCTTTAATTTCTGTCCTGTCAGTATTCTTTATCCTCACTGACTTGAACTTGCCTCTCTGTATGATTCAATTTTTATTCTAACTTATCCTGTTATGCTGAGTACAGACTGTGCCAAATTGTCAGTTTTATAAGTGAATCCCTAATGGATATGAAACTGTACCTATTCTGCCATGTGAACTTGATGGATTAGCAATAAAATTTACAAGGCAAACTGATTTCTGTAGAAATGATACAGGTTTCTATTCAGAATAAATGAGCTATGGAGACTTCATGTTTTCAGTATGAGTGTAATACAATTTGTATTTCTGTAATAGTCACCAGTGAATATAAGAGATTTTTCAGACAGTCTTCTTTAAATAATGCTTTCTGCCTTTTACAGTCTAGTGAAATCAGATTTTTTCATAATATAAAAACCATATTTTAAAACCCGTCTTTTTAAAAAAATATATATAGCATGCCATTATAAACTTCTTATGTTTAAGTCATGATTGAAGTATTTGTTAAAGTTCTCTGGAAGAGTATGGGCAATGAAGTCAGAGAAGACATAAATATTAGAGAAAATTACTGTCATTTTTCATTAGGACTTCAAATAAAGACTAAAATCTAATGGCTTGTTTTTTCAGTTTCTTTTTCAGCTACCTGTATCTTTCCAAAGTCAAAAAGCTCTCTGTTCTGCAGTGTTCTTTTTATCAAAAGTCACGAAGCTGTGCTAGGGTGAAACAATTAATTTAAGAACCCTGTACTTAAAAAGTTTCTTTTTTCCATTAAATGGTGCTGTAATCTCAGCACAGTTTAACTGAGCTGCAAAGTCCATGTAAAAATGCAATAGTAATATCACATTCTGAATTTAGCAATGGTGTTATTTTAGTTTTTGAATTATGAATATTCTAGTTGCTCATTCATGCTCTTGACAGATTCAGTCTCTCACAGTGCTTTTTAGTCTCATGATTAATTTATGTTAAATTAATTTATTTTGCCTAATCCTAAATTTTAGGATCACTATTACTGGTAGTACAGTTAAATGCTAGAGAACACATGTTGCCAGTATCAACAGCAATGCATTAAGTTCAGTGATCTGATTTTTTAATTGTTTTTCTTTTTTGATTGGACCTCCTGCAATACCTTGAGTTGAGAGATATTGAATGTAATTCTTGCATATTAATTACTTTATTAGGAATTTATAAGGGCAGCTAATTAAGTAAGATACATGAAAAGCTGAGCCTTGATGCTTCAGTGAGTAATTACCTACCCTTCATACTTACATTATTTTAAATTTGACTTGTAAAATATGTAATTTTTGGATGTAAGCAGAAGTCAGATCCAGCCAGGATAAAGAGATAGATGAATTATTGTATAAGCAGCTGGAGGAAGTTTCAAGATTGCCAGCCTTTGTTCTTGCAGGAGATTTAACCTGCCAGATATCTGCTGGGAACTCAACATAGTGGAAAAGAGGCAGTCTAGGAGATTCTTGGATTGTATGGAGGAGAGCTTCTTGTCACAGCTGGTGAGCAAATCTGCCAGGGGTGGGGCTCTGCTAGACCTGCTGTTTGCAAAGAGAGAGGAGTTAGTGGGAGGCTGTCTGGGGCACAGTGACCATTAAATAAGAGAGTTCTTAATATTTGGTGAAACAAGGAGGGGCATCAACAAGAGTTCCACTCTGGACTCCTGAAGTGCAGACTTTGGTCTTCTCAAAAGAATGATTCAGAGAGTACCTTGGGAAACAGCCCTTAAAAACAAAGGGGTCCAGGAAGAATGGACATACTTCAACAAATAAATCTTGAAGGCATAGGAGTAGACTATCCCTATGTGCTGACAGATGTGCTAGCAGGGAAGATGACTGGCCTGATAAGCTTTTGAAAGAATTAAGGGAGAAAAGGAGGGTGCATCACCTTTGGAAAGAGGGGCAGGCAACTCAGGGAATGTTTAAGGACATCACTAGGTCGCGTAGGAAGAAAATAGAGAGACAAAAGCTGAATTAGAACTGAATTTTGCCGCTTCTGTGAAGGATAATAAATAATACTTTTGTAAATACATAAATGGCANTCTGCTAGACCTGCTGTTTGCAAAGAGAGAGGAGTTAGTGGGAGGCTGTCTGGGGCACAGTGACCATTAAATAAGAGAGTTCTTAATATTTGGTGAAACAAGGAGGGGCATCAACAAGAGTTCCACTCTGGACTCCTGAAGTGCAGACTTTGGTCTTCTCAAAAGAATGATTCAGAGAGTACCTTGGGAAACAGCCCTTAAAAACAAAGGGGTCCAGGAAGAATGGACATACTTCAACAAATAAATCTTGAAGGCATAGGAGTAGACTATCCCTATGTGCTGACAGATGTGCTAGCAGGGAAGATGACTGGCCTGATAAGCTTTTGAAAGAATTAAGGGAGAAAAGGAGGGTGCATCACCTTTGGAAAGAGGGGCAGGCAACTCAGGGAATGTTTAAGGACATCACTAGGTCGCGTAGGAAGAAAATAGAGAGACAAAAGCTGAATTAGAACTGAATTTTGCCGCTTCTGTGAAGGATAATAAATAATACTTTTGTAAATACATAAATGGCAAAAGGAGGGGCAAGGACAACCTCCATTCTTCATAGGGACAGTGACTCCAACACCTTCCTAGGCAGCTCATACCAAGAGGGTACCACAGATTGTCAAGAGCATGCACTACTCCCTGCTATTATTTTTTCATGTGGGAACAAATGATGCTGCAAGCCAAAAAATAAGTAGGATCAAGACATACTGTAAAGCCTCCATGAGGCAGGTGAAAAATATTGGTCCCTAAGTCATGTTCTCATCTATCCTACTGGTTAGAGAAATAGGGACAGCCAGAAGCAGATAAATAATGCAGATCATCATCTCGTTGCGTGGCTGGCACCATCTAGAAGGTTTTGGCTTTTATGACAGTGGATTGTGCTTTAACAACTGTGGCCTGTTAGGAGGTGTAGGATCCACCTGTCTAAAAAGGGCAAGGGAATCTTTGGCAGCAGGTTGGCCAGTTTGGTGAGATGAGCTTTAAACTAAAGGTCTTGGGAGGTGGGATCCAAAGTGGAACTGGTCATGCCCTTGCTTCCTCCTGGGGAATAGGTCATACAAACCAGTGCAGTGACAGATGTTCCTTGATTGCCTCTCTGGATGAGGATCATAGGGATAAACATATCAAGGATGTTTGTGGTTATGGTGAATCCTCTTGTATGCCTTCTAGAGAACCTGGCTGGATATTTACCTCTCTGAAGTGCCTATATACAAATGCACACAGCCTGAGCAATAAACAAGAACTAGAAATCTATGTGTCCTGGAAGGCCAGGATCTCATTGCAGTTACTGAGACATGACTAGATAGCTCACATGACTGAAATGTTGTCATAGACAGTTAGGTACTTTTAGAAGGGACTGCTCAGACAGGTGAAGCGGTGGATTTGATCTTTAAGCAAGAGAGCAACCAGAATACATTGAGATCTACCCAGGGACAAACAAATGATCTGAAAGTTTATGGGTAAGAATTAAGGGACAGGCACTGTTGCAGGTGCTGTGGTAATGAGAGCACCAGAAGGGATCAGAAGGAGGAATTTTATGGGCTTTCTGTGAGCAGCTGGCAGTAACCTCATGGTTACAGGCCCTGTTTCTCCTGGGGAACTTCAACCACCCTGATACTGGCTGGAGGGACAACATGGCTTGGAACACACAGTCCAGGTTATTGCAGATCATTGAAGTAACTTTCTGGTACAAATGGTGGAGGAGCCAAAGAGGAGAGGTGTGTTGCTGGACCTTGTACTAACGAACCAAAATTGAGTGGTTGGCAATGTAAAGATTGGGAGCAGCCTTGTCAGTAAGTGACTATGAAATGGTGGAACTCAGGATTCTGCGTGGAGGAAGCAAAGCAGTAAACAAGAAGGTCCTAGTAAACTAGGACCCTTCAGAGAGGCCAACTTTGGCCTCGTCACAGACCTACTTAAAGGAATCCCTTGGGACAGAGCTCTAGAAGAGAAAGGGAGTCCAAAAGAGCTGATCAGTATTTAAACATCACTTCCTTCGGCTTCAAGACCAGTGTGTCCCCTTGATCAAACAATCTGGCAAAGGTGGTAGGATACCTGTATGGATCAGCATGGATCAGGAAGCTCCTAGTAAATTGCAAATGCAAGAAAGAAATTTATGGGATGTAGAAAAGGAAACACAGTGTGGGAGGACTATAGGAACATTGTCAGAGTATGCAGGGATGAAGAAGAAAGAAGGCCAAGACCCACCTGGAACTCAGTCTGCCTTGGCAGAGGGGTTGCACTACGTGATCTCCAGAGGTCTCTTCCTACCCTAGCAATTCTGTCATCCTGTGAAAACATCCAGTAAACCATATTCACCTGGAAACTGACATTTTCACAGTGTACAGATGATCTTAAAGTTCATTTCCACTCTAAACAATGATTTTGTGAATGTAACTGTGAAAGACCGGAACTTGAACATTTCGCAGATGATTGCTCCAAAGCACTTGAATAAAATAATCAAGTAATTTGTGATTGGAGAGTATTTCTCTGAGTTTGTGTAGGCATCTGTGGCTTACAAGAACAGCACTATTTTAGAACATTTGAAAACAGGATCTGCAGGATTGGAGGCATCTCCTGTCAGTATTATTCATAGCACTTCCACTATACCTGGAAGCAAATCAAAATGCTATGAAGCTCTATTTTTCTTCCAAGACAGAAACATGGCAGGTTGAAACCAGCATGTCAGCTACTTACTGAGTTACCATTACTACCATTTTGTAATTTGCAGCTTAGTTTTTATTTGTATTTAGATAGAGACCTCCACTGCACCAAAGCAGTGACTGAGGTTTTTGAGGTTTTTGATTTGACAAAGGAAAATACTCTCCTTTCCTCTTTTCAGAATTAAACTGGAGATGCACAAGGAGTTGAGAGTGAAACAGGTGGCCCTGACCCTGACTGACACACAGGATGTTCCAGACCATATGTCTTCATGCTCAGTATATAAAGCTGGAGGAAGAAGACGGAAGTGCAGGATATTCAGAGTGATAGTGTTAGTCTTCTCAAGTCACTGTTAGCCATAATGGAATCCTGCTTTCCTAGACATGGAGAACAACGGCCAGTCCTTGGGAAGTGGTGGATGGATTCCTTGTTTTACTTTGCCTGTGTGTTGTTACTGCTTTGTCTATTAAAAGGTAGAATAAATGGCATCTTATTGGCATGGTCTTCTATGGGCCTTTTTGGACTATAGTCCATTTTCCATGAAGAAAACCTGAGTAATAGGAATTGTGGGATATATTAGGTCATAAGAGTATATGTTTTGACACTGCTTCTTGAATGGGGAATATACTTAAGCTGTAAATAATACTTGAGCACTCTAGGTGTTTTGCCCAATAGTTCAAGGCCTAGCCTTTGCTGGAGCATCTCAGATCAGGACATTGACTCTGAAGTTGGTCCTGAGATGAGTAGAGGAAGTAAAATGTGGATACAGTGAGTGGGTAAAGCAAAGCAGCAATTGTGAAATCTGGTGATCTTTCCTCATGATTTTTTATGGAGACTTTAAATAACTTCATTAAATGCAGTGTGGGTAGAAAGAGAATCATAGATTTAATAGTTGCCTCATGAGAAGATTTTCTCCTGTTAATAAGTTTAAGAAGAGTATTCTCAGCACTGAGTACATATGAGTTAGCATTTGCTATCCAGTATGAGAAACCCACGTAATTTTTCTTCTCAGAGATTTTAATTATCACATCTTATATGGCATTTAGCAAAATTATGGAGAAAAATAATGGAATTTATGGAAAACCATGGCAAATAGAGATCTTTTTGTTTCCTGGAACATCTTCAATGTAAGATCCTGCTTGGTTATTTACTACCCTGTATACTTCTCTGAAATAATGGACTGATTGAAAAACAGGTTCTGTTTAAGGTACCTTTTTTCTGTATTTGAAATAGCTTGCAGAACTTTATACAGAAGGAAAAATATGTAAAGCAATTATTAAAATAAATACTGTTCCCTTATGATTTCATTCTTCTTTTTATCTGCTGGTTGGATTCAAGAATAACCTTCAAAGTAATGCACTTTTTTCACTTTCGTTCAATTAACTTCTCTAAAACTCAGAAAAGTGTTTCTGTCAATAGGAGCAATGCAGGAGAAGAATATGAAAGAATGAAGCAGTTGCAGAAAAATGTTAAGACTGTTACTAATCTTCAATCTTAGTTGCAACTAGAAAATTGGCTAGAAGACATTTGGCCAAGATCTGAGATAATTAATGATGTTCTGATCTTTGCACAGTGAAGACGAGAATCCAGAAGGTTATATAGGCTCAGGAGATGGTATTATAGAGCTGAGAGTTTACAGATGTGAATGATTTAACTTGAGCGACTACTGAGATACTACTGAATTAATGTTGACAGGGGAAAAAAACAAGGCACATAAATACACTCTCCTCATTGTGCATAGTTCTAGAATTTCATTATAAAAATGGAACATGCTGGGGTGTAGCTTCCTGTTGATTCTTTTTCTGTTAAGGAAAGATATAATGAAAGAAATTAACCAATCTAGTGCAATGATAGAGTTGTTGATTTGTTGGGCACTAAGGTCAATAACTGTATGGTACTACTTAATGAGTATAATATCAGGCAAGTATGTGTATATGTATATATGCACTGAAAAATTTCTATGCATAAGTTAAATTTACACTCTGATTTTTCTCAGATTTTTAAGACTACAGTAATAAATTGTTGGTGTACAGGTTTGTAGTTTTATTTGCATGTTCTTGTTCTAGTCAAGTGATCTCCAAAATCTTGATGTGAGTTTGCATTCTTGATATGAGCTTTTGACAGTCACTTTTTCATTCTTAACTTGTAACTGCACATTAAGAAAAGATCCCTGAAGAGCAGCTTAAAAAGTTTAATAGCCATTCTGCATCCTTTTTTTTTTTTAAATCATTGTATTTGAGTATTGTTTGACTGACAAAAAATGCTGGTGATTTAAGTTACATGGCAATAGCGTTTCAGTGATTCGCTTTTTATAGATACAATTTTAATTTAGGATTTAATTTAGGCATAGGAGATTTTTGAGACCTATTAGAAGGCAGTCCTCCTCTGATGGATCTTATTTCTTTGTTTTTCATTTCAGATGTTTGTTTTCAGAGAAGTTATTCTCCATTTCCTCTTGCATAGGGAAAAAAGATTGGCCTTTAAAAGGAGGGAGTAGAAATGAGCATTAAGAATGTGAAAGGAAAAAATGCTTACAATATTTTCCAAACTCTGTAACACATTTTATTATTAGTATGAAAAGTATCATAAAAGTTTAGATAGTTGTAATATAGGACATATATTACAACTATTTTTCTTGCCAGACATCTGAGATTCTTTTTGGATAGTACTCTAAAATATGAATAATCTCAGTGATAGCTTTTGTAATGACTTTTATTTCCTAAAATGAGGTCACTGCCATGTAATAAATTAAGATTTCAGTAATGCATAATAGCAGTGAGGGATGTTCACTTCTAATTGCTGAGATGACTGCTATTTCTTAGCACTCTGCAGAATGAAATCTACGTGGGGTATATCTAGGCTATGGTCTATCATTTCATACAAGATTTAGTCAAGTAGACGCTTTTCCTCCACATGTAGACTGAGGCATCTGGTTATGTAACTTTCTGCAGAGCTGGGCATTTATTTAAAGGAGATGCAAAATATCTGCAGTGGACTAAGATTCCCCATAACCTCAGTATTCTAGGAAGCAAGTTAATGTTTATTATATGCATGTTAGCTGCTTTCATCCATACAAAATAAAATTTTAGAGTAATTCACTGTGCTTTGTCTACTGTGTGTACTTTCCATCTGTAAGTATTAAGCTTCCATTATTGTAAATCTAAGGGACAGTGATTGTCCAAATGTTTTTTCTCCCTTCCTAGAAATGTTGGAATTTTTTAAAAATCCAAATTAAATTACTACACAGGGGATATTGTGACACAAACTAATATCAAGGCCCAAAGCTAGCATCATTTAGATTGCGCATCAAAATAGGAAGCAGGGAAAATATATCAGCTTTTCTGGAAATTGTTACACTACATGCAACTGTGTGAGTGCACATAAGTATGCATTTGTTTGAAATAAGAAATCTTAATGAAGTATTACTTTAATTAAATATTAAGAAATAAAAGTGCTGAAATAGTAGTAGTATAATTAATCCTTACAAATAATTACTCTATGCTTTTTTTTTTTCCCTGCATGATACTGTTTCAATATTTATATTTGAAGATGAAGTCAAAGTTCAATCCTTGGATTGAATGTGATAGATCTCATAGACTCCAGCCTACTTTTTTAAAGTGAGTCTTCATGTTTTGAGCTACAAGATCAAATTAAAATGTTTCCCTTTAACAGCTCGTATTGATCATTAATTGTATTCCAGATGAAAGAATAGAAAACAAAACCAGTTTATTGAGTAGCATTTGGGAAACCAATGGGTGTCTTGCCTGTTAGCATTCTCCTGTTTCTCATAACAGACTCCCGTGAATTTTTTTGGATTTTGGCAGTGCCTTCCCTGCCGTTCCTCTCCTGTACTTTAGGAAGCCTTAATACAGACAATTCATATTGGTTCAGTGAGGCTTGTTCACCTTCGAGAACTATTTTGGTCAGGATGTGATGCAAACCTATTGGTTGGTTGTCACTGGAATAGATGCATCTCTTAAGCTGTACTTTGGAAGTGTATTATATATACATATATATATATATATATTTCTCTGCTTAGTCACTTAGGATATAAAAGTCTTATCATTTTATAGAAAAGTACAGAAAGTAATGAACAAATTATTGCAATGTGTATTAAAATTTTTAATGAATAGTGCAAAATTATGGTTTGCTGCTATGAAAAAGCACAAATTTCTGGATGTCCAGAAAATGTTCAGAGTAAAAAAAAAAAAAAACAAACAAAATGAAAAGCAACAACAAATACCCAAACCCCAAAAGTAGTACAAACTTTTATAACCATCCTACCTTTATACCATAATTTTGAAAGTTCTGTCAAGTATGCATAGACATATTGCAAATACAAAATAAACACAGGAACTTTTTTGCCAAGCTTAGTGATAATGGATGCTATGAATTACCTTTTTTTTTCTTCTTTAACGCAGTTTTATGCTATAAATTGTAAGCCTTGTGAGTGACAGCCTGAAAGGCTTGGAGTGGAGCAGCAATTAGTGAAATGCATAACTGAAGCAAATGTAGACCTATGCCAAACTGTCCGCTTCATTTTACCCTAATGAAAGGCTGGAATGCTTATTGTTGTTGTCATCTGTCCATCAAAACATTTTCTTCTCTTTCCTTCCCATCACCACAACTTTGGAATAAACTCAGTTTTCCCATCCAAGAAAATACCAATGTTATCTGGAATATAGACAAAATATCCCCCACTTCATTTTTCTTTTTAGCCACACTAATGGTTGTATCAAGATGTCTAGGATTGTGTATTCTTTGGTGTTATAGTTTTGATTTGTCAATTTAAATATACTTATTTTCTGTTGTGAGACAGAACAAGAAGCAGAAGCAAGGCAGGCCTAAAACTTAAAAGGGTATAAAAATAAATTTATTAACTACACAAAAAAAGGAAAAAACCCAAACAAATTCAGAATAAGATTTTCAGACCACTTCTTCCTTCCCTCTTTCAACCTTTATAACAATATATATATAACAACAACAAAATAAACATACAAAAAACTACTTTAGTCAGTTCTCAACTTAAATAGTCCTTTTTTCAGTTCACATCGGAGAGAGAAGGTTTTTTTTTGTCAGGCTATAGGGACTTTTTTACAAGAAGGAGAAAAACAGTCTTCTGGTGGTTTTACTTTCACAATTTGCATTTGCCTGGGAAAAAACTTGCAAAGTCGTTAAGCTCTTCCCATCTTCACAGATTTCTCAAAGCTGTGCTTATGGGCCGTGTTAAACTCATGGGGTATTATTTTTAAGAATGAATTGTTTTAAAGCAAAAGTTCTCTTCATCTCTTTTTTTCTCTGTTCATGCTTTATCTTCAGAAAACCGAGATCCTCTTCTTTTCTTGGGGCAAAGATTTTTAACACAGATACTTTTAGTCAAATAATCTATCAAATGGAACAGTCTAACCTCCCCATGTTTTTTTTTCTCCATGGTTTATAGGAATTTTCAGTGCGATATCAGTCCATCCCTACAACTTTACAAAAGGATTTTTTAGCCAACTTTCACAGCATCTTCTCCTTCTCTTTCCATCTAAAAAACTTAGCTCTTGCTTCACTGACTTCGGAGTATCTTCTTTTTCTCCTCTCATATTCAAAGGAGAGCCAGAGGTTTGCAAAATCTTATCTGAGCACTAAAGAGTTGAAGTTTCACACAGAAGGCACAGGGCTGGGCCAGGCCCAGGCTGCGCTGGGTGAGGGGCGGCTGAGATCTCAATCAGCCTTTCTGGGGCTCAGCTGCAGCACCCACACTGCCCATGGCCACCCCTGCTTCCCAGACAGGGGCCCAGCTGCCTCCCCCCAGGCCGTGCGGGGCTGGGCGGGCTCAGCCCCTCCAAAGCTGCTCCAAGCCAGCAGCAGGAGCTGGGACCCCCTGAGCCGCGGGCCCATGGGGGAGGAAGCAGGGCTAAGGTCTTATCAATGAGCCCCATGGGGGAGGAAGCAGGGCTAAGGTCTTTTCAATGAGCCTTTCCTCCCCCGGCCATCGGGTCCCCTGGTTTGCAAATGGGGCCCAGCGGCCTCCCAAGCCCCCCCTGCATGGGAGGGAACCCGGGCTGGGCCGGTGTTACCTGCTCAGCCCCTGGAAATAAAAGAGAGCTTTTTCCCGGGTTACTGCCTTCAAAATGTGCATTCATGGAGCAAACCAGCCCTCTCCAGTTGGTTTTCCAGGCTGTCAATAACCAAACTCAATTTGTCCCAATCAACCCACAGAGGAAGTTCCCATAGAGAGAACTGCTCTCTGAGTTTCTTCTTCCCAGGTGAAACCAGCACATTTGGGAAGCATTTAGACAACTGTTGCCTCTGTTTTACAAGGTACTACTTATACGGACTGCAAGGTGCATATATTGGTTTTGACTGCCAGGATTGTTAGCATGTGCTTTTCCTTGTGTATTTCAACAGCTATTGGTCATACTAAGGCGATTTTTGCATGACTGGCCGGTATAAGCTTTAGATAAAACAAGAATTTAAGTTTCACTTGAACTTATCTCATGTTTTTTCTTCAGATATTGGGAATAACTCTTCAAAGAAACTACTTTTTGTGTGAATAGAAAGAGGAAAGGGAAAATAATTTTAATTTTTAAGTAATAGAAAAATTCTAGGAAATCAAATGTGCCTCTTTTATGCCTTTAGGAAGAGAGAAATGGTAGTACTGCTGTGGGTTTGGTCGAATTTACATTAGTGGCGCATTAGTAACTGACTGCTACTGTGAGTTAGTATAGCTTATATGAAATATTGGTAGTTTCAGTATATGTTACCAAAATAGTCAAATAAAATCATAATTTAAGAAACACATTCCGAATTTTATTGATTTTTTTTTTTTACAATAAAATATGTGCACAGCATGCATTAGTGAATTTGGCTAAAGAAGTTAAAATTCTTTAAAGTGTTTCTGGCACCTGATAGTTTCTAGTTCTGTATTCTTTGAGGAAAAAAAGTGCTATTCTCTCACATTTCTTAGCAGCATCAGTTTTCATGTGGGGGCAAGTGATTTCTGTAAGAAAGCTAAATGCAATTAGGACATAACTGATTCAGTCACGTTCTTGAATTCACATTCTTGGTCCCATTGCATTATTCTGTGAAGGTCATTGCATGAAGACATGCATATTTAGGTACTGAAAAATACTGTAAGAGAGCTTTCAGGGAGGGCATGCAGTGATAGAACAAGGGGTTTAAAGTCACAAATGGTACATTTAGATCAGAAACAAGAAACAAGTTCTTGACTGTGAGGGTGGTGAGGCACTGGAATGGGCTGCCCAGAGAAGCTGTGGTTGCTCCATCCCTCTGAGTAACCTGGCCTAGTGAGACTGTCTCTGTCTTTATATATAGAAGAACTATATCTACCTATCTATCTATCTATCTATCTATCTATCTGTCTGTCTGTCTGTCTGTCTATATCTTCCCTATAATATCATTCTCCCTCTTAACTTCTTGTGCCAGTTTAAATCAAATCAATCTCATTTTGTACAGAACAGGCTTAAGGCTGGGGGGAAAAACAGTGCAAGCAAGAAAGCATGATGCTGTTACTCACTGACAGAGTGGCATGCCTTTCAGAACATAGTCCTGACTTCCAATATCCTCTCCTAGAACAGAAATTTAAAGTGAGCTGGAGGAGAAAGCTAAAAACAGAGTGAAGTTGGCCAGGCCAACTGCTTTCCTTCCTCCACAGAACTTCTGCAGAAGGAGCTGGTGCTGGTGGTCCTCTTGACTGTAAGGATCTGTAAGATAGAGCTGGGGGACTGGAGTCACTTGTGCAGACCCTATGGATGAGCCAAGGTGATGTGGGTGATGTGGTTATGAAAGGCAGCTTCTGTCATCTCAGCCACATGCTGCACTTTTCAAATGAATCTGTGAAAGCCAAAGGCTCAGTAGGTTCTGACACTGTCAGGTGTGTTGGGTATGGGCTAGCTGGGTTTGGGTTGCAGGGGCAGGATATAGTCTTCAGGGCAAGTGAGAAGGTCTGTGGTTTTATCTTTACTTTGGAAGAGCACCAGTAGTAGGAACTGCGAGCAGGTCCCCCCAGCGGTAGGTGGCAGATCTGGAGGATTTGGAGGGCCCCTCATGAGGCTGCAATGCACTTTAGTGTGCAAGGTCTAAATTCAGCCTTCATGCCAAAGGAAATTCCTATGTGTTGTAGGTAACTTAAGTCTTACTTTGTCTAATAAGCTAATTTTAGCAAGAATTCTGCTGTTTCACCTATTTCTTAAGCAAAATCTTCTATTTTCAAGTGTAAATTTAGGCTTGTGGTATGACCACAAAACAAACTACCTGTGCTGGCCCTTTGATATATTCAAAGTCTTTTTTGTTAAATTAGTTGACTAGTTAGAGCATGAAGAGAGATAAAGGCTGGGGAGGAAAGTTTTCTTTCTAAAAATAACCTAAGATGTTGTCAAGAAAAATGAAATACATGCAGTAACATGTTTAAAAGACTTTTTAAAAACTATTACTAGTGTGATAAGCTTTGGACCCATTTAAGCAAAAAGATGTCTTCTTCCTGAGACTTAAGTTTTTATACAAATTGTATGCCTTCATACCTAAAAGATAGCTAAAGTTCTTCATACCAAAGTTAAATGTGCTCCTAAAATGTTGCATTGTCTTGGTTTGAAAGACAGGTATTTGCTAAAGAAAGGCAAGAACTCTTTTTTTCCGAGATGGAGAGTGCAACCCCCTCCCTTCTAATTATTATAGTTTTAAATTAGAGGCTTTCAGGCAGAAGATATGGGGATAGGAATAACAGTTCTTTACTAATATATTTAACAAGGCAAACA